>JAOPSE010000125.1:0-126763 GCA_029449295.1 Zea luxurians
CTGTTACACCGGACAGTCCGGTGAATTATAGCGGAGCACCCGGAGTGAATTCCCGAGGCTGGCGAGTTCCTGAGGCCGCTCTTCCTTGGAGCACCGGACATGTCCGGTGTACACCGGACAGTCCGGTGAATTATAGCGGAGTTGCCTCTGGAATTTCCCGAAGGTGATGAGTTCGGAGTTGGAGTCCTCTGGTGCACCGGACATGTCCGGTGGCACACCGGACAGTCCGGTGCACCAGACCAGAGGTGCCTTCGGTTGTCCCTTGCTCCTTTGTTTGAACCCAATACTTGGTCTTTTTATTGGCTAAGTGTGAACCTTTGGCACCTGTATAACTTATACACTAGAGCAGACTAGTTAGTCCAATTATTTGTGTTGGGCAATTCAACCACCAAAATTATTTAGGGACTAGGTGTAAGCCTAATTCCCTTTTACATTGACATAGTGAGGGAGAAATAGCTGGGGCGTTCTGAGATAAGCTCGGAGTAAGCATGGTCCCTGGGGGGCAATCATATCGGAAACCTTATGACAGCCGATTTGATCACCATCCATACCCATAGGGAACCAGGATATCCGAATTCGCAATGACCAAGGAAAAAACACGCACGAGCACATAGGCCAGTTTTTAGCACAATTAGGAGAATTGGCCGACACAGAAGCATTTCTCATGCGTTTTATTTTCATTATCTTTAACAGGAACCACGTTTGCGTGGTACGCCACTTTGCCTCCTAATTCTATTTTGTCATGGGGGGATTTAGAACAAAAATTCCATGATCATTTTTTCTCCGGTGACTATGAATTAGATCTAGTAGACCTAGTGGCCCTTCGACAGGGAAAGGATGAATCGGTTAATGAATACATCCGAAGATTCCGGGATACAAGAACCGATGCTTCCAAATTCATTTAGCAGAAAAACAGCTAGCAGGATTAGCCTTTAATGGTCTGCGATATTATTTAAAAGAAAGATTAGAAGGCATCCAATTTTTACACTAGCACAGTTACACCAAAGAGCTTTGGCCTGTGAAAGCCGAAGCAAAGAGACTGCCAAAACTATTCGTCAAAATGTCCATATAGTAGAGTGCGACCAAAGTAGCTCGAACGACGAATCAGTAGAAGTATATGCTGCTGAAATGGTTTGGCCAAAGCAGGCCAAATCTTTGGCTTGTTCCTCCTTGCAGCCGGTTCAGAAGAAACGGCAAGAGGAAGTTAAGTTTACATTTAATGTTGGTAAATGTGATAAAATATTTGATGAATTACTCAAAAATGACAACATTAAAATAAATCACACTGTTCCATCCGTCGACGAGCTAAAACGTCGGGCATACTGCAAGTGGCATAACTCATTTTCTCATGCCACTAATGATTGTAATGTATTCCGTCGACAGATTCAATCGGCCATTAACGAGGGACGATTGAAATTTCAGGAAATACAAGTGGATACAGAGCCCTTTCCGATGAACATGATCGACTTCGAGGGCAAAAAAGTCCTGGTTTAGCCAAACACAGCCGATAAAGGCAAAGGCAATGAGATAGTCATCGGCAATGCAAGAGAGGCCGACGAGAATCATAAAATTTCTTGCAGGAAAGTGGTGGCAGAAAGACTCCTGATGGAGGGGAAACTCTTAAGGTGACCATCACGGCCTATGGCGCTGGGGGGCAAGCACGGACCAAGGAGCAAGAACCCGTGCTGCGCACCCCGGACGGTCCGGCACACAGGCGCGGACGGTCCGAGGCTCCGCCGGACGGTCCAGAGAACTCCAGTGGACGGTCCGACCATGCTCAAGACTCGCAATGACCACGTACTTTCAAACCACGACGACCAGAGATAGGTACATGGAAAATAAATACATTCAAGGCAACTGGTCGGTTGGTCAAAACCAGCCCGACTTTCGATCAATTGTTGTCTAAATACGTGAAAAAGAAGGCCGGCCCCAGTGACCGGCCAGCAAAGCGACCCCGCTCATCCATTCATGAGCGACGTCAGGTGAGGCCGATTGGAACACCTCACCAATCGGAGGGAATGAAAGGTCATACTGTGCAATTGAGACCTAACATACCTGCGTGGACACCTCCACCTTATCCGCCTATGCCATATCCATAAACATATTTACCTCCACCATATGTCCCAAACCAAATGTGGGGCATGCCACCATATCCATTGGGATGCCACAGTACCCTGCTTGGGGGGCACCCCAAACATCTGTATTTGATAGGTTGGCACCTCCAATACAAGACCAATTGAGCGCTGCTCAATCCGGTCATCAGCCACAGGCCCAACAAGAGTGCCGGAGTACTCGGCCTCAAAGGCCGACCAATCTGGCAGGGGGGCATATACCTGCAGCAACCAAAAGGACAACAAAAAAGGACGTCATCAAAATAGGTACTGCAGATGTTGTCATACATGAAGATAACAAAGGGCCGATGATTTTGGTGAATCGGCCAACACAACCAAAAAAGAAGATACGACTACCATCAAAACAGCCGATCCGAAATACTCCATGCCTCGATGGTGCCTAGCGGGATTGACACGGTCCCAAAAGCGGAAATTACAGCGCCTAAGAGCAAAGGAGAGCCAGGAGAAGGAGGCAGAAAAGATATTCAATGACACACATCCATAGTACCCGCTACCGCAAAATAATGGAGACCAAAGGCCGTTGAAGAAAACAAACGGCCACAAAAATAGAAAATAAAACAACACTTGTGCAGCACTGTGCAGGTATGGCAGATAGCTTGGCCACAAGGCCAGACAATCTGCACCAGGCGCGGACCATCCGCTCCTGGAGTTCGGACCGTCCGCACCACTCCAGGAAGCCTCCAACGACATGCCAACATCAATGGAAGAGGACGACCTACTAGGAGAAGACCTGGTCGACTACGAGGTTTCTACAAAGCGCTCAGGTATGGATGTAAATGTTATTACATTTCCATCGATTGTACTATTGTCGGCGATGATGAACCTGTTGTTGCCCAGTTTGATTTTGGTCCTAAAGAAGCCGCCTTTACTAAACCAAAGGAATTGGTAAATCATTTAAAGCCGCACTTCGTGCGCGGTCACATTGATGGGATACCGATTGCTAAAATGTTGGTAGATTGGAGGGGCGGCTGTAAATCTAATGCCTTATTCATTATACAGAAAATTAGGTAAATAAGACGACGAACTTGTCAAGACCTGAAAGTCGCCTAGAGGGGGATGAATAGGCGAAACCTGAAAATTCAAACTTTATCCCCCAACTAGATCCATTGATTAGTGGTTAGAACAAGATATAAAATTATCGGAGTATAAAAACTAAGTCCTTGCTTGTAAAGAGTATTGCTTTCAAATAATACGGAATTGATAAGCAAAGCTACTAAAAAGTCTATGAGAATAAAGCAAGAGGGCTTAGATAAGAAGAGCAATAATACAAGTTCTTTCTTGCAAGGTGTTGCTTCACTAAATGAGAATTTAACTTAAAGCAACACCAAATAGTATTAGCATAGAATAGAGCAAGAAAAACTTAGAAAGGGAAAGAACAAACAAATCACAAGCAATAAGCACACGAGACACGGGTGATTTGTTTTACCGAGGTTCGGCCCTCGAAGGCCTAGTCCCCGTTGAGGAGTCCACTAAGGACGGGTCTCTTTCAACCCTTTCCCTCTCTCCACCAATCACCAAAGACCGGCGAGCTCTTCTTCTTCTCAAGGATCACTTAAGACCCCACAAGGATCACCACACTCTTTGGTGTCTCTTGCTAGCTTTACAAGCCTCCAAAACTTTGGAGGAAGTTCAATGGGAGTCAAACTCCACGCGCAAATGAACACAAAGATGTAGCACACACTATCTCTCAATGAATCTCACAAGGCACTAGTGCTTAACTCAAATGAGTAGCTCTCTCTTGCTTACTCTCTCTTTTGTGGCACTTATGTTGGTTGTAGTGGTCTAAATCTTGTGTATAGGATGGATCAATGAATAGAGGTGGTTGGGAGGGCTTGAATATGTCAACTAGATGACTTGGAATGTTGCTTAGGCTCCCCCTCTTTGAAGTGGCCGGTTGGGGTGGTATTTATAGCCACCATCCAAAATGTAGCCGTTGGAGAAAGCTGCTGGCGATGGGCGCACCGGACAGTCTGGTGCGCCACCGGACAGTGTCCGGTGCGCCGCCACGTCATCCTCCCGTTAGGGCTTGGAGCTGGTCGACTGTTGGAGGCCTTGTCGTCATGTGACACCGGACAGTCCGGTGCTACACCAGACAGTCCGGTGCTCCTCTGACCAACTGCTCTGACTTCTGCCACGTTCACTGTGCTGCACTGTTCACTGTCAGAGTCGACCGTTGTGCGCAGATAGCCGTTGCTCCGCTGGCACACCGGACAGTCCGGTGGCCACTGGACAGTCCGATGAATTATAGCGGAGTTGCGCCTGAGAAACCCGAAGCTGAAGAGTTTGAGGTCGATCCTCCCTGGTGCACCGGACACTGTCCGGTGGTGCACCGGACAGTCCGGTGCGCCAGACCAGGGAGCACTTCGGTTTCCTTTGCTCCTTTCTTCTTGAACCCCTTTTAATCTTTGTATTGGTTTTGAGTTGAACCTTTGGCACCTGAAGAACATATACTCTAGAGCAAACTAGTTAGTCCAATTGTTTGTGTTGGGCAATTCAACCACCAAAATCATTTAGGAAAAGGTTTAACCCTGTTTCCCTTTCAATCTCCCCCTTTTTGGTGATTGATGCCAACACAAACCAAAGCAAATATATAAGTGCAGAATTGAACTAGTTTGCATAAGGTGGTGCAAAGGTTGCTTGGAATTAAACCAATATTATTCTTTTACTAGATATGCATGGTTTGCTTTTCTTCTTATTTAATATTTTGGACCAAGCTTGCACCACAAGTTTTGTTTTTGCAAATCCTTTGTAAAATTCTTTTCAAAACTTTTTTGCAAATAGTCAAAAGTACATGAATAAGATTGAGAGAAGCATTTTCAAGATTTGAAATTTTCTCCCCCTGTCTCAAATGTTTTTCCTTTGACTAAAACAAAACTCCCCCTCAATAAAATTCTCCTCTTAGTGTTCAAGAGGGTTTTACAAATTTTTGAAGATACTAGAACCTTCTCCCCCTTTTGAACACAATAAGATATCAATTTGAAAACTTCATTTTTTAAAAAAAATCGGTGGCGGTGCGGTCCTTTTGCTTTGGGCTCATACTTTCTCCCCCTTTGGCATGAATCGCCAAAAACAGATACTTGTGAGTGAAATACAAGCCCTTTAACTTTTCTCCCCAATGGCAAACAAATAGATATGAGTGAAGATTATACCAAAGTGGAGAACTATGCGGAATACCGGCAAAGAGTGGATAATACCGATGGAGTTGAGTGGAATCGTCGTCTTTACCGAATACTCCATTTCCCTTTCAATCTATGACTCAGCATGAAATTCACTTGCAAAGCACATTAGTCATAGCAAATGAAAGAGATATGATCACAAGATATATCAATTAAGCATGATCATAGTTCTATATAATATAGATTGCTCCCCCTAAATATGTGCATGGAGAGAAACACTTATTTTGGCCTTAAATGCCAATTGCACATAATTAGGTTAATGAGAACATGTCTATATCATACAGAATGTGAAGTGCATTATGTCATAGTATAAGTGTGATGCTCATGACAGTTTATGCACTTATGAAAGCATGTTATAAACATCTTAAGCATTTACCCTTAAGGATTTCAAGGAGGCTTAAGGACCATCCACCTTTGGAACAAAGGCAGCTTATCCTCGTTATAAGGTTAAGCTTTAAGCTCTTTGACAATAAAAACACTTCATCTAGTTTTAACAAAGATGCATTAATGCAGGAGTGAGATTTTTGAGAAGTTAAACTAGGTATGAAGCAGGGTTAATGCATGGACATGCTTTCTCTTCCTTTTATACAAGAGATGCAAAGAAAGTATAGAAAAAGGAAGATTTAGGTACATGAGTAAATGAGTGAAAGTAGTTTTACCGTTATGTACCTTATCATAGAGACGTTGTCTTCATTGTGCTTTGTCCTTTAGTCTTAGTTGCTTAAGACCTATATTCAAGACAATGTATGGAAATATTTTGCACAATAGAGAGTTCTACAACTAGTGATCCTTCTCCAAGTCATTTGTTAGCATATAGCAAACGGATCACAAATTGCATAAATGTATCATGAATTCTCCTCTTAACTTAGTGCATATCAAGAGATATTGATTGATAGTATATGCGGCACTAAGAAACATAAGTGTTTTTTAATGATCAAACAAATAACAGATGTGATCAAAAGAACAACATATGCATTAGATAAGTTTGAAATAGGAGAATCCAGTAAATATGCTACTTTAGCAATGAAGGATAAGAATGAAAAGTAGTAGCATACTTCATGAGAAGCTTATTATCATGCAAGAGACTATATGAGATTACTAAGATAAAGCGATAGTCTCAACATAATCAAGATATAGAAAGATGCTCCCCCTAAAGATATGCATCAAGTATTTGAATGAATTGAATGGATGTATTTACTTTAAAGACAAATAGGGAGAAGCATTATACATCTTGATCAAGGCTTATAAAATTTGCAATAAACAACTTAGGTCTGGTATTCTCACTATGAAAGGATTTAGAATACACACAACCACACCATTGATTGTTTTTTGAAGATCTTATTGTCCAAGTAGGTGTTGTTGTACTTGATGTCTTCTCTTTCATGTGAGTGTCCTCCCTTTGTAGTTGTTTCTTTTTCCCTCTAAACTTATGAAAATACTCAAGAAAGATGTTAATAGCACAAGGGAGTATTGAAGGATGATTTCTTAAGAAATATAAACAATTCATCATCCAAAAGTCACATAGACATGAAGTAAAATCCTTAACATTAGTGCATTTCATTGGAAAAGAGGAATATGCACCTTTTAAACATTTTGATCAATCATTGGAATTTTACTTCTTCATATTGAATTTAGTAATCATTACTTAGAAGTAAATCAATATGAGAACATATATATAGCAAAGGCATGAATTGGATTCTAATGGACAAGTGCATTTATGAGAATGAGATTGAATGCACACCTAGTTAATTTAAGTCCAATAAAGAATCTATTATTCACATGGATAGAATATCATAATTTAGAGCAAATAACCAATGATGGGAAAAAGAGTTCCCATACCTTTGCTTTTACCTTTCTTCCTTTGGGTGAAGAGCAACCCTTGAGGCTTGTGCACTTTCTCTTTTGTAGATATTCATAAGTAAGCTCAAGAGATACGTTGTTAGTAACACAAGCACTAGTTTCCATTTTTGTAATCATTTTTTATAAGGAATGAAAAGATAGATTACTAAAACATGGAAAGTTCACAGTATGAACTAGATTATCCTATAGATGATGTTATGCTCAATTTTATAAAATAAGCATAAATAATTTCTTAAGATTATGGAACAACTCTAGTTCATAACATGGAGAGCGATAAATGTAGAAGAATCATATCCATCTTAAGCAAGCAGAAATACATCGTAAATCATTGGATTGATTTTTCTTTTTGCGTTAGATTACGCACTTCCAAAGAGAAACTTATTCTCTACATGTCAGACTACTTAGGTTACTTAGATAAAAGCATTAGTCTCACTATTCTAGTTATAGAGAGAATTTTTCCTTTTATAAGTGTCCTAAGGATTTGAATTCCTTACATGACACTTTATTCCTTTAAGAACTTGGAATATTTCTCTATATCTAGAATCATGGCAATAATATAATGACTAGCGAAAAACATGCCATGAGGTTTTTGCTATAATTTAAAGCATGTAGATTGCCATAGAATAGAAATGATGAATATGCAATCTACCATATGAGAGGAAATTTCTTCAAAGAATGGTGACATAATTTTAAATACATTTGAAGTGCTTCTTTTTCTATGTGACTACACAAGACACATAAGAAATGATAATTTAAAATACTTGCACTTAAAAGCATAGATGTTACCATCCTTCGGCTTTCCTCCATGTTGTAGGCCTTGATTTTTTCGCACAAGATAATTCTTTATTTCCTACAACATCAATATCTTCCCCGAGATGATATGAGTTTTAGACATAACAATTTGAAATAACTTTGGGTCAATCTTGGATATATAGATCATTGAAGATTGATAGCTTGAGTTAAATTGAATTAACTTTCTCAAGCACCCCAAAGCTTCATATCATCTCCTTCTCCTGCAAAGCTTGTCAAGCATATTTTGGTACCCATCTCTTGATAGGTCCATCAAGGTTAGTCAACAAAGATCTAGGAACCCAAACATCCTTTTGTGTTAGCACTAGGTAAACTCATTACCTTTCTAGCACAAGTTGCAATTTTGGGTTGCCTAGTTATATGAGAAATAATTGACAAGCTAGGAGTGAGATTGTTACCAATGGGACAATCCTTGCATTGATGTCCCTTCTTTAGGCATATGTAGCATAGGCGATCCTCAAGTCTTGAAGATTTCTTCTTTCCTTGTTTCTTTCTTGCTACATGGTTAGTGAATATTTTCTTTTCTAACACTATGCCTTTTTGTTTTAAATGGGGACAAGACCTAAACAAGTGTCCCTTCTTGGAGCATTTAAAACAAAGTATATCATTCTTGTTAATAATCAAGTCATTTTTAATATAGGGACATGACCTAATAGAGTGCCCCTTTTCAAAGCATTCACTACACTTCTTACCCCTCTTAGTGTGAAGTGTGACTTGATTATTACCTTGGATGGTACCTTTTATGGAGGCGTGGTTGAGGCTTTTGGAAGAGGTATTGATTTTCTTCTTTTGTTCCTTCCTCTTGACAATCCTCAAGTCCTTGACATTTTCTTCAAAGGATTCAGTGCATGCCACGGTTGTTCCCGTCTCAAGCTTCTTCACCATGTGATCACGGTTATCTTGAGAAGGTTGAGCAATGCACTTCCCTTTTAGTTGTGTCAAGCTCATCTTTAGCCTCTCATTTTCTTCTTTGAGCTTTTGATATGTATCATCGTTTCTTCCTGTAAATTCTAGCTCAAAGGAAGATTTGCTTGTTGACGAACAACAAGCATTAGCACATGGTAATGTAGTTTCAATTTGAATACATGTGCATGAATGAGGTTGTTGGGATTTTAAGTTTTCTATCACAACCTCATGAGCAATATTTAATATGATATGATCATCCATAAGATTTTCATGAGAACATAGGAGCATATCATATTTTTCTTGAAAAGCTAGATTTTCATCTTTTAGCTCTTCTACTTGGTCCTTAAGCAAGGCATTCCTATTTACTAATTGAGCGATACAATGTAAAGCGTTATCTTGCTCAATTGAAATAGTTTCATACCGTTGGACCAAATCAACATGAGAGCACTTTAGCTCCTCATGTTCTTTAGTCAACTCGTCAAAGTGTAGCATTTTCATGGAGAGAACATTTTCTAGCCTTTGACGAGCTTCGCTTTGCTCTCTCGCTCTTTCTAGAAGTTTGAGCATGACCATCTTATCTTCTTGGCTTAGGCGAGCGTAGAGTTGCATGAAGCTTCTTTCTTCCTCCTCATCCTCGTTTGTGCTTCCGCTATCATTTTCATTAGCCACACAACATATGTGGGAATCAAAATGGGAAGACAAACCTTTTGGAGAGGTGGATTCATCGTTTGGTCTCCATCGTTCATTTTCTTCTTCTTCCTTCAAAGGGTTAGTTTCACAAATACCAAAGGAAGTAGAAGCACAAAATGAACTATCATGTTTGGACTCATCAAATTTAGTTTTAATCCTAGTCCAAATATCATGCACATCACAAATGGGTTCATCATATTTTATTATAAAGGCATGATAATCTTCTTTGCTAAGAGATTTACTTAAGATGTCATAAGCTAGATAGTTTAAACGTATACATCTTAAATCTTCTTCGGAGGTATTTTCCCTAGCATAGTTAGAAGGAATGATACTCTTGTCTAAAATTTATTCTAATTGAGGATCTATGGTCCTAAAAGCATTTATCACCCTAGTAGACCATGAATCATAATTAGAACAATCGGGAAGTAATATCTCAAGAGTTACCTCCTTGTTCTCCTTGGTCTTCTTGTTCTTTTGGGATCTTCTTCGAGCCATCACTTCGAGTTGTTAGACTCAATATGAAGTGCCTAGCTCTGATACCAATTGAAAGTCGCCTAGAGGGGGGTGAATAGGCGAAACCTGAAAATTAAAACTTTATCCCCCAACTAGATCCCTTGATTAGTGGTTAGAACAAGATATACAATTATCGGAGTATAAAAACTAAGTCCTTGCTTGTAAAGAGTATTGCTTTCAAATAAGCGGAATTGATAAAACAATACAACTAAAAAGTCTATGAGAATAAAGCAAGAGGGCTTAGATAAGAAGAGCAATAATACAAGTTCTTTCTTGCAAGGTGTTGCTTCACTAAATGAGAATTTAACTTAAAGCAACACCAAATAGTATTAGCATAGAATAGAGCAAGAAAACTTAGAAAGGGAAAGAACAAACAAATCACAAGCAATAAGCACACGAGACACGGGTGATTTGTTTTACCGAGGTTCGACCCTCGAAGGCCTAGTCCTCATTGAGGAGTCCACTAAGGACGGGTCTCTTTCAACCCTTTTCCTCTCTCCACCGATCACCAAAGACCGGCGAGCTCTTCTTCTTCTCAAGGATCACTTAAGACCCCGTAAGGATCACCACACTCTTTGGTGTCTCTTGCTAGCTTTACAAGCCTCTAAAACTTTGGAGGAAGTTCAATGGGAGTCAAAACTCCACGCGCAAATGAACACAAAGATGTAGCACACACTATCTCTTAATGAATCTCACAAGGCACTAGTGCTAAACTCAAATGAGTAGCTCTCTCTTGCTTGCTCTCTCTTTTGTGGCACTTGTGTTGGTTGTAGTGGTCTAAATCTTATGTATAGGATGGATCAATGAATAGAGGTGGTTGGGAGGGCTTGAATATGTCAACTAGATGACTTGGAATGTTGCTTGGGCTCCCCCTCTTTGAAGTGGCCAGTTGGGGTGGTATTTATAGCCACCATCCAAAATGTAGCCGTTGGAGAAAGCTGCCGGCGATAGGCGCACCGGACAGTCCGGTGCGCCATCGGTCAGTGTCCGATGCGCCACCGGACAGTGTCCGGTGTGCCGCCACGTCATCCTCCTATTAGGGCCTGGATCTGGTCGACCGTTGGAGGCTTTGTCCTCATGTGGCACCGGACAGTCCGGTACTACACTGGACAGTCCGGTGCCCCTCTGACCAACTGCTCTGACTTCTGCCGCGTTCACTATGCTGCACTGTTCACTGTCAGAGTCGACCGTTGTGCGCAGATAGCCGTTGCTCTGCTGGCACACCGGACAGTCCGGTAGCCACCGGACAGTCTGGTGAATTATAGCGGAGTTGCGCCTGAGAAACCCGAAGCTGAAGAGTTTGAGGTCGATCCTCCCAGGTGCACTGGACAGTCTGGTGCGCTAGACCAGGGAGCACTTCGGTTTCCTTTGGTCCTTTCTTCTTGAACCCCTTTTAATCTTTGTATTGGTTTTGAGTTGAACCTTTGGCACCTGAAGAACATATATACTCTAGAGCAAACTAGTTAGTCCAATTGTTTGTGTTGGGCAATTCAACCACCAAAATCATTTAGGAAAAGGTTTAACCCTATTTCCCTTTCAAGACCAACATGACCCTCAGCGTGTTAGACCTGATAGTTCGATCAAAGCCAGGGGAGTCACGTCCGTTGAATTAACCATCGGGACTAAGACCCTTGCTGTTGCATTCTTCGTCGCTGATGTAGAAGGAAATTACAGTTTAATCCTAGGCAGAGATTGGATTCATGCCAATCAATGTATACCTTCTACATTACATCAAATGTTAATACAATGGGTATGCGATGATGTAGAACAAGTACATGCTGATGTATCGGCCTGTATCGCTGTGGCCGATGCCCCTGTACTCTGGACTTATGAGACTGCTACATGTCTCACAGGAGTAGATTTTTCTGATTATCAGTTCATAAGTATAGATAAGAGAGGTTTCATTCATATAATGCTAGAGCCGATGGAGAATCGACTAAATACTAAATAAAGTTTAAATGATGAGTACACACAAAGTTCATGAGTCTTTGGTCACGGACAATTCGGCTTCTAAAGCCAGATGGTCTGGTCTTTCACAAAACAGTTCAGACTTTAAGACCGAGCATCTACCGCAACATAAAGACAGTATTACGGATGATCTAGTACCCGAGACCGGAAATCCGCCATCACACAAAGATCATCTGATTCTTCTGTGGGGGACATAATAGAGGAATTCAGAGATCTTGACAAACTAGGACAAGGGTTTACATCGGCCGATCCTTTGGAGGAGATTGACATAGGAGATGGTAAAACTCCAAGACCGACTTTTATAAACAAGACCCTGGAGACCGATCCTAGAAATGAAATGATCGGTCTATTGAAGGAATATTCAGATTGTTTTGCTTGGAGTTACACTGAGATGCCTGGATTTAGCCGAGAGATCATAGAACATCGACTGCCTATTAAGTCCGACTTTAGACCTTTGAAGCAGAAAGCTAGAACATTTCGTCCAGATCTTCTCCCACGGATCAAGGACGAAATCCACCGGCTGCTAGAAGCTGATTTTATTAGACCTTGTAGATACACAGAATGGGTCTCCAATATTGTGCCGGTGGAGAAGAAGAAGTCAGGTAAACTTAGAGTATGCATTGATTTTCGCAATTTAAATAGAGCAACTCCTAAAGATGAGTATCCCATGCCCATAGCCGACACGTTAATCAATAATGCATCAGGAAATAGAATTATTAGCTTCCTTGATGGTAATGCCGGATATAATCAGATTTTCATGGCCGAAGAAGATGCGTCTAAAACGGCCTTTATATGTCCAGGCTTCATTGGTTTATTTGAGTGGGTTGTCATGACATTTGGCCTGAAAAATGCTGGTGCTACTTATCAGAGGGCTATGAATTTGATCTTCCATGAGCTGTTAGCAAACATTGTGGAAGTCTACATTGATGATATTGTGGTCAAATCGGCTGAGTTTAGTTCTCATATAGCTGATTTGCGCAAAGCCTTTGATAAAATGCGTTGGTATGGTTTGAAAACGAACCCACGTAAGTGTGCTTTTGGAGTGTCAGCTGGTAAGTTTTTAGGATTTGTCATCCATGAACATGGTATAGAGATAGACCCTGACCGAATCAAGTCTATTCGGAATGTGGGACCTCCGACCTGTAAGGTCGAAGTACAGAAGTTTCTCGGCAAGGTGAATTATTTACGAAGATTTATTTCTAACCTAGCCGGGAAGATTGATGCGTTCACCCCTATTCTTCGGCTTAAGAATGATGCCGAATTCGCTTGGGGGCAGAACAGCAAGAAGCATTTGATCTCATTAAAAAATACTTGTCTTCGGCTCCCGTATTAAAAGCACCACGAGCAGGAGTACCATTCTGATTATACATTGCAGCTGAAGATAAGGTCATTGGGGCTGTTCTGACACAAGAGACTGAAGGAAAGGAGCATGTGGTGACATATCTAAGTCAGAGGTTGGTGGATGCTGAAACGAGGTACACATTTATTGAGAAGTTATGCTTATGCTTGTTTTATGCATGCACCAAATGTAGATGTTATTTAATGTCTAGTCATTGCACTGTTTCTGGTCAAGCCGATGTGATCAAGTATATGTTGCATAACCCAATTATGAGTGGTAGAATTGGTAAGTGGGCTTATGCACTCATAGAATATGACTTGGCCTATGAACCATTGAAATCTATGAAAGGCCAGGTCGTAGCAGATTTTATTGTAGAACATCGGATTAATGATACTCATGAACTAGACATGTCATACCTCACTATTACTCCTTGGACTTTATATTTTGACGGATCGATTTGCAATGAAGGGCAAGGAATTGGCATAGTACTTGTTTCGCCAAGTGATGTCTCCTTCGACTTCTCTAGCCGATTGAAAACTTATTGCACTAACAATCAAGCCGAATATGAAGCCCTTTTGTTCGGCTTGGAACTTTTAAATGGTATGGGAGTGAAACATGTAAAGGCATTTGGTGATTCTCAGCTAGTCGTCCAACAGGTGTTAGAAGAATATCAATGTCTTGATGGTACTCTAAATAGCTACCTTGAAAAATGTTGGAGCATAATCCATTCTTTTGACGAATTCAGTATTCGGCATATCTCTAGAGTTGAGAATCATAGAGCTAACAATTTGGCACAAGATGCATCAGGTTATCGGATAAAGCGAGGGAAAATTTCATAATACTGAAAATCTGATAACCAGTGCAGGGCCAAATCCCTAGGTCGCGGACCATCCGCGTGAAGACGCCGGATCGTCCGGGGTTACCACAAAAGTTCTCCTAATCGATTCGGCTGATAATGAAGCCAATGCAAGTGATTGGAGGACGCCCATAACTAATTATTTATGAAATCCCAATGTCAGGACAGATAAGAACATTCGGCGTACAACTTTCAAGTATGTTTTGATGAGTGATGAACTCTACCGCCGAACAGTCAACGACGTCCTGCTTAAGTGCTTGGGCCCAGATGATGCTATATTAGCCATGGCCGAAGTACATGAAGGAATTTGTGGTACCCATCAATCGGCTCCAAAGATGAAGTGGTTGTTGCGAAGGTCTGGTTTTTATTGGCCTAATATGATAGCTGATTGTTTTAAGTACTACAAGGGTTGTCAAGTGTGTCAAAAATTCGACGACCTACAGTTGGTACCTGCAGCCGAATTACATCCTATCATCAAGCCTTGGCCTTTCAGAGGATGGGGGTTAGACTTTATTGGGGAAATTCACCCTTCATCATCAAAGGGGCATCGCTTCGTGTTAGTTGCCACTGACTACTTTACCAAATGGACTGAAGTCGTTGCCACATGACACACAAGGAGGTAATTGAGTTCATAACCGAGCATATTATTCATAGATTCGACATTCCCCAGACCTTGACTGCAGATCAAGGGACTTCTTTTATGTCAAAGGAGGTACGTGAATTTGCTGAATTATATAGAATTAAGTTGCTTAATTCATCACCATATTATGCTTAGGCCAATGGACAGGCCGAGTCTAGTAATAGGACATTGATTAACTTGATAAAAAAGAAGATATCTGATAATCCTAAGCATTGGCATAAGATTTTGTTCGAAGTTTTATGGGCTCACAGAATATCCAAACATAGTGCTACTAAAGTATCTCCTTTTGAGCTTGTCTATGGGCAGGAAGCAGTGTTGCCTGTGGAAATAAGTTTGAATGCTGTCAGGTTCGCCAGATAAAATGATCTAACCATCACTGATTATTATAATTCAATGATGGATAATATTGATGAGGTGACCGACAAGAGGGTGATAGCTTTGGGAGAAATAGAAAAGGACAAGATCATGGTAGCCATGGCCTACAACAAGAAGGTCAAAGCAAAGTCATTTCAAGTAGGGGATCTGGTGTGGAAGACCATCCTGCCTTTAAGGAATAAAAACCGGAAGTTTGGAAAATGATCGCCAAGCTGGGAGGGTCCTTATAAAGTAAAACAGGTGATGTCCGGTAACGACTATTTACTACAAACATTACAAGGCAAGGATTTACCCAAGGCTTTGAATGGGCGTTTTCTCAAACAGTACCATCCTAGTATGTGGCAAGATGCATAAGAGAACTGATGTAATCACATCGAGTTAGTTGTTTTTGGTTTGCTCAGCTCCACCAAAAGGCAGGGGGGCATATGTTGAGCACCAATTTGAGCCGGCGGACGGTCCGCCCCTGAGGCCGGACGGTCCGTGATCCAGACAATCCGCGCCTGTGGGCCGGACGGTCCACGCAGGCGCAGAACAGATTAGGGTTCCGAGTTTCTTGCTATGTTTGTTGGCAAGAATCTCGGGATAAACTCGGAGATTTGTTTGTAACGGGTCCAACCCCCTCCTCTATAAATAGAGAGGTATACGACCGATTTGAACAACGAATCGAACTCACAATCAATACAATTTACATTTTATCCTAGGAGTAGTTCTAGTCTAGTTTAGGTTTAGTCTTCTAATCCCTAAATCCTCCGCTTCTCTTCGACTCTACGTCGATTAGAGGAGTCTAGGTCGGTCTACCCGAGCCTAGACAACTCATAGGATCTCTCCTCCACGACGGGGTCCCTTCCCGGAGCGAGATTGTAACACCCGGTTTTAAAGGACAAAGCCGGGTGCATCTCATACATGCGCCAAGAAGACAACATATATAATAACAGAGTGTATAGAGATAAATGTCATAAAGCATCAGAGTATTTATTACATAGCGGAAGACTTATTACAAAATAAAATAATAAATATAAAACGAACTAAGAATCGTCGGCGCCCATGTCAACTGAGAAACGCCACCTAGATCAGATCATACTCCTCGCCTTGTGGCTCCTCCTTAACCACCTGCTCTTCTCCTGTGGGGGGGTGTGAGACAGCAAGGGTGAGCTCACACATGATCATAGCTCAACAAGTTGTGGGGAACCAGTGGACACAAACTCACAAAGGTGTGAGTTCATGTGATGTGTAAGGCTAATCAATGATAGGGGTTAAAGCTGAGCATTGCTTTTAAGTAGTTGGTCAAAATTTTATTAGCAATTACTAAGTGTAAGTAAATACCAAACCATAAGTAAAGTAATAGAACACAATTTATAATAAACCCATGCAATGCAAATGACAAAATTGAATTTAAGTTCCATAATTTAAACATCAGAGAGTCCTGAGCTGCTCATGACCGTGAGCTCGGCTAGTATACCAGTTTTACACTCTGCAGAGGTTGTACCCTTTACCCACAAGTCATGTTACCCATCTGCCAAGGGGTCGCGAGTCCCATACACCTCTACCTAGGAAGCGCGGCAGGGCAACACTACGAGGCCTTTACAAAGTTCCACTAGCTTCCGAAAACCCGCTACAGTTTATAGGAAGTTCCAATGCAGGGTTCCTGGCTGACCGCCATCGCAGCAAAATCAACCAGGGACCTCCCTACACTGACCACTCCCCTACTGCCCTTGCCCCTTTCGGGTAAGGTAGTCTTCCACTAGCTTTCCTAATTAGTCAGCCAAGGGCGTCCCATTAAACCCTTGTGGTGGCACGTGTTACTCAAGTTAAGCTCTATGTTCCAATTAACATTAATGATCTCAACATGAACATAAATAGAATAACAAAAAGAATTGGAACATAGAGGTAATAACTGATTATCCCAAAACCATGTAAAGCAATAGCAAACTACCCAAGTGATTCAGGGGTAAACAAGGTAATGAGATAAACAAATCTAGGGTGACCTATCGGGTCCCATCAAAATTAACCTATGCATGGATAAATGATATTAAAGAACATTATTGGGTAAAAGTGGTCAAGGGCACAACTTGCCTTCAATGAGCTCCTGCTCAGCTACTTCAACCTGCTGCTCACCAGGATCCTCGGTCACGGGCTCTTCTACTCGCCATAATACAAACAAGCACAGGATTCAGGAAAAATTAACATTACACCAAGCATGTAAACAAAATACACAGAGATATTCTACATATTAAAATAAAAACCTAGGAACTGGAATCATAATTTTCTGAGTTATAGAATTTAAGTTATGGATTTTCAAAGGTTTTATGTGTTTAAAATAGGATTAAGTGTGGGATTAATTTTCTTGCTGTTGTCATGATAAAACAGAGACACTAAGTGCTAGAGAATAAAATTACAAAATTTTAGGAACTGGAATGGACACATTTGGACTTCATATGAATTTCCTATGAATTTTATAAGTTTCAACAATTCTTTTTCTCATTAAAATCATTTCCAGATTTTATTTATCCATTTATTATGAATTCTGGACTGGGCGCACCATTACAGAGGAAGACAGGGGGCTCGGGGCAAAATTCGCCAGACACAGTGAACAGCCGTGCGAGGACCGCGGGTTGATTTCACTAAAGTCCGAGGGCTCTTTAACAAAAGTGACCCACGAAGGGGGTATCCTCTAATCTCGGCCGCACGATCGCCCTTGGACGCTACAGATTAGATCTAGCGGCCCCGAACCGGTATGCTCTAATAGCCGCACGAATCAAGATCTAGGGTCCTGATTTAAAACAGGGGAACACGCTCCAGACACGCACGATCCCGATCGGACGGCCACCGCTACGCCCTCCCGAATCGGTACGCCAAAACTAATCAACACCGTTGGTGAAAGATCCAACGGTTGAAAACCTCACACGCTCATAACTAATCGTAGCCGTATATCTTCGCATCAACGAACCAGGTTCTTCCCCTACCTCACAGTCGAGTGAACGGCGGCGCCCGCGACGGACGCGGCGGCACATCGCCGGAGTAACCCGATTCCTCCCCTACGGTGCACCGCCCCTGCTTCTGATACTCGCAAAACAAAATTGACACGACGATGAACTTGGGATGGAGGTTCATACCAACAGTTGAAGGCCGAACGCCACTGACCACGGTGCGGCGCGGATCCAGGCGGAACTTGCTACGCCGATGAGCAATTGCGCGGTCACGGCGGCGTCGATGACGAAATTGGTGACGGTCGAAGCTCCTAGGGTGCGCGGTGCAGCGGCCGGATGCCCCACGGTGCCCGATTGCCCGTGATTCCCGAGCTTGGCGGTGGGTGTCGTCGGTGCGGAACCCGGCAGCTGACCCCTCTCCTTTCTCTCTTGGTGTTACGACGGTGCAAGGTTTGACTCGGTGTGTTAGGTCGTGAACGGGGGATAGGTCATGGCGGCTCGGCCTCCTTTATGGTTGCGAGATGGTACGCCGGTTCCACGCAACGGAGTTCCGAGTCCGCGGGCGCTTCCGCCATGGACGGCAAGGTGGTTGGATTCGTGGCTGACAACTCGGGTCCACGCGCCAGCGAGTCATCCACAGCGGCAGTACACGCGACTGCATAAGGGTGGGTGACAGAGCGGACCCATAGGGCAGTGGCACAGCGCGCGTGCAGATCGTAGGAGAAGTGGGCCGCGCGGGTACAAGCGAGCAAGTGGGCCGTGAGGGGATTCTGGCCCAGGGCAGGTAAATCTCTTTTCTTTTTCTTATTTCTATTTTCTTTCCTTCTTTTGTCTTTAGAATCCAAATTTGGATTTAAATATTGTTATGAGGTTCAGCATTGATCAAAATG
The DNA here is from genome assembly GCA_029449295.1 of Zea luxurians. Classification (NCBI taxonomy): domain Eukaryota; kingdom Viridiplantae; phylum Streptophyta; class Magnoliopsida; order Poales; family Poaceae; genus Zea; species Zea luxurians. The sequence continues at coordinate 19,083 of JAOPSE010000125.1, forward strand.
TTCAACTTCATTTCACTAGTGTATGGATAATATATCTTTATATACTTATTTTCATCCACAAAATATTTTCTTTCTTCTCTTTTGTAAATTCTAGAATTCCCTTTAAATCTTAAATTCCCATCTAGGTACTAATATATTCTCTTTATTTTATTATTTTTTTTGTATAGCCACAAAATGCACACAAAAATCAAATATTCAACATGATGCATGGATTTAGTAGCATATCTTTTTATTAATTGTTCTTGGACATGGTGTTCACATAGGATGATGCATGAAGATCAACTCACATAAAGAAAAATTGTTTTCTCTATTGGTATATTTTCCTAGCAATTTACAAATGGGTGTTACAAATCCTACCCCCCTTAAAAATAATCTCGTCCTCGAGATTAAGAAGATCTAGAGAAAAGGTGGGGAAAATCTATGCGAAGCTCTTCTTCTCTTTCCCAAGTTGCTTCATCTTCACCGTGGTGACTCCATTGTACCTTACACATCTTTATCACCTTATTTCTTGTAACTCGAGTCAAAGTATCCAAAATCTTGATCGGGTACTCCGTGTAAGTCAAATCACCTTGAACACTGAGCTCTTCCATTGGTAACCGTTCCTCGGGCACACGGAGACACTTCTTTAGTTGAGATACGTGGAACACATTATGCACATTCGATAGACTAGCAGGTAACTCGAGTTGGTATGCCATCTCTCCAACTCGCCTAAAGATCAAGAATGGTCCAATATAGCGAGGGGACAATTTGCCCTTGACTTTGAATTTCCTCATTCCACGAAGTGGTGACACCTTGAGATACACATAATCTCCTTCTTCAAATTCCAGTGGCCTTCTTCTATTATCAGCATAGCTCTTTTGCCTGGTTTGAGCAACTCTCAAATTCTCCCGAATTATACGAACTTGTTCTTCTGCTTCTTGAATCAATTCAGGCCCAAAGAACTGTCTCTCTCCAGTCTGATCCCAATACAAAGGAGTTCTGCACTTCCTCCCATATAAAGCTTCAAAAGGTGACATTTTCAGACTGGCCTGGTAACTATTATTATACGAGAACTCAGCATAAGGCAGACTCTTATCCCAACTTCCTCCATGCTGAAGGGCACATGCTCTCAACATATCCTCCAATACTTGATTAGTCCTTTCAGTCTGTCCATCAGTCTGAGGGTGATAAGCTGTACTAAAATTCAACTTTGTACTCATGTTCTCATGAAAGCTTCTCCAAAACCTTGAGGTAAACTGCGAACCTCGATCAGACACGATCTTCTTTGGTACTCCATGTAAACACACAATCCGAGCCATATATAACTCTGCTAGTTGAGAACCTTTATAAGTAGTCTTGACAGGAATAAAGTGAGCCACTTTAGTCAATCTATCCACAATCACCCATATAGCATCATATCCTTTCTGGGTGCGAGGCAATCCAGTAATAAAATCCATACCAATCTCTTCCCATTTCCACTCGGGTATCTTCAGTGGATGCAATAGTCCAGCTGGCCTCTGGTGTTCAGCCTTAACTCTTTGACATACATCGCACATAGCCACATGTGCAGCCACATCTCTTTTCAATCCATACCACCAATACTTCCGTTTCAAATCCTGATACATCTTGGTACTACCAGGATGAATAGAATAATCCAAATCATGGGCCTCCTTTAAAATAGTCTCTCGAAGGCTTTTAATATCAGGAACACGCATCCTGTCCATGAACCATATAGTGCCTTGCTCATCTTCCGTAAATTCCGGAACTCGACCTTCAGTAATCAGATCCTTAATCTCTTTTATTTTAGCATCCTCAAGTTGACCTTTGCGGATTTATTGCTCCAAGGTAGGTTCCACATCAATAGTGACTCCTTCAGTATGAGCAACTATCCCCAGGTTAAGTCTCCTGAAATCCTCAACAATCTCATCGGGTAGCTGGGCAACAATAGCTAAATGAACATGCTCCTTGCGACTCAAGGCATCTGCAACCAAATTTGCCTTGCCCGGGTGATAGTGAATCTCCAAATCATAATCCTTAATAAGCTCCAACCAACGGCGTTGCCTAAGGTTGAGATCCTTCTGAGTGAATATATACTTCAAACTCTTATGATCCGTGTACACTTGGCACTTGGTCCCCATGATATAATGTCTCCAAATCTTAAGTGCATGCACAACGGCTGCCAATTCCAAGTCATGTGTGGGGTAGTTTAACTCATGTTTCCGCAACTGACGAGAAGCATAAGCGATCACATGTCCTTCTTGCATGAGCACACATCCTAAGCCTTGGCCACATGCATCACAATAGATATCAAATCCTTTCTGTAAGTCCGGCATAACCAATACTGGTGGCGACATCAATCTTTTCTTCAATTGATCAAAGCTGTCTCGGCACTTCTCGTCCCACTTAAATTCTCTTCCTTTCTCCAAAAGCGAAGTCATAGGCTTAGCAATCTTAGAAAATCCTTCAATAAATCTCCGATAATAGCCTGCTAATCCCAAGAAACTTCGAATCTCAGTAACTGTAGTGGGTACTCTCCACTCCATTATCTCCTTAACTTTAGCAGGATCCACTGCTATTCCTCCATTAGAAATAATATGTCCAAGGAATGGTACCTTAACAATCCAAAACTCGCACTTGCTGAACTTGGCATATAGCTGGTTATCTCGAAGCTTCTGTAGCACCAACCTCAGATGTTCCTCATGATCGTTATCACTCTGAGAATAAATGAGAATATCGTCGATGAACACCACGACGAATCTATCCAAATACTCCATAAACACCTTATTCATCAAGTTCATAAAATAAGCTGGTGCGTTGGTTAATCCAAACGACATAACAGTAAACTCATATAATCCATATCTAGTCGAGAAAGCCGTCTTGGGAATATCCGATGGTCTAATCCTCATCTGATGGTATCTTGATCGGAGATCAATCTTCGAAAATACTCTTGCACCTCTCATCTGATCAAATAAATCTTCAATACGGGGCAACGGATACTTGTTCTTCACTGTAACATCATTAAGAGATCTATAATCCACACACATCCGTTGCGATCCATCCTTCTTCTGTACAAACAAGACCGGTGCTCCCCAAGGTGAAGAACTCGGACGAATGTACCCGGCCTCTTGTAACTCAGTTAACTGCTTCTTAAGTTCCTTCAACTCCTCTACGGACATCCTATATGGCCGTTTAGAAATAGGGGCGGTTCCAGGTAAGAGATCAATAACAAACTCAACTTCTCTATCAGGTGGCATCCCTGGTAACTCCTCTGGAAAGACATCCGGAAAATCTCTAACCACCCGGATGTTGTCACCAACAAACTCCTCCGGTATAAAGAACATTGCACGCATGGGTGAGGAGGTTACTGCAATATTAACTTGAAACCTTTCTCCTTTAGTGGTAGTGAGTTCTACGGTACCCCTACCACATGCTATAACGGCCTTTGCCTTTCTTAGCCATGACATACCAAGGATCAAATCTATACTGCTTGACTCCAATATTATAGCAGTAGCTCCAAATTCTCTACCCATAATGGTTAATGTCAATCTACGTGTCATTTGATTCGCCTCAACAGGCCCTTTAGGTGTAATTACTATCATGGGTTTTCTCATATTTAGCAGTGGTATTTCATTTGTGTTGGCATATCTAGCAGACATGAATGAGTGTGTAGCACCAGAATCAAATAATATGGTTGCAGGAATTGCATTAACATAAAACTTACCAATTACGAGGTCCCCTCCATCCGGAGTAGCATCAACGCTGACTTGATTAACTTTGGCAATAGAGTATCCCTTGCCAGATCCTAGAGTTTGCTGCCTGTTCTGAACTGGAGTAGTAGCCATCCTCTGTGGGCAGACATTTGCATAGTGACCAGCCTTCCCACACTTGAAACAAGTAGTGCCTGGACTCTGTCCTGAAAACTTCGTCGGAGTGCCAGTAGGGGTAGCCTGTCGAGGAGGTGGAGTCCTCAGTGGTGATTGCTGAACTGGGCGTGGTCCTCCGGGTCGAGTTGGTGTACCCTGTGGTGAACTGTAGCGAGGACGAACACTGCTGCTACCCTGTCCTTGTGAGATAGCCTTCCTCTTCAAATCACCCAGTTGAACACGCTTGTGTTCAATAGCAAGAGCCTTATCCAACAGTCTCTGAAATGATGGAAATGTGTGTGCCACTAGCGCATACTGCAGTGGTCCATTAAGTCCTTCAATAAAATGCTCCTGCTTCCTCTCATCCTCAGCAACTTCTTCAGGGGCATATCTGGATAACTGAATAAACTTGTCGCGGTACTCGCTGACTGACATACTTCCTTGCTTCAGCGACAGAAATTCCTTCTTCTTGATCTTTATCATACCGGCTGGAATATGGTAGTTCCTGAATTGTGTACTGAACTCTGCCCAGGTAATAGTATCAGCAGCATCGTGGGCAGCAGTATAAGAATCCCACCAGTCAGCAGCAGGACCAGTCAGACGTCCAGAAGCATATAAAACCTTCTCCCGGTCCGTGCACTGTGCAATATTCAGCATCTTCTCAACGGACTTCAGCCAATCATCTGCGTCCAGTGGATCAGGTGAGCTTGCAAATGTAGGTGGCTTATGACTCATGAACTCCCGGTGCTTATCACGAGGTGGAACTGGTGGTGGTGGTGGAGGCAGTGGCACTTGTTGCTGTTGTTGCTGCTGTTGTTGCTGTGCCCTCCTTTCCTGGCGTATCTCATCTCGCTCCTGGCGCAACTCCTGCCGTATATCTTCTCTTTCCTGACGCATCTCCTGGCGTTCTTGCTGCATCTGGGCACGCATATCAGCCATAGTGTCCGCCATTTGCTGCATCACCGCCATCTGAGCAGCAACCAGTGGGTCAACTCCGCCTGGTGGAGGATTAGGAGGATTCATCTCTGCAGGTTGTGGCTGGGGTTGTCTGTATATTCTCCGAGTGTGTCGATTGGGAGGCAAATCAATTCCACCACCCCGCCTGGTATTGACCATCTGAGTTAGATACATATGGTAAGAAAATAGTAGACAAGGCAGGTATTTACAAAGCAGGTTACTTTGGGGAATTTTATTAGCTAAGCAGATTAATATTTTACCTATCCTAGCTAATTCAATACCTTATGGTGGTACATACTAGGATGTCCATCTATAATAATTCAATCATTCAAAGAAGCAAATCAGACATTGAGCATCAGAACAATCAACCAACATTTTTAAAATAGAGAAAATAGTTTTATTTTCATCTTAGGTTCCCTATCTCTTAAAATGTCATAAGGGTAGGGGTTCCAAGGTGTGAAATCCATCTTGTCTTAGAGTAGAAAAGGTAAGAATGATCAGAGTAGAACAGTAGAAGGTGAGACAGGATCAAGACAAGTATAGAAAGAATCAGAGTAAGGTAAGTATAGAATGAATCAGAATAAGGTAAGTAGGTAAGGGTTTGTCCACCTCTATCTAGGTCTCGTCCTACAGTCAACATTCCTCTGATACCACTTCTGTAACACCCGGTTTTAAAGGACAAAGCCGGGTGCATCTCATACATGCGCCAAGAAGACAACATATATAATAACAGAGTGTATAGAGATAAATGTCATAAAACATCAGAGTATTTATTACATAGCGGAAGACTTATTACAAAATAAAATAATAAATATAAAACGAACTAAGGATCGTCGGCGCCCATGTCAACTGAGAAACGCCACCTAGATCAGATCATACTCCTCGCCTTGTGGCTCCTCCTTAACCACCTGCTCTTCTCCTGTGGGGGGGTGTGAGACAGCAAGGGTGAGCTCACACATGATCATAGCTCAACAAGTTGTGGGGAACCAGTGGACACAAACTCACAAAGGTGTGAGTTCATGTGATGTGTAAGGCTAATCAATGATAGGGGTTAAAGCTGAGCATTGCTTTTAAGTAGTTGGTCAAAATTTTATTAGCAATTACTAAGTGTAAGTAAATACCAAACCATAAGTAAAGTAATAGAACACAATTTATAATAAACCCATGCAATGCAAATGACAAAATTGAATTTAAGTTCCATAATTTAAACATCAGAGAGTCCTGAGCTGCTCATGACCGTGAGCTCGGCTAGTATACCAGTTTTACACTCTGCAGAGGTTGTACCCTTTACCCACAAGTCATGTTACCCATCTGCCAAGGGGTCGCGAGTCCCATACACCTCTACCTAGGAAGCGAGGCAGGGCAACACTACGAGGCCTTTACAAAGTTCCACTAGCTTCCGAAAACCCGCTACAGTTTATAGGAAGTTCCAATGCAGGGTTCCTGGCTGACCGCCATCGCAGCAAAATCAACCAGGGACCTCCCTACACTGACCACTCCCCTACTGCCCTTGCCCCTTTCGGGTAAGGTAGTCTTCCACTAGCTTTCCTAATTAGTCAGCCAAGGGCGTCCCATTAAACCCTTGTGGTGGCACGTGTTACTCAAGTTAAGCTCTATGTTCCAATTAACATTAATGATCTCAACATGAACATAAATAGAATAACAAAAAGAATTGGAACATAGAGGTAATAACTGATTATCCCAAAACCATGTAAAGCAATAGCAAACTACCCAAGTGATTCAGGGGTAAACAAGGTAATGAGATAAACAAATCTAGGGTGACCTATCGGGTCCCATCAAAATTAACCTATGCATGGATAAATGATATTAAAGAACATTATTGGGTAAAAGTGGTCAAGGGCACAACTTGCCTTCAATGAGCTCCTGCTCAGCTACTTCAACCTGCTGCTCACCAGGATCCTCGGTCACGGGCTCTTCTACTCGCCATAATACAAACAAGCACAGGATTCAGGAAAAATTAACATTACACCAAGCATGTAAACAAAATACACAGAGATATTCTACATATTAAAATAAAAACCTAGGAACTGGAATCATAATTTTCTGAGTTATAGAATTTAAGTTATGGATTTTCAAAGGTTTTATGTGTTTAAAATAGGATTAAGTGTGGGATTAATTTTCTTGCTGTTGTCATGATAAAACAGAGACACTAAGTGCTAGAGAATAAAATTACAAAATTTTAGGAACTGGAATGGACACATTTGGACTTCATATGAATTTCCTATGAATTTTATAAGTTTCAACAATTCTTTTTCTCATTAAAATCATTTCCAGATTTTATTTATCCATTTATTATGAATTCTGGACTGGGCGCACCATTACAGAGGAAGACAGGGGGCTCGGGGCAAAATTCGCCAGACACAGTGAACAGCCGTGCGAGGACCGCGGGTTGATTTCACTAAAGTCCGAGGGCTCTTTAACAAAAGTGACCCACGAAGGGGGTATCCTCTAATCTCGGCCGCACGATCGCCCTTGGACGCTACAGATTAGATCTAGCGGCCCCGAACCGGTATGCTCTAATAGCCGCACGAATCAAGATCTAGGGTCCTGATTTAAAACAGGGGAACACGCTCCAGACACGCACGATCCCGATCGGACGGCCACCGCTACGCCCTCCTGAATCGGTACGCCAAAACTAATCAACACCGTTGGTGAAAGATCCAACGGTTGAAAACCTCACACGCTCATAACTAATCGTAGCCGTATATCTTCGCATCAACGGACCAGGTTCTTCCCCTACCTCACAGTCGAGTGAACGGCGGCGCCCGCGACGGACGCGGCGGCACATCACCGGAGTAACCCGATTCCTCCCCTACGGTGCACCGCCCCTGCTTCTGATACTCGCAAAACAAAATTGACACGACGATGAACTTGGGATGGAGGTTCATACCAACAGTTGAAGGCCGAACGCCACTGACCACGGTGCGGCGCGGATCCAGGCGGAACTTGCTACGCCGATGAGCAATTGCGCGGTCACGGCGGCGTCGATGACGAAATTGGTGACGGTCGAAGCTCCTAGGGTGCGCGGTGCAGCGGCCGGATGCCCCACGGTGCCCGATTGCCCGTGATTCCCGAGCTTGGCGGTGGGTGTCGTCGGTGCGGAACCCGGCAGCTGACCCCTCTCCTTTCTCTCTTGGTGTTACGACGGTGCAAGGTTTGACTCGGTGTGTTAGGTCGTGAACGGGGGATAGGTCATGGCGGCTCGGCCTCCTTTATGGTTGCGAGATGGTACGCCGGTTCCACGCAACGGAGTTCCGAGTCCGCGGGCGCTTCCGCCATGGACGGCAAGGTGGTTGGATTCGCGGCTGACAACTCGGGTCCACGCGCCAGCGAGTCATCCACAGCGGCAGTACACGCGACTGCATAAGGGTGGGTGACAGAGCGGACCCATAGGGCAGTGGCACAGCGCGCGTGCAGATCGTAGGAGAAGTGGGCCGCGCGGGTACAAGCGAGCAAGTGGGCCGTGAGGGGATTCTGGCCCAGGGCAGGTAAATCTCTTTTCTTTTTCTTATTTCTATTTTCTTTCCTTCTTTTGTCTTTAGAATCCAAATTTGGATTTAAATATTGTTATGAGGTTCAGCATTGATCAAAATGTTCAACTTCATTTCACTAGTGTATGGATAATATATCTTTATATACTTATTTTCATCCACAAAATATTTTCTTTCTTCTCTTTTGTAAATTCTAGAATTCCCTTTAAATCTTAAATTCCCATCTAGGTACTAATATATTCTCTTTATTTTATTATTTTTTTTGTATAGCCACAAAATGCACACAAAAATCAAATATTCAACATGATGCATGGATTTAGTAGCATATCTTTTTATTAATTGTTCTTGTACATGGTGTTCACATAGGATGATGCATGAAGATCAACTCACATAAAGAAAAATTGTTTTCTCTATTGGTATATTTTCCTAGCAATTTACAAATGGGTGTTACAGAGATTCAGGCGCCGCCGGCGATCCTCCGCCGCCCCTGCGCACGCGCGGACCGTCCGGACGTCAGGCAGGGAACTATAGCTCCTGCGACAGGTCGCGGACCGTCTGGCCCCTGCCGCGGACCGTCCGCGTCTGACCAGAGAGCACCGCCACGGTTCTTGTTGAGTGTTTGGCGCTCCGAAAAGGCGTCAACAAGATGGTTCTCAACGGCCTCTAAAAATTCAGAAGTAGCTAGGAGCCTGCATTTTTTTATCCATATCTACAAATCATTGTCTAAAAGTAACAATTTTATGCAAAAAAAATAGCAAAAACAATCCACGGATCGGAGACTTGACAATCTCGGACCGCCAACGTTAGCACTCACAAACCCATCTCCTAACGACTCCACCCATAAGGTAATTGTGTACACGATACTCATTATCTTTATTTAATCTAATTTCTAAAATGGGCATTTGCGACCCTTAATGAATCTCAATAACTTTTTTGCCAACTAAAATGTTTTATAACTTTTTAAGATCTAAAACTTTGGTTTTGGCCATTTCTTCGTACAAAGTGGTTTGGAATTTCTAAACTTTAAATGTGAGAAATTAAGAAGTATTTTTTTTGTTGCCATAGGTGATTTCAAAAAAAATAAATTTTGTCGTACGGCTTCTATTTTTTTAAAGATAACTCTATTTGTACCTGTCTCTAGGAATCGATTTTGTAGCTAGACACGACACGGATGCTCAACTAACTAGGATTAATAATAGCATAATGTCAATGCATATGCCGCACAAGCACCGGCCACGGATACCTGATGAACAGCACATACACGAAAGAGGTGTCAGACGACCATGCAACATGTCCGTACAATGCAAATTAAGAGGGTCCTGGCTAATTGTATATTTGTTGACCAAATTACAGTTAGGCCTCGTTTGTTTCATTAGAATTAAATTTTATTTTAATAATTATAATTTAGATAAATTTAATTAAATTTATATATTTATATATGTAATATATTTATATATTATTCTAAATTATATGAGAGATAGTTATATACTACGTTTATGTTATAACGAAGTAAATAGAAAAGTGTGCTATAAGTTATACATTGAAAAAATAACATGTAAACCTATAGAATCAATTTCCATCTTTCACGCCATGAATTTGAGATAGGCTTATATTATAACTTTGGAAAGTGTTGGAATGTTACATTATAAAAAAATAGTTTATTTTATTAGTAAGATGTCAATTTCTTAAAATGAAAGGAAACAAACAGGACCTTAGTATAAATAACAATCTAAACATCTCGTGTGTACCGCTGTTACGAGACAACGTTCATGAAAACAGCACTCTGAAGATTATACGGCAGGCACGCTTGTGAGGAAGTCGCGCGCGCTACGTACGTCATGCTGCCACCTAGTGTAGAGACCCGTATATACGGCAGCATATATATATATTGTAGACCTCAGCTCATCGTCATGCATGGGATTAAGCTTACTGAGAAGGAATGAAGGAGGCTCTATTTTTTTTTGAATGTGAACATTTACATCAAGATCAAGAACAGTTAGTACGTGGTGCATCAGCAGCGAGTTGTTTGGAGCTCGTGGAAGATCTGCAGATCTCTGGAGCTCATTATAGAAGGCTAGCTGTAGGGCGTGTGCTCTACTCCATGACGCTATTACTTACTTATCAATTAACCTCACAAAACGCACGCACATGCATGATCGATCGAGAGAAGGCATTAATAATTTGACTCTTGGATGCAGCAGCAGAACATGGATCATTTACTTACATATGAATGTGAACAAAGCTGAAGACTATTTCAGTAGTTGTGACGACAAAAACCCAGGGTTGTTCTTCTTGTTCGTATATATGTGAAGTATTTTATCATCATTAGCGAAACAAGACCGTGCATGCATGCATGCATGTAGATACAACAATCCATTTTTCCGAGCCTGTGCAAGTTACTTATGTTCAAAGTCTAGTAGTACTTGAACTTATATATTAGGTACTGTAGAAAGTTGCATGCCCTGAAGCCTGAAGTTAATTAGTCTAAAGTCTAAACCACATATTTATTGGTTGCTTATGAAAAGGCTAGTTCATTGGGCGGGCCAACCAAACCCACAAAAAGGACAGGACCAATCTAGTATGGGAGCAGGGATGGCATGATAACAAAAGTCAACAAGAACGCAAGTGTTTTCTCCTCTGCCCGCACAACTTTTTTTTTTCACTGTGTGCTGTCCTAAACTTGCGTCGACCATTTCTTTTCTTTGTTTTGTTTTGTTTATTATGAATGGGACTAGCAGTGTCAGATATGCTGCCAAACAAAAACAAAAACAAAAACAAAAATGACAGGCTCTGACGCATACATTAGTGACATAGAGGCAGAGGCAGAGAGCATTGAGAGCAGGTTGGTAATCCACTCGCGCTGGTTGGGTAAACACTGACGCGAAGCAGCTTACTACCCTGACGACCTCACCGGAAGGAACACGGCCACGAAAAGGAGGCGCGTACTTCCTGCTTGGTGTGTCGCCTTGACCTTGAGCTCCGCTTCCTAAAGTAGTACGCCGGGGACATGTATTGCTTGCGTCAGCTACACTACACCTACAGGTACGCACGCCGGGGCGGGGGCGGAGCAACGGGACGCCGGTCAGCTCCGTATCACCGCATGAATGGCCTCCGGCAGGGACACGCGAATCGATGTATGCATGTGCGTGCGTGCGTCCATCCCATCCATATCCATATAGCAATATGGAGTGACGGCCTGACGGGGACAGACAGGACGACGAGGCGAACGAAACGAGCACTTGCGCACTGTGCCGTCCCCTCCGTGCACATCGCACACAGCTGACGTCACTGTGGCTGACACGCACAGCACACATCATTTCCTACAGATGGACACATGGTCTCCAACTGACGATGGAGCCGGGAACAGAGGCAGGAAGGGCACTGGATGCCCACATGGACATGGGGGCTGGGGCTAAGATGGCGACAGATCGGATTCGGATCTGATATTGCAACCATATCCGTGGTTGCTATCAATATCTGTCCGTAACCGTACCCGTGGGTAAAAATTTATATCCATGCCCGTGTTCATCGAATTTCGGACGGGTTTCGGATATCCGTCGGATATGACAGACACAATCATTTATTCAACAATTCAATAGCATAATTAGTCAAAAAATTTCCCAATTCACCATCATACACAATTAAAACTTAATAAAAGAATTATTATGGGCCTACGAGCCTCGGTTAAGTGCACTAGAGCTTGGAAGGACCAGCCGTCAGTGGTGCTACGGTCTATGAGACTTGGAAGGGGCTACGAGACACAGCGCAGGAAGCCAACAATGCTATAAGGGGCAGCCAACAGTGAGAAATTGGGAGCGTTAGGCATGAGGTTTATAGTGCTAGGATCTGTTCATTGCTATGTAATATGGGCTAAACCAAAAAATACACTATGGGTCGATTTTGGATATCCAACGGATAACCTGCAGGTAGAAGATAATATCCTAATCCATACCCGCTCGACTTCGGATTGGATTTGGATCTGACCCACGGGTCAAAACATGTATCCATACCCAGCTCCGTCAGGTCGGATATCCGACGGATATCCAAATCCACGGATCAAATTGCCATCCCTAGCTGGGGCAGTGCAGGGCAGTAGGGCACCTGGAAGCCCCGTCTCGCTGAGGAGAAGTGATGCTCCTAAAACATCATACTTATATGACAAATTTAATATTTTAACATAGATATACATAGAATTTAAAGCTAATTCTTGGCAATGTTATTAAAAATATTATGAAGTATTTAAATAAAATTTTATATAATTATTTATGTGCATTATTTTCTCTCTATAACAAAAAATGAAAAACATCCGAATTCGCATTCGGATAGACATCCGAATTTTATATCAGTTATTTAAAAAAAATATAGAACAAATTTAAGGTTTACTTTTTGTGAAAATTAATAGCATCAATACTAAAAACAAGAATATAAATTTACATAGAAAATTCTATATGTTATTTGTTCACAATCGAAGAAAGAAGAATAAAAAATTTGACATTCGAATAAGTATTCAGATCAATCCAGAGCACGAGCACTATAGCTCCGCAGTAGATAGTTGGAGGGAAAGCCTGTCTTTCCCATTTAAGGACACTCTTCATCTTCATCTTCTTCCTCCACCTCTTCTTCCTCAACGCCAGCGATCCAGGCACACTGACTGCATACATAGGACGACGCGAGCATGGATCTTGGCGTTTCTCGTGGCCCTACCCTATCTCGCGCCCAGTCCAGTCTGCGGTCCTCCTATGATTCTTTGAAGAGAGGCCATGCAGGACCAAGACAAAGATGGATGGTTGTCGGGTGTCAGAGGCTTTAGTGTTCCTAAAAGTGCATTCATCGCTTTTGTGAGTTTTGGTGATTTGGATAACAACACATTTAAAGGTCTAACAAGTTTGCTAAGTGTTGAACAGGAAATTCAGTATGATGAACATACTTGAATAGTGTATAATGATCAGTGAACAAAGATTCAACACAAGGTTAAATAACTAGTGAGATAATGCAAATGGATATAATATGATCTCTATATTGGTTTGAATATATGGACAAGACCTGAGAAATCACTACATACATATGATCAGAATAGAGGATGAAGTGATTAAGAGGATTGGTCAAGCCAAAGTGAATAAGATACGAGTAATCGTGAATTGGCTTGACCATATTACTATTAGTCCATATATGCTTCTATGAGAATCATAATAGAGCTTGATTGATCTTAGCATTTACATCTAGAAGACACTCAAGCAACTTTCCCAATATTTAAGAAATGGTTCTCTCAATGGATGCTCAATATGATGTGACTCAAGAATGGCTTAATAGAGTGAAGATAACAAGGAAAGGGCTTCGAGGAACTAAGCGAAGGTGAAGGCCAAGCGACAGCTTGTGGACCGAGTGTGGCAGAACCTCCAAGTTATTGGGCCCACATGCACCTGTCCTTGTCCCAAAGACCTCAGACGACCATGCATGTGCACCAGATAACTCAACAGGATCTGTCCGATTGCCCCAAGGACATCGGATAAACCACTTTCAACCAGAACCGTGGGATTAAGTAACACAAATCACACACACCAATATTTTTGCAGTGGAAATCTTATTACCAAATTTTATAGGTTACAAAAATTTTACATTATTTTATCGGAGTGATTACAAAGGTATAAGTTGAAATATATGCTAGCTCAAGTGACCATCCTCAATAAGAAGTATAGAAAGGTTACTTAGACTTATAAGAAGGCCGAGCCCACCAGCACTTAACACCATCACAACAACACAAGGTTAGAACCTGAAAAACAACAGGGAATAAAACCCTGAGTATGGAATTACTCAGCAAGACTTACCCGACTAAAGAAAAGACTCTCAAGGGCATGCTGGTTATCAGGGAGTCAAGGTATGGTTTATCAAGAATCAAAGACTCTGTTTTGCAGAAAAGCTTACTATGAGTGGATCCTTAAAATCCAATTTTATTGTCAGGTTAGGTAAAGTTACCTGCATCTAGAGTTCGTTCTACCCTAGTTCAAGCACTTGACCTGCACTAGCCAATTTCTTAACAACCCTTTATCTTTACTGGAGTTCTACGTATAGGGCAGTGACCAAGTCTTCATGACCGTGAAGGTACAGCGATCCGAATTGATTATACTCAGCTGAGGATCTCCAATCGCACGACATATGTAGCACTTAACCCTTGCATATGTCAACCCACCACCGGGGTTCTTAAGACCAGATCAGGTTCACGCGAACCGAGAGCACAGATACACCACCGTCCAGCCTCTTGCCACAGAGGGTACACGCTACTCTCGCCACCCCCATTCCGTGTTATCTTATTCTGGCCTTAGTCTGCCCGAGGCAAGGCTTACTCATGACGAGGCATGTGACCAGTTAAAGGGTCCTCGGTCATCAAGCCTACATCGACACTGTCCTTAATCGACTCAGACGGAGACACTACACCGAGACTCCTTTCTCGTGCAAGTCACCCGCCCGGTCTCAGCTTAATCATTTAAAACCCAAAGCTTGGTACCTGGCAGAGGTACATCTTTTCCGATGTTGAACCCATCACGGCCATGATGGATCCACCATCAAGTTTTATTTTCAAAAACATCCCTCCCACTTTGCTAATCATCTTTTGTAAAACAAAACCTTTTGTTTTGCTAGAGCAATACTAAGCATAGTAAAAACCTTTTGTAAAGACAGGGTTTCAAGGAAGGTAATCAAGTTCAAGGAAGGTAATGCAGGAATTGTTTAAGCATTCAACTCCTATCACCTAATGCATCAATCAAGTGAGAAAGATTTTAAAAACATCAAGGAGGGTGGCAAATGCACCGGGGCTTACCTGAGTAACACTAGGTTAGTGTTTGTTAGGCGACCACTTGGCGAGTATCCTTTGGCTTAGCACTCATTCAGATTATCCATCTTCCGGTTCGTCCATCAGCTTCATCTTGCGGAGTAGTCCGCGCTTGGGGTCGACTTGGCTTGTCTTCCGCATCACGCGATTAATTAACGTACCTGAATGAAATGCATTATGCACATGAATGCATATCGACAAGAATATCACACACCTAAATAGTGCTATGCGATAGCGAAATACCTAGCGACGAGGCGTTGTATAAGTTCATACGGAAATACTAGTTATCGATATACGACTACGCGCAATAATCACGAGCAACAAAATACACACCTTTAATACACTTAGCCTAAACATAACTTATCAGCTAATTAATTAAATTCTAAACTTATCCCTTGCATCATCGTTATACCTCACGTCGAAAACGTAGAACTGATTCAAACGTACCAGACCTACGCGTCTACCTAAGCACTCCTTGTCTAATTTACATTCTCATCAATCTAAGACATTTAATCGGTTACCGAACATAGAAAATAACGATTACTAGAGCTGAGCATCGACTATATCTTAATAATTACAAGCGTCATAACACTGAAAAACAGTTGGCTAGCCGATAAAATCATAAACGTATCCTTCACATAACCTACGAACTGACGAATACTAGACGATACGATTAATTCAACAAATATCACTCTTGCTAAAAATACGAGAATCAACGTAACCTACATATCCATCAATCCATTTATTAAAATAAAATAATAGAAGTAAAGGATTAGCTTACCTAAATCCAACTTGGAATTCGCAGAAATAACGACGATTATATTTTCAAGAAGTTCGTCGACTATTTGACGAGCCCACGCGAAAATCGCTTCATTACCCAACTCCCAGGATTTTTTTGATGATGCTCGGAACGATGACCTCCAGAGTCAAGCACGACAGAGGGCTTCAGACCTCAACGCAAGTACCGTGCAATTGAAAGATAAATCGTCGGGGTCGACGAACATGTCGTGGATGCGACAGGTATTGACGACGAGGAGAAAGGGGGCTGCTGTAAGGTTCGAGCGTGATGGGTAGGGTGCTGTAGAGTTCGACGGCGAACGACGATACAGCGAGGACATAGGGCGTGGTCGACGACTCCACGACCGTACGTGGCACCATGGACGGTGAGCCGCGTTCGGTAATCAGTGGCACAAGCACCGGGCGCATTGCCTCACAACAGCGTGCACGATGCCACGATGGCCAGACTAAGGCGATAGCGCGACATCACGACGACGTCGACGAAACATCGACGGCGAGCTGAAGCAGAGCAGGCGTGGCCAGAGCATCTAGGCGAGGTGAGCGTATGGCTTCAGGCCCCCAGTGAGCTTCAGCAACCAGGCCGAGAGCAGGGACACGTGCAGGAGAGGCGAGCGTCGTGGGAAGCTGAGGGCGAGTTGCTCGGCTGCTTCATTCCCAGTTCGCCGCGGCCGATTCCAAATGCTCTGTGTGGGCGCGAGCACGGACCTGTGGGGCGCGACAGCCAAGGCATGACCATGGATGGAGCTCGGCTGGGTGCTGTGCGAGCAGGAGCGCTCGCCATGGATCTCCACGAGCGAGAGAGATGGGCGTAGAGGAGCCGGGAGGAGTAGGGGCGCGGCACCAGCCGAAGCAGGGACGCCATGGGAGATGGAGCTCGGTAGAGAGGACTGGAGGGAGTACTGCACGCAGAAAAATCAGCTGGGGAGTGAGGGGGAACAGCTGCGTGCGGCGAGGAGGCTCCAGGGGCGCGCCCGCGCGGCACCAGGGAGAAGACGAGGGCGCAGGGAGCCATGGGATGGAGAGGACGCCGGGAACCATGGGGAACAGGGAGCTTCGTACTCAGGAGAAGAAGCTTAGGGAGGGGGCGCGCAGGCACCCGGATGCGCGGCGCGGAGGGAGATGGGCGCGCGCAGCAGTGAGCCGGAGGCAGAACGCCGACCAGGGAGGAAGACGGGCGGCCGGCAAGCTTGAGCGGAGAGCAGAGGGAGAAGACGAGCTACAGGTGGGAGATGGCAACGGCTGTAGAGGAGGAGTGGCTGGGCACCGATTTCAGCAGAAGAGCACGCGAGGAAAAATCCTGGCGACGGCATCGATCCTCATCCAGGTGCTTGAGCGGCGGTAAAGAAAAAAAATCCGAGGAGGGGGCGGCGGGATAGGGATAGGAAGAAGACGGCTGGGAGATAGAGATGAATCTGTAGATTTTTTTGTTTTCTTTTCCTCTCTTTTTTTAATAAAGAATCACCAATATTTTGAACCGGGATTTCTAGCGATAGCAAAAGAGTCGACGGTAGTTGCGACAGTTGATTTGATTCAAAAATCTGATAGATTTACCTGCGGTCTGAACACCTGGTTCCACGCCCACAGATGATTTATCAGTGAATCGATGCATAATTTTTTGGATCCTCGTACGCGATTTCACGGTTGACGAGTGTGAGCCGAATTGTTTGCACCGAAAACCGTAGTCGACGAGTTCTGACTAATTCTCGTTCGGATAGTTTTTGTGACTGTTTCGGGCAACCCAGAAATAGACTGGATATCAAATACATTATTCTGAGACAATACTAGTTTAGTCGAACTCGGATAAAAAAATTATCCGATGTCTAAACACATTTGATTTTATTATTTTACAGAGTGTGCTGAAGAATAAATTGAATAATAACTTCGCGCATGATTTTTTTTCGGACAACGCGCGATATAGATTATTTCGCCTCGAACATTTTAATCGTCCAGTTCTTCTTAATCTGTTCGGGATAAAATCATCCGAGTGGGTCAGGCTTCCGAATTTATATTCGCGCGAGCGGCGAATTTTAAATAATCACCGAATGCACCGATTTTTAGAACAACTATGTTCCGAACATCGCGAAAATTTAGGAAAAGCCTGGATAGATAAAGACGATGTCGCCTCGCGACATACGAAACAAATGCGATATTAAAATTGCGATAACAAAGACGATTAAAATTTAACATCTGTTCATTCACTGATATTACGTGCTTAAATCCGCACTCGTTGTCGAGTGGACGGTAAACACCTGGGGTGTTACACCGAGGTACCATGGCTAAGGTGAAGAAGAGAGTACTTGCACTAAGTCGATGAACTAATCAGCTATGAAGAGTTATAACATGTTGATGCATCAGTACGTTTACTTGAAGCCATGATTTGAACTCATATATGGTGATATGGTACAAGTCATAGGGTTTGATTTGCGTTTGCTTCAAAAGGTGAGACAATGATGTTTGTGATCCCTATGAAGCAATGCCATGGAGAAATCACACATGAGACACCAATTACTCAAGGAGTTTACTTTATTTTATTTAACTTGAGTATAGGAATCGTCGTACTATCAAGGGAGATCCAAATAGAAGGTTGGTGTTTGCCAAAGCTCAAGCCTCTATATTCAAAAGCTATTTTTGAAAAGCAAAAATCTCTTGGACGTTCTATGGTTGACTGTAGTTATGTTTGAGAAACTGAGAGTGTTCTTGTTGAAAAGCAGTGCTTTTCAACTGAGTTGAACTTCAGCTGAGTTGAGCTTCTTCAGCTGCAGTTGAGCTTTTTCAGCTGAGTTGAACTTCAGCTGAGTTGAGCTTCTTCAGCTGCAGTTGAGCTTTCTCAGCTGGACTAAACTTCAGTTGAGTTGAGCTTCTTCAGCTGAGTTGAGCTTTTTCAGCTGAGTTGAACTTCTTCAACTGCAGTTAAGCTTTTTCAACTACAATTGAGCTTTCTCAACTTCAGCTGAACTTCAACGTCAACTGTGAACCTCTTTGCCAATACACCATTTGAACTTGCCTCGAGGCAGTTGAACTGGGGTTTTCTCTCCTAAACTCTCTGGTCAAGACCAGTTGAACTTGTCCTGAGGGGCAGTTCAACTGGTCTCTGACCCCTCTGACCTCTGACCAACAGTCTGCCCGTCAGACTAGCGAACAGGTCAACAGAGTCGTCAGGGGCGGTTCAACCGGTTTGGTCAACTTGGTCAGTCTGCCAGTCAGTCAGATAGTCAGACAGTCAGACAGTCTACTAGGGGCGGTTCAACCGCCCCCAAAAGATGTTCAACCAGTTTTTGAGCAGAAAAGTGAAAAACGGCTAGTTTTGGAGCCCCACATATATATACTCACTCCTACCTCTCTCCCCACATGGGAGCACGGTTTGAACTCCATTTCTAACCTGAGAAACACCTCCCACTCTCTCTCACACATCTCTTGCCTCTCCCATTTCATATCTTTGGAGAGAAATCTTTGAGTGAGTTTGAGAGCTGTGATTTTTGTGCTTCATCTCTAAATCCCTCTTGCTCTTCTTCATTCGAGCTTTGGTACTACATCGAGTTCTTTGTGGATTCATTACTCTTGGAGCTTCTAGCTCCTAGACGATTAGGTGTCTCTGTGAGTCTCCAAATCTTGTGGAAGACCACAAGAAAGTTTGTATTACCCACTCATTTGAGCAAAGATTAGTGTGTGGGCTTGACCTTTATGGTCGGCGAAGGGAGGATTAGGGTTGAAAGAGACCCGACTCTTTGTGGGCGCCTCAACGAGGAAGTAGGGCACCTTTTGTGGTGTGAACGAACCTCGGGATAAATCTTGTATCTCTTGTGTTCTTGCTAATTGTGTTTGTTTGTGTTCTTAGTTCTCTCACCATTCTGTGGAAGATTTGCTTATATCTTTTTGGTGTGTGGATTTTCAGAAGTGCCCTTCTCAGATCTACTACTTTGAACCCTGTGGATTATCTAGAACATCTCATTTCCAAAGTTTACTGGGTGAATTTCGAAATCAATTCAGTTTTATATCTCATTCTTAAGTTGAGCTCGTTCAAACCGGTTGAACTGGTTTTGACACCGGCTGAGCCGGTTTTACCTAGCTTGTTTCTAGTTTTTGTTGAAAATATTTTTGCTTGCCTATTCACCCCCTTCTAGGCAACTTTCAATTGGTATTAGAGCCTAATCCTCGTTCTAACGCTTAACCGCGTGAGGAAAAGATCATGTCGGGGGGACTAAGAAACGAAAGTGCTTCTAAGCTTGAAAAAGTTGAGGTTGCCTCGACTTCATCTTTTGTTGTAGATGTTGATCCTAGGGCAATAGATCTTGCCATGAGAATCACCGAAAGGATGTTCCTCAAAATGAAGGAAGATGAGGCGGAGAACAAGATTGAAGAAGAAGAAAATGATTGATGGAGACCAAACGACGAATCCACCTCTTCACAAGGTTCGTCTTTCAAATCCACTTCTCATATGTGCTTTGTCGCCAATGGGAGTGACAGTGAAAGCGAAAGTGAGGATGAGGATGAACATGAAAGTGATAGTGAAGATGAGAATGATCTTAAAAAATTCTTCGCTCAACTAAGCAAGAAGAACCAAATGAGCTTGCTCAAACTCATGAAAAGAGTGGAAGAACAAAAGCAAATGCTTCATAAGCAAGAAGATATCCTCATCGAAAAAATCAAAGACTTGGAGAAGTTGACCAAAGTGCATGAGAAGCTAAAGTGCTCTCATGATGATTTGGTCCAAAGGTACGAAAAGATTTCAATTGAGCAAACTAGTACTTCAAATGCTTTATCATGTGTTGCTCAATTAGAAAAAGAAAATACTATGCTCAATAACACGATAGAAAAGCTAAATATTGAAAATCTAGCTTTGCAAGAAAAATATGATAGGCTTGTGTGCTCTCATAATAAATTTATGGATTCACATATCATGTTAGAAATGGCTCATGAGGTTGTGTTAACTAATTTGAAATCATACCAACCTCACATGTGCACATATGTTGAAATTGAAACTATATTACCATGTGCTAACAATTGTTGTTATCAAGCAAGCCAATCTTCCATTGAGCTAGAAATTTAAGGAATTAGTGATATTTCTATCACACAAGAAAATAAAGAGCTCAAGGAAGAAGTTGGAAGGCTAAGAAGGAGCTTAACTCTTTTGAAGGGAAAGTGTCATGCTCAACCTTCTCACGATAACCGTGATAACATGGTGAAGAAGCTTGAGAAGGGGACAACCACAGCATGCACATACCCCCTTCAAAAGAATGCTAAGTTCCCTAAGAAAGGCATGAGCAAACATCAAGAGAAGAAAGCCAAAGCTCATGACAAGTGCCTCAACCACGCCTCCACATGCTTCACACAAGGTAACAAACAAGCCACTCTTCCAAATAAGAGAAGATGCACTAGAAAGTGTCATCAATGTCATGAGAAGGGACATGAGATTAAGTCATGTCCCCACATAAAAGATAGTGGCTTAACTTTGGAAAGAAAGAGGCTCACTAACCATGTAGCAAACAAGAAGCAAGGCAAGAAGGAGTCTTGCAAAATTAAAAATCATATTTGCTACACTTGCTGAAGAAAGGGACACCTTTGCAAGGATTGTCCCATGAGTAAGTATCCTAAGCCTACCATGTCAATTCATTCATACTCGCTTAGGAGACCCAAAAATGACACTTATGCTAGAAAGGTAATTAGTTCACCTAAAACTAGCACAAAGGCCATTTGGATGCCTAAGTACTTATTAGCTAACCTTGGTGGACCCATCCAAAAATGGGTACCAAAATGTACTTAATAAGTTTTGCAGGTACCCAGAGATGATATGAAGCTTTAGGGTGCTTGAGCAGTTTAACTCAATTTTTATCTCAAGCTATCAATCTTCATTGTCTATCCTTTAAGATTGACCCAAAGATGAATTGAGTTGTTATTTCACTAACTTCATATTCATCTCTAGCAAGAACTTATGTTGTAGGGAGTAAGGATTAACTTTTGTGGGAATCAAGCAAAAGGCCTACAACTAAGGATATCTAAAGGATGGTAACAATTAAATCTTAAGTGCACATTGGTTTTAATTAGTATATTCCTTTGTGTCTTTCGTAGCCACATAAAGGAAAAATGAAGCACTTGAGAATGAACTTAAAATATTTTACCTTGTCTTTAAAAAGTTCCAATCATATGGTAGATTGCATATTTGTTATTCTTATATGTGGCAATCTACATACTTTAATTGATGATAATTAATTCGTGGCATATTTCAAATGAATTATCGTATTATTGTCATGACCTAGACATAAAGAGGATTATCCCGAATTCTTAAATGGATAGAGTGCTAAGTAAGAAATTCAAATTCTTAAAGAACTTATAAAAAGGGAACTTCTCTGTATGACTAGAGTTGTGAGACTAATGTTTTTATCGTGATTTATGTAGTTTCACAACATGAGAATGTGTTTCTCAAATGGAATGTGTCATTAAACATTCAAAGAAGATCAATCCAATACTATTTGATGTATTCCCTCTTATTTAAATTGGTTTTGAGTCTTCTACATTAATCACTCACCATGCAATGAATTAAACTTGTCATGTAAACTTGATTAAATAATCATGCTATTTTCACCTTGTTTAAATCAGTGTTATGCATGATGCTTGTAAGGGTTACTCAGTTCATATCATGAGGTTTCCTTATTTTAGTAAGTTTCTTGTCATTCATATACAAAAGGTTGCTAAATAGGAAGCTATTGCTTGTGCTTCTAATGCAATCTCTTTTAAGTTATTTCATGGAAATTCATAAGTATAGATTGTGCTCTTTCAATTGGTAATAATCTATTCTATGGAAAGAAATGTCAATATGAAGGTTAAATTCCTTTTGGCTTAAATTTGTAAGTTGGTGCATATTGGTAATTCACTCCTCCATGTGCATTAACTTAAAAGGAATTTAACTTATGCCTTTATGCCTCATAAATGATGATTTGTTTGCAATTCATATCTAAAGATCACCATTCATTAAATACTTCCTTGTATTGCTAATATCTCTTTTCAAAGTTCTTTTTGAACTAGTATTAAAAGGAAAAGAGATAACAAGCTAAAGAAGGAAGTCTCCACAAATGATGAAAAGAAGAATACTACGATGACACCATCACAGATAGTAAGATCTTTCGAATTGGTATAACAAATGGTACGCTCTACTTGGTGGTAAGTATTCTTAAGGATAAGTTAATTCATTGCAAATTTGTCATGCCTTGACTATGATATGTAATGTACTCCTCATGAGACTCTTAACTGAATTGAAAGTGCATGTGGCAAGTCATTCAAATACTTGATGCACATATCTAGTGGGAGAACATTATATATCTTGTGTAGTAGATAGTAAGTTTCCCTTGAGTAAGCTATACTAAGACAATCCAAAATGGTAAATTTGTATCTCATTCATATGGATTGTAATCTTTGTTTTCTAAATAGCTACTCTTGATGCAGTTTAAAATTCCCTTATCATTAAATCTAAAAGTGCATAAGAATCTTTTTGTTGATGTTCATCACATACAATTACACTAACATGATATGATTTTTAAACTGTAAAAGGTACAATTAGTGATCCATACTCTCTAAATTTTGGAAACCCATATTTTGATATCTTAGAAATCTACTTTAATCGGTATCCATATGCTTCACATTGAATTGGATCACTAAGTTGTAAATTCCATGCATAACTTGTCTTTATGATATGAATGCTTGTGCGACTAACCTTGATAAGCTAGGTGCACTCAAGGTCAAGCTAGGTTCATCATCAAGAAGGCAACACAATGATGTATCAAGAAAAGGAGAAAAGGCTCCTATTTTTAACTCTAGCTTTTATCTGTGTGATTAAATATTGACTTGAAACCATGTAAAATGGTTGTCAAGTATATGTGGGTGCCTACACAAAGAGAAAGGCCACAATAAGGATTGTGTGGGTACTCAAGGCTCTTACTACTAATATCAAAGGACCCAATTCAAATTGGGTACCGAGATATGAAGCTTAAACTTGTTTTGCAGGATCACTCCTTCAATGGATCAAGTTGGGTGCTCGATAATGAATGTATAAATCATATTTGGAGATAGTAGCAAGGGTGGTAACAACTGAATCTCAAGTGCATATTATTTTTACATCTTATCTCTTTTGTGACTTGTGTAGCAACTAAGGAAAAAGAAGCACTTGAGGATATACATCAGTTGTTGATTATGAAATTGAAAGGGAAATAGGGTTAACCTTTTCCCACAATTAATTTTAGTGGTTGAATGCCCAACACAAATATATGGACTAACTAGTTTGCTCTAGAATACATGTTCTACAGGTGCATAAAGGTTCAACACAAACCAATAAATATTCAAGTTAGGGATCAAATTCAAAGGAGCAAAACAAACCAAGTGTGCTCTGGTCTGGCGCACCGAACTGTCCGGTGTGCCACCGGACAGTGTCCGGTGCACTAGGTCCGTACGAAGATGAATCAGCCACTCTCAAGTTTCAACAGGCGCACTCCGCTATAATTCACCGGACTGTCCGGTGTGCCACCGGACTGTCCGGTGCACCAATGGAGCAACGACTATCCAGCGCAATGGTCGACTGCAACGACACCCTGACAGCGCTACAGTGGAGAACAGTACATGGCAGAGTCAGAGCGCAGAGTCAGAGGCTCACCGTACAGTGAACATGACCTATTCGGTGTGGCACCAAACTGTCCGGTGTGGCACCAGACTGTCCGATGCCGCATGAGGACAAAGCCTCCAACGGTCGACTGCTCCCAAACCCTAACGGTTGGGTGACGTGGCGGCGCACCGGACAGCCTACAGTGCCTGTCCGGTGGCGCACCGGACTGTCCGGGGCGCCCATTGACAGCAGCCTTCCCCAATGGCCATTTGGTGGTTGAGGGCTATAAATACCCCCAACCATCACCACACCAAGCATCCAAGCATTCTGAACATTGCATTCAATATAAGAACAATAGACTCCACTCCAAGACACAATCAAAGCAATCGATCCACTCAAAGTCCCCAAATCAACTCTAGTGCATTAGGACTTGTGAGAGGATCTCTTGTGTTCATTTGTTGCTCTTGTTTGCTTGGCTTGGCCTTCTTTTTCTTTTCAATTCTTACTCTCAAGTGCTTTGTAAGCAAGGCAAGAGACACCAATTGTGTGGTGATCCTTGCAGGGTCTAAGTGACCCATGAGATTAAGGAAGAAGGCTCACTCGGTCTAAGTGACCATTTGAGAGAGGGAAAGGGTTGAAAGAGACCCGGTCTTTGTGACCACCTCAATGGGGACTAGGTTCTTTAGAACCTAACCTCGGTAAAACAAATCACCGTGCTCATCCGCTTGATTCGCTCTTGATTTGTTTTTCCCCTGTCTCCCGGACTTGATATTTGTTCTAACACTAACCCCGGCTTTGAAAGGCAAATGTGCCCTTGGGACATTTCTATAATTGTTTTGGTGATTAGATGCCCAACACATTGTTTTGAGTTCATATGTGCTAACTAAGTGAGAAGTGCAAATCAAAGAGAAAGGTATGTCTCTGGACTTAGTCAATTGTTTTTGGTTACTAACATGTTTATCTAAGTGCTAGATGAAAGGATCATGATGCCCAAGAGAGAGGGGGGGGGGGGTGAATTGAGCTTTTCTAAAAATCAACACTAATTAAAGCCTAAGCAAGAGCCCAACTTAACCCCAACAACTAGCACTAAGAGAATAATACTAGAAATACAACAATGCTAAGACAATACTTCAAATACTTGCTAAACAAATACACAATGTAAAATGCTTGAATTAAGTGCGGAATGTAAAGCAAGGTTTAGAAGACTCCTCCAATTTTTCCTGAGGTATCGAAGAGTCGACACTCTCCACTAGTCCTCGTTGGAGCACCCACGCAAGGGTATCACTCCCCCTTGGTCCTCACAAGAACCAAGTGCCCACTACGAGATGATCCTTTGCCACTATAGCGCGGTAGATCCCTCACGACTGCTTACAAACTTGAGTTAGGTCACCAACAAGATCTCCACGATGATCACAGAGCTCCCAACGCCACCAAGCCATCTAGGTGATCCCGATCACCAAAAGCAACAAGCCGTAGACTTTTGCTTGACCAAGAGAAGCCTAATGCAAGTGGTGTGTGCTCTAGGTGGCTCTCGCTAGCGCTAATGAGGTCTAAATGCGGGATTAAGATTCTCTAATCACCTCACTAGGCTTTTGGTGCTTGCTATGCTTTACCAATGTGCAGGAATAAATGTGGGCAACAAGACATTGAATATGGTGGGTGGAGGGGGTATAAATAGCCCTCACCCACCAACTAGCCGTTACCAGCAATGTTCTGCGCATGGGCGCACCGGACAGTCCGGTGCGCCACCAGTGCGCCAACGGTCGACTCCAACGGCTAGTTCTGACAGTTACCCGTTGGGCAGATGGCACACCGGACGGTCCAGTGCGATGTCTAGTGTGCTGTCCGGTGCGCCACTAAAATTTCACTCGTGAACCTTGCGCTCTCGGGTTTCTGCGCGCGGGGAAACCCTTCCCCAGGCCATCTGGCCCCACCTGGCAGAGGGCACACCGGATAGTCTAGTGCACACTAGACAGTCCGGTGCCCCAAAGCCAGAAACCCTAACTTCTATTTTCTGCTGTTTTTCAAATCAGTTTTCCTTCTAACTCGTGAGTATGTTCTAGTGTGACACCTAGCACTATATGTGAGTGTGAATATGCACTAACACTACACTAGAACTCTCTTGGTCAAACTACTCATCGACAACCCCTCTTTATAGTATGGCTAATACAAAATAAAAGACCTAACTATATCACGAGTGTCCGCAACTCCTTGACACTCGTAATATGAAGACCTTCACTTTGTGTTTTGTCGCTTTAGCCATCGCTTCAAGTTCTTTTCTTCGGGATTGTTTTCACCTGTGTAGTACATCTACTTGTAATGCGACCTAACTTACCATTTGTCTCTGCAAAACACACGTTAGTCACATATAACATTACGTTGTCATTAATCACTAAAACCAACCATGGGCCTAGATTCTTTCAATCTCCCCCTTTTTGGTGATTGATGACAACCCTACAAGGTTTGTGAGAGTAGTTTGTTTTTTGAAAATTTCTGTCAATAGAAAAGATGGTTAGTTGTACTCAATAGTCTTTGACAACAAATGTGTGTAACATAATAATAGGAATGAGCGCATACACATCGTAAGTTTCTTGTTCATATAAAAGTGAAATCAAATCGATGAACAAGAATTAGAAGACTGGTGATAACATATAAGGTGAAAAGATAATACACACATAGTCAACATAAGCATCGAGAGTATATAATAGAGTTTGTGAGCCAAAATCATCATACAAAAGTGGAGCTAGTACAGAGAGTAACAAGCACATATATTACATCAAAATGACTCTCTACTAACTCTCTAACTCCCCCTAGCTCTCACAACTCACATATCTCTCCCCCTTTGGCGTCAAACACCAAAAGGGAACCCGAACCTACACATCAGAAGAGGGAGGAGGTGGTGGGGGCACATCCGGTCGCGGTCGTGGCAGTAGAGCGAACGCCAGCTGCAGGTCAGAGTCAGTCTCGGATCTAGGATCTGCCGTAGAAGCTGGAGCTGGTACTGACTCAGACGGAGGCTGCGCTGCAGGAGCTGCTGGAGCTGAAGAAGTCACAAACACCGCCACAGCAGCAGTGGTAACAGCAGGAGCTGGTGGCACTGGCGGCTGAGTGCTGACGGAGCTGACGACCGGCGATGAGAAAACCAGGGTGACCGGTCAGAGCGGAGAGGAAGAAGGACCAACTGTAGGAAGAGGGGGTCCTGCCTGAATGGCTAGCACAACAGCAGCCTGAAGAGGTGGAGGTGGTGCTGACTGAACTAGGGGTATCGGAACACCGGTATGTTGAAGCATAAGAGTCATGAATGCCCTGTTCTCAGCCGGGTCTTGGAGAAGTTGCTAGTGCAGAGTATCCTGTCTGTCCTGAATAGTCTGAAACATCGAGAGCATTCTCTCGGACATCTGCTGCTGGACCGCTGCTAAGTGAGCCTGCTGCTGAGTAAGGGTCTGGAGGATCGCAGCAAGAGCAGGGTCAATGGTAGGAGGGGCAGCAGGGGCAGCACCACTGGAACTCCCAGCCTCATGATCATGAGTGCGTGGAGGCATAGGAGGTGGAGGCGGAACCCCAAAGTCATCATCATCATCATCATCATCATCATCATCATCATCATCATCATCATCATCATCATCATCGTCATCATCGTCAGGGACTATGGCGCCCTGAGTCTCGAACTGGTGAAAAGCGGTATCCTCGGCCTAAGTGGCAAACACTGGAGCAGGTGCCGGCACAGGATCCTCAGGAGCTGGACGGTAGGACCCAAAGAGGAGGCGAGAGGCCTCAAGAGTGCCCTAGAACTGTGGTGGCCGAATCAGCTGAGCGAAGATGTGGCAGAGATAGTGAGCATTTGGCAGCTGTCACCCGGCACGTAGACCATCCAATACGGTGTCCTCGATCTCACAAATAAGGAAGTCCACAACATCAAACTCTGAGTGAGAGACCAGGGCACCAAGCAGCTAGAGCTGGATATGAGTGACAGCCTCCCTGTAACCCATCCATGGCAGAAGCATCCGTCTCATGAGCTGATATAGAAACTTGGCCGCTGTAGTGAAGTCTGCCGGAGAACGTCGCAACCCATCTGAGAAGGGCGGTCGGAACAAGGCCATGACGTGAGCTGTACCAGGAGCAACTCCGCCGTGAGGGCAACGAGGAGGATCAGAGGTGCCGTAGCATAAGCTGTGAAGATGAGTCGATGACTCGTTGAATCCAAACAACTGGCGAATCTGGCTGGCATGAATTGTAACATCCTCTCGCTCAAAGCAGAATCTCATCCACTAGTGACCAGGGTCGATCCATACAGAAGCATAGAAGACTTGGACCCATTCCTCAATATATCTGCCGCTGGTAGTCAACAGAGTGAGAAGTCCAGGCAGATATGAGAGATGTACCTTAGAGTCAGCACCGACGACTAGTAGAAATGCAGGAAGGTCCAAAAGCCGTGCACTCGTAGAGCAATCTGTGCAGACATCTATGCTCTGAAGAAAGACTCCTGAATCCTGGTGCTGAAGAGATCGAGTGCAACAGGGTCTCTCTGAGCCGGTAGCCAAGTCTCCACGGGTACGTGTCTGAACCGACGTACCCGTGCCGCTGTAGCACGCTGAAGATCAAACAATCTAGGATCCACAGCTAGTGGTCGCACCTCAGTCTCATCTCGCTCCCGAAAGCGGGCAGAAGGGATAGGTGGAGCAGAAAGGGGAGCGGGAGGAGGAGCAGTGGAAGCTGGAGTAGTGGAGGTGGTAGTTGCGGAGGAGCAAGGCCGAGAGGCGAGGCGACGAACTCGGTAAGCAATCTGATCAGAAGGAATCTATAGTTGAGCTCCTCTCTCTGCCTGCTCAGCAGCTGCCGCTGCTGCTAGAGCTGCTCGGGCTGCCCTATCTAGACGCTGCTTCTTGCAGCCTTCCTGTAGCTCCAAGTAAACCGTCTTCCCCTTGACCTACCTGAAGGGGTGAGGAGGGTCCTCGTCATCTCCTCCCCTGGCACCGACACATTCTTCGTGCGCGGCATCCTGACCTGAAGACTACATATGAGAGAGAAACTAAGCAAAAGACGATAACAGTCGATCGGATATCAAACAAATGGATGTTTACCTGGAAATCTCACACGAGAGGTGAAAATCCAGGAAGGATAGGAGATGGCTCACGGGCAGGCGAGGTCACTGAAATGACAGAAGAGGTGAGCACGTATCAGTCACATAGTCATAAGTATATGAAATGTGAATAAATACATACACAGAGTGTTATGGCACAGAAAACGAGAGATATGGCGATCGAGAGGTCAAACGACGCAAAAACGACGTTTGAACGAGAAATAGTGCCATAGGAGGTTTGAAATTGGAAATGAGGCATGAAACGATGTGGAATTGAGCCGATACTTCACGAATAGGTTTATATGGGTAAATATGAGTGAAGTGTGCACTTGGTTTGATTTTAGGCGAAGAAAATGAAATTTGGACACTCGGCTTGGAACTGATCGCTCGAAACAGGGAATTGTGTAAAATTGAAGCCTGGTATATCAGATTGGTGTGAAATTTGGCAAATATGTTACTGGAGGTATTGTGAAGGTGCCTGAAAAGTTTGGGTTGAATCGGAGCAATTTTGGCTGGTTTGGGCATTTCGCCGAGCACGTGGCGTGCCGTGTTTTAGGGGTTTGGAGATATGGCTATTTTGGGTGGTGAAACCCTCCCAGAGGGAGCTAGAAACCTGTAGGGGTGCTCAAAGGGCACTAGGGCACACAGTCACAAGCTTGGATTCACAGAATTTCATAAGAATTGGAAATTGAACCAAAAGGTGGAACACAAGCTAGATTGACTGGGAAACAGAGAGAGGAGAAGAGGGGAGGAGCAGGGGCTGCTCACCAGAGAGGAGGGAGAGGAGGATCACTTGGTCGCCGTGGAACAGTCGCCGTCGAGGAGATCACCGGAGAGGAGTTAGGATCGCCAGAGGAGCAGAGATGAGCCAGAGAACAGAGGAAGAGTGTGGCCTCTGGCTCGGCTCGGGCTGGAGGCCGTTTTTTTAAAACGCGTTATGGGCGCACCGGACAGTCTATAGTGCCTATCCGGTGCACACCGGACAGCGCACAATAGCTGTCCGGTGAACCACCGAACAGCGCACAGGAAAAGGAGTTCTGCGCGCGCGTGGCCGGTGCACCGGACAGTTGACAGTGTAGCGTCCGGTGCACACCGGACTGTCCGGTGAGCCCAGACAGAGGAAATTTTGAAAATTTTCAAATTTTCTATCTAGTTTTCAACCAAACCAAATCCCAACTTATAATCACACAAAATAACACTTGTTGGGACAGGTATTGGCACCCTCATATATTTTGTCATAATTTTCAAAATATTTTGCCATAGGCTAGATAATTTTTAGAGAAAATAGGCAAATGGTGAGATTTGCATTTTGGCGTTGCACTAGGGATTTTCATGAAAGATTTGAGTTTTGAATACTCCCCCTAAGTGTAGTGCCTCATGCATATCTCAAGAACCAACAATTGCATAGTAAGTAAGAATTTTAGTACTAAAAGCTTAAAACTAAGACTTGTCAAGTTTGAGCCCGAGTTAAGCTTTTTCACTCGCTTTGTTGGCGGTTATCTCAACTAGGTTAGATAAGCCCTAGATGAAATACAAGAAATTTAAATATGCAATACAAGCTTGACAACACCATTTGACATCTTAAATAAAATTTCTGAGATCAAGTATATTTAATTCATTTCTCAACATGCAAAAGTGGGTTTTATCAAGTGGCTTATTGAAAATATCCGCTAATTGATCTTCCGACCTCACTCCTTCTAAAATGATGTCTCCTTTAGCAACATGATCTCTAAGGAAGTGATGACGGATGTCAATGTGCTTGGTGCGAGAGTGTTGTACAGGATTATTAGCAATTTTAACAGCACTCTCATTGTCACACAACAAAGGTACCTTTTCTAGAACTACACCGTACGCGTAGTCTAGAAGAGTTTGTTTCATATATAAAATTTATGTGCAACAAGCACCTGCTGCAATGTATTCCGCTTCGGCGGTTGACAAGGCAACACTATTTTGCTTTTTGGATGACCATGACACTAGTGATCTCCCAAGCAAATGGCACCCCCCAGAAGTACTTTCTGAAAGGGAAATAGGCTTACACCTTTTCCTAATTGATTTTGGTGGTTGAATTGCCCAACACAAATAATTGGACTAACTAGTTTGCTCTAGATTATAAGTTTTACAGGTGCCAAAGGTTCACAATAGACCAATAAAATAACCAAGAAAGGGTTCAAACAAAGAGAGCCAAAGACAACTGAAGTGTGTCCTGGTCTGGCGCACCGGACTGTCCGGTGCACCACCGGACAGTGTCCGGTGTACCAGGGAACTCAGCTCCAAACTCATCACCTTCGGAAAAATCAGAGGGCACTCCGCTATAATTCACCGGACCGTCCGGTGAGGCACCGGACAGTGTTCGGTGGCGCAACGGACTGTCCAGTGTGCCAGCGGAGCAACGGTTACTTCGGCACCAACGGTCGACTGCAACCGCATTCAATGCGCTACAGTGCGCCACAGAGTCAGAGCAGCATCAGAAGACGCACCGGACAGTCTACAGTACTTATTCGGTGCACCACCGGACAGCCAGAAGACCCCACCTGGCGGAGCTCCAACGATCGAACCCTAACGGCCGGGTGATGTGGCTGGCGCACCGGACAGTGTCCGGTGGCGCACCGGACTGTCCGGTGCGCCATGCGACAGCAGCCTCCACCAAACGGCTAGTTTGGTGGTTGGGGCTATAAATACCCCAACCACCCCACCATTCATTGCATCCAAGTTTTCCACCTTCCAACACCTTACAAGAGCTATAGCATTCAATTCTAGACACAACCAAAGAGATCAAATCCTCTCCCAAGTCCGAAATCACTCCAAATCAAATAGTGACTAGAGAGAGTGACATTTGTGTTCATTTGAGCTCTTGCGCTTGGATTGCTTCTTTTCTTTCTTATTCTTTCTTGTGATTCACTCAATTGTAACCAAGGCAAGAGACACCAATTGTGTGGTGGTCCTTGCGGGGACTTAGTGTCCCGTGTGATTGAGAAGAGAAGCTCACTCGGTCTAAGTGACCGTTTGAGAGTGGGAAAGGGTTGAAAGAGACCCGGTCTTTGTGACCACCTCAACGGGGAGTAGGTTTGCAAGAACCGAACCTCGGTAAAACAAATCCTTGTGTCTCACTCTTTATTTGCTTGCGATTTGTTTTTCACCCTCTCTCAAGGACTCGCTTATATTTCTAACGCTAACCCGACTTGTAGTTGTGATTAACTTTGTAAATTTCAGTTTCGCCCTATTCACCCCCCCTCTAGGCGACTTTCACTTTCTCTATCAATTTTGCAACTGGCATAGTCCAAATCGGAATAGCCAATTAGGTCAAAAGTAGCTCCTTTGGGATACCAAAGGCCAACGCTTGGGGTGTGCTTGAGATACCTAAGAATTCTTTTAACATCGCGAAGATGAGCTTTCTTAGGATTAGATTGAAATCTAGCACACATGTAGACACTAAACATGATATCGGGCCTAGATGCGGTAAGATACAATAAACTACCAATCATAGAGTGGTAGAGAGTTTGATTAACCGGGTTACCTCCCTCATCTAGGTCGAGATGTCTATTTGTTGGCATAGGTGTCTTGATTGGTTTGCACTTTTCCATGTTGAACCTTTTCAACAAGTCTTTGGTATACTTCTCTTGTGAGAGAAAGTTACCATCTTTCATTTGCTTGACTTGAAAGCCGAGGAAGTACGTCAGCACACCAATCATTGACATCTCGAACTCCTTCGACATCAACTCACCAAATTCCTTGCAATGATAGCCATTTGTCGAGCCAAAGATTATGTCATCAACATATACTTGACAAATGAAAATATCACCATTATGTTTCTTTGTGAATAGAGTTGTGTCGACGGTCCCAATCTTGAAGCCCTTTTCCAAGAGGAAGTCGCGAAGACGCTCATACCAAGCCCTTGGAGCTTGCTTTAGCCCATATAGCGCCTTGGACAACCTGTAAGCATGGTTAGGATATCTAGGGTCTTCAAACCCAGGTGGTTGCTCAACATATACGAGTTCATTTATGAAGCCATTTAAAAATGCACTTTTTACATCCATTTGATAAAGCTTTATATCATAGCATGATGCATATGCGAGTAGGATACGGGTGGCTTCCAGTCGAGCAACCAGTGCAAAGGTCTCTCCAAAATCTAAGCCTTCAACTTGAGAGAATCCCTTTGCAACAAGTCTTGCCTTGTTCCTAACAATCACGCCTTGATCATCTTGTTTGTTTCTGAACACCCACTTTGTTCAAATGATTCTTGCATCTTGTGGGGGCTTCTCCAGGGTCCAAACTTGGTTACGGGTGAAGTTGTTTAGTTCTTCATGCATGGCGTTCACCCAGTACGGATCCTGTAGCGCCTCATCTATACATGTAGGCTCAACACAAGAAACAAAGGAGTGATGTTCAATAAAATAACCATGTTTATGTGATCGAGTAATAACCCCTTGTGAAGGACTCCCAATGATTTGGTTTTGAGGGTGTGCTTGTAGTAGTGATAAGTTTCTCCTGTCAACCACTTGGGAAGAAGATCCTGGAGCATCAACATCTTTGGCTTGTACCCTTGCTTGTTCATG
The DNA here is from genome assembly GCA_029449295.1 of Zea luxurians. Classification (NCBI taxonomy): domain Eukaryota; kingdom Viridiplantae; phylum Streptophyta; class Magnoliopsida; order Poales; family Poaceae; genus Zea; species Zea luxurians. Next base: position 53,238 of record JAOPSE010000125.1, read on the forward strand.
AGAGACAAATGTATCTTCATTTGCATGCCTCTCATCTTTTTCATCATCTTGTGGTACACTTGATGAAGAAAGCCTGTCAATGTTTTGCACCTCTTCTTCATCTTCTTTTGGTTTGATAGCTCCAATTGGCATGTTCTTCATGGCTTCCCTAAGTGGCTCATCACCTACATCATCAAGATTTTCAAGTGCTCCTTGGGAGCCATTAGTCTCATCAAATTCCACATCATATGTTTCTTCTACCATGCCAGTGGCATGATTGAATACTCGATATGCTTTGGACTTTAATGAATAACCCAATAGAAAACCAATATCACAACATCTTTGAAACTTCCCTAGGTGATGGCGTTTCTTGTAAATGTAGCATTTGCATCCAAACACCCGGAAGAAGGAGACGTCTGGCTTTTTCCCATTTAGCAGTTCATAGAGAGTCTTCGTAAGTACCCGGTGAGGGAATAGCATGTTTGATGCATAACATGCAGTGTTGACAGCTTCGGCCCAAAACCTCTCCGGTGTGTTATACACATCAATCATTGTTCTTGCAAGTGTGATCAAGGTCCTGTTTTTCCTTTCAACAACTCCATTTTGTTGAGGTGTATATGTTGCAGATACTTCATGCTTGATCCCAATCTCATCACAGTATTCATGAATGTTGGTGTTGTCAAATTCTTTACCATTATCACTTCTAATCTTCTTGATCTTGCAATCAAATTCATTTTGAGCTTTCTTGGCAAACTTCTTGAATATAGATGCAACTTCAGATTTATCATGGAGAAAGAACACCCAAGTGTATCTTGAGAAATCATCAACTATCACCAGACAGTAGAGGTTGCCACCAGCACTTACATAATTTGTTGGTCCAAATAAATCCATATGAAGTAGTTCCAGTGGCCTTGATGTTGACATGAAAGCTTTTGTAGGATGTGTGTTAGCAACTTGCTTCCCAGCTTGACATGCACTACAAGGCTTGTCCTTTTCAAATACAACATCCTTTAATCCTCTAACCATGTCCTTCTTTAATACCTTCTTGAGTATGCTCATCCCAACATGTGCAAGCCTCCTATGCCAAAGCCATCCAAGTGATGCTTTGGTGAAGAGGCAAGTTCTTAAGTCTGCATCTTCTGAGGTGAAATCCACTAAGTAGAGATTGTTGTATCTAAATTCTTTGAACACCATTGATTCATCATCCATTTTTGATACAATAACCTCTGTTGGAGTGAATAAGCATTGAAGTCCAAGATCACAGAGTTGACCCACCGATATTAAATTGAAGCTCAAAGGTGCAACCAAGAGAACATTTGAAATTGCCACCTTGCCAAGTCCTTGAACTTTCCCTTTTGAATTATCCCTAAATGTGATTTTGTCTTGTCCATCAACATTCTCATCAAGTGAGGTGAACATCCGTGGGTTGACTGTCATATGTTGTGTGCATCCACTTTCAATAACCCAATGGCTCCCACCGGTCTTGTAGTTCACCTACATCCATAGACAAATCAAGCTTGAGTTTTGAGGGCCCTATATTGCATAGGACCAGTGACTCTCAATCAAGGACTTAGCAACCCAAATTTGTCTAGGTCTACTCTTGCTTGGTGGACCTAGGAATGTAACCTTGACTTTTCCATTTGCTACTTTTCTTAGAACATAATGAGCATTGAAAGCAAATGGTCTTGAGTGCTTAGGCAAGGGAGTTGGTGGTTTGGCTTTGCAGTTGTGGGCAAAGTGACCTTCTTTTCCACACTCAAAGCATTTGATAGGCTTATGAGTCTGCTTTGGCTTGTATTAAGTAGTAGCTTTCTTTTGCATAAAAGCATTGTATCCAATACCACTCTTGTAGTTTTTCATGACAGTGTTCACGAGCAATTCATTTTGGAGGTATTGGCCTTTGTTGAACTTTTGCACACTTGTTGCAAGATATTCATTTTCACTCTTAATTTTCTTAACCTCATTTTTAAGCCTTTCATTATCCACTGCCAACTCATTGTTGAAATCATTGTTCTCAATGGCAACCTTTCCTCTAGTAGTTGCATCAGTCAAGTATCTCTTCAATTTTTGGTTGTCTAATGTCAAGACTTCAACTTTTTTCGGTCAATTCATCATGTAGACTAGTTTGATCTCCTTGACTCAAATCATCACATGAGGTTGCTACATCAATCTTAACAACAGGGTTAATAGCCTCATGTGTATTGCAAGATAAAAGTTCATTTTCAACAAGAAGATTATCATGATCAAATTTAATCTTAGTATAGTCTTCCTTGATTTTCACTAGTCTATCTTTCAACTCCCTATTAGCTTCATTTAACTTGTCACATTTATCCTTAGCATCTTTTAGGGAGGATGTGAGCTCATTTACAGTGGATGACATAGTTTTGTTTTCTTCTTTCATTTCATCACTAGTTTTCATAACTATGTCATATTTGGCATTCAAAGATTCATTTTCATTTTTCAACTTATCACATTTAGCTTTTGACTTCCTAATGATTTGAGTGTATTCTTTAAGCAAGTCAGCTAGTTCATCATAGGAAGGTGAAGCAAATTCATCATCACTATCACTGTCATCAGTAATATCATTATCATTTTGTACCTTTCGTTCACCGCTAGCCATGAGGCATAGGTGAGAAGTCGATGATGGTGATGGTGGTGGTGAAGAGAAGTCCCCAGCGATGGCGGCAACTTTTTCATCATTTTCTTCTTCACTTGAAGAAGATCCGCTTGATGACTCAATGTCAGTGAGCCAGTCACCAACAATATATGCCTTTCCATTTTTCTTTTTGTGGAACCTCTTGTGCTTCCCATCCTTCCTCTTGAAGAATCTCTTTTCCTTTTTCTCATCATCGCTGTCATCTTCTTTCTTGCCCTTGAACTTGTTCTTCTTGGGCTTGTTACATTGATGAGCAAGATGACCAAGCTCTCCACAGTTGTAGCAATCCATTTCAGAAATGGGCTTTCTTTTGCTGGAAAAGAATTTATTCTTTCTTGAATCAAATTTGATGCCTTCTCTATTGAGCTTCTTTAACATCTTGGTGGTCTTCCTCACCATCAAGGCAATGTTAGTGTTGGGGACTTGTTCTCAAATGCTTCAGAATTAAGAACAAGGCAACACAAAAATAGATTAATGGTTAATGTCCTTCGTCCTTCAAAGCATTATTTCCCTTAGGATATAACGATCTTCAGACGAAGGTCATGAAGGACGTACCTTCATCATCTCAATATATAATGGAAAGCAGAATCATATGACACATAGAAAACATGAATAATCATATGGTATCATTCAAGCATTTATATATAATCATGAATTAACATGGATAATACTGAATTACATTTATACCTTCGGCTTGACAGAAGGTGAGAATCCGAGTGTGACGTGCGAGTGAATACAAGCCAGCGTGAACAGTATGGGGATACTGTTCATCTATTTATAGGCACAAGGCACAACCTGTGAGATATTACATTCATGCCCTTTACAAAAGATTACAATTATGACACAGACTCTCATGGATCGATCGATCATTTCATCTTTAAGTCGGTGCAGTCCTTCGTCTTGAGACATGCCACTATGCCGAAGATTTATGGATGATAGCTTCGGCACTGCTTTTGAGAGGATCTGCCGATGGTGTTTCTTCTTACCGGATCTTCGACGATGAAGCATACCCCCAACAGTAGCCCCTTCACGGTGCTAGATCGTTTTTCGTAACGAGCTTGATCCGTGAAAAAGTCCCCTAGGCTTTGGAATGCCGAAGGTCCGAAAAACACCTTCCCTGAGCTCATTGCCGAGAAACGATTAAAATATTCCATGCGGCGGGTACACGCGTCCTGGCGATTCACCTTCTCGGGTTCTGTGGCCCACCATTCAGTGGGTGCAGGCGACTGTTCGTCTGGTGTGGAAGACTTGAAGATTCACCTTCCCACCTGCGACACTATATAAACAGACAGGTAGGTGTGAAGTTACCACAACATTCATTGCTATTGCACTGTTTTGCTGCCAAAAATTTGACCATAGCCGAAGCTTGTTCATCGCACTCAACCGAAGCACCGTTGTTGGTTTTGCTTCGTCACAAGAGGAAGAGCTTCGGAAAAATTAAAAAAGCTAACAACTTCATCAAAAATTGTGAGGAATTCATCATCAAATGGCAAGGGTACGTTCCACTGCTAGGGTTACACGTGACGGAGAAGAAACCGAAGCTGCTGAAACCGCTCCGATTTCCGAAGTGATGAAACGGTCGGGGCTGGTAGTGCCGGAGGATATTTCTGACGAAGGTGCACCTGCTGCCGAAGCCGAGCAGATTGTTGCTGAGGAAGGTGAATCTGAAGATGATTATAGTGTCGTGCCATCTAAACCCAGTCACCTGGAGTTTGGGAGGTCCAGTGTTACCGAAGATGATATGCCTAAGTTGATGAAGTTAGGCTATTTCAGTGAAGCCAAAAAGGAACTAATTCGCTTTGGCAGAGAGGAAATTACTCCAAAGCCAGAAAAGGATGAGGTGGTAGTCTTTAAAAGCTTCTTTAAAGCAGGATTAAGATTTCCTTTGAATGAGATGATTGCGGATGTTTTGAATAAGTTTGGGATTTATCTTCATTAGCTAACTCCTAACACCATCGTTAGGCTTAGCGTCTACATCTAGGCTCTCCGAAGCCAGGGGGCAGAAACCGCTTGCCGAAGGCTTCTACCGGGCACATGAGCTTCATTATCAGACAAAAGCTAGAGAAGATGGGCTGCACGAGAACTTCGGCTGCTACAATTTTGCTTATCGCAAAGATGCGAAGTCTCCAGTTATTAGCTATCGTACCAAATGGCCAGCTGGCTGGAAGACTGAATGGTTTTATGTCAAAGTTGATGAGAAAAAGGAGGAGCTAGTTGAAAGCCCATTAGAATTAATCTTCGGAGAGACTAGGCCCCAGTGCAACATGAAACCGGAGAGTCCATGCCAAATTGCACTGGGCGAATTTCGAGTTATTGCAAAGCACATTGGTACTAGGGATCTGGTGCAAGAATTCTTAGCTTTTAGAGTATTCCCAACTTTGAAAGAATGGGACATGCCGAAGTTCAAAGGGGAAAAGAAAAAGAAGGAACTTGTTAGGTTGCCCTATTACTATAAATTCAAGAAACACTTCAAAGAACCTTGCCAAGAATGGTTAGACACGATTGAAGTTTTATGCAACGAGATCCTTGGCAACTATTCTAAAAAAGAAGATCAATTAATGACTGTAGCCTTCGGCACTCGACCGAAGTGTAGGTTGAACCGGGTGATGGATGCCCTGAATTTTGAGTATCCGGACTATGAGCGATTGGGCAGAGGTGCCGAAGGACAAAAGAGAAAAAGAGTTGCTAGTGTCCTAGATAAAGAAGCTGCTAAATTGGTGAAAAAGGATGAAGAAACTTTGAAGAAAAGAAAATTAATCCCTGAGCCGAAGATAGCTGCTTCGAAGAAGAAGAAAGCTGCGGCTTTGAAGCAAAAAACGACTGATACTGCGGGTGAAGCTCCTTCAACACCTCCTGCTGCCGATGTGGAAGAAATTTTAAAGGTAGTGACTGAATCTTTGCCTATCAAGCTAAGTCCACTAGGGCCACATCTGACGAAACTTTTTCAGAAGGAAAAGGAGCCTTCGGTGGCGAAGAAGCCAGATGAGCCGAAAAAATGAAGAATTATTCATGTAGTTGAAGTTATCGAGCAGACACCGCCGCTGGCATCAGCGTCAAAGACTCCAGCTATTGAGAGCACTGCTGCTGCCGAAGCTACACCCACCGAAGCCAAAAGTGCCGAAGGTGAAACCGCCGAAGATGTAAATCTAGAGGCTACACTCTCTGAAATTAATACCATGCTTCTGGATGCGGCCGCAGAAGAAGCTGCTGCAGCCGCTGAAGAGATCCCTGGCACAGTGGCTAGAAAAGGGAAGGAGAAAGTCGAGGATACTTCGGCAGAAGAGGACTTCAATTTCCAAGATATACTTGGGCAAGAATTGTCAAAGGCTGAAAAAGAAGAACTGAAAGAGTATGCTATATCTTGCGGGTACAGACTAGGTGCGTTACTCTTCGGGGGAGTCAACGAAGAAAGCTTAAGATGCCTTCGGGACCACACTAGGGCTAAGGTTGTCGGCACTCTATCGAAGAGCGTTGGCTTCCCGAAGGTTGAGGAAGACCTTAGCAGGTACTGGCGGCAGCATATCGCCGGTAGCCTATTTTATGCTAACTTTAAGGTAAAATTCTTAACTTTTTATTGCTTTGATATGAAGATTGTTTTCTGATGAAGCTTATTTTATCAGAGCTTACTGCTAAGCAAAGTCCTGAGGATGCAACAAGACGTCGAGGACAAAAAGAACAAAATTATAATTGAGGGCCTGGAGAAGAAGATTAAAGACCATGAGGCTACCCTGGAGAAAAAAGACTTCGTACTTCAAACCATGGAAGGTTCACTGGCGGAGGCCTAGGCCGAAATTGCTAGATTAAATAGTGAACTCTCCATGCAAAAGAAAAATTTTGAAGACAAACTCGAAGCTGAAGCTGAGAAAAATTCAAATTTGCGGAAATCACTGAAAGAACTTCAAGAAAAATGCGTAAACTTCGGCAACCAGTGCCTGCAACGGCTAAAGCAGGTTTTCAACTCTGTTGGAGCCAGCGCTGAGAAATTCAGTCCTTTGGTTGAGAACCTGCCGGAAACCTTCGAACATATTGAAGGCGACGTTGATGCACTCGACGAAGTTATAGCTGGACACACCGATTTCTGCGCTCTGCTAGCTTCTCGAGGCACAACTGTTGCCTTCATGAAATCTGGCTGTGAACATGGAAAAATTGTCAACAGACCAAATTTTAGCTTATCACCGACAGATTTAATTGATATCCCCAGCCTAGCTTGGAGTATAGGAAATAGATTCATAACTCAAATTTGGGTAAAAGGCGGGCAAAAAATGGCTGGCGACGAAGCTCGAAGCCACCTTAAGCTGGTAAAAAATTTGTGCCTGTTATTTTACCTTCTTCTTAAACTCTACGCTTCTCTCATATCGTTTTAATATGTACAGGATGACGGTGCTGAGGAACAATGAGCCGAAGCTTGACAGGTGTTCCGAAGCTCAGATGATCCGAAGATGAAGACCTTGCTGAAAAAGTTCTAGAGAAAAATCTTGTAATATCGTTGTAAAAATATTTGTAATTTAGGAATCAAATAATAATTCTGTAAATTTTTACATACCTTGTAATATATTTTTACCTTTTCGTCCATGTATGAACTGCTTTGATGTGGACGAAACTAGTATTTTTGAGCCGAAGGCGAAAAACACCTTCCCTTCTTTTCGTACACAACGAAGCGTGAAACTGTTTCTTTTTTCTTTTTTGCCGAATCCTTATCTTTATAGCCGAAGCATCTGCCTGTGTCTGTATGTTATGATGATGATCCTATGTATGTCTAAATGCATGTTTATGTATGCAATGTATGATGTAATGTATCGTGCAAATGAATGCCCAAACACACACATCCGAAGCTTCATCCACAACCTTCATTCTCTAAGGAATGACTAAAATTTCTTTGCCGTTTATTTTTCTGCTGCACCGTTTATTTTTCGGTGTAAGTTCTGCATTCCCTAAGGAACGTCTTTTGAACTTCTTAGCCTTCTATTTCGGCGGTATTCGCATTGACTTTTCGCGCTTCGCCTTATATTTCAGCGGTATCAGCGTTGACTTTTTGCTGTAAGCTCTGCATTCCCTAGGGAACGACTTTTAAGCAGAAAACTTACGCTGCGCTCCCTTAGGAACGACTTTTTGTAGCTTCACCGTGCTCTGCATCCCCTTAGGGACGACTTTCGAGCTTCTCCCTGTTTTTTCCTTTTTCCCTGCACTCGATGGTGCATGCTCAGTTTTTACATTTACATATTTGGGGGATTTTGCTCTCGTAGAGTTGAATAAGAAAATGAGAAATTACATGCTATGGCCCCATTAAAAACCTTCCCCCCCTTTGGAAAGGAAAATGGTGCCATAGGAAAAAAATAAAAAGATTACATCAAGCTAGACATAATATCGCCGAAGCTCATCCGCATTCCAAGATCTAGGAATGTCGCTGCCGTCCATATCCTTCAATCTATAAGAACCGGGTCTTGACGAAGATACTACCAGAAAAGGTCCTTCCCACTTCAGCTGTAGCTTGCCTACTGTATCTGGATTGGCCACTCTCCGAAGTACCAAATGCCCTGGCTTAATTTCTTTAGCCGAACTTTTTCACGGCCTGAAGCCTGATCCCTTCTATAGCATCTTTTGCCACAGAATAATTAGCTTCGTCCTCTGTCGAAGCCGATCCTGCCTTAGCTTCTTCTGGGGTTATTGCTTCATCACCAAACAATAGTTTGAATGGTGTAAAACCTGTTGACCTTGATATTGTTGTGTTGTGGCTCCACACCACTTTGATCAATTCATCTGGCCACTTTTCTCTAGGCTGATTGAAGATTAACTTCATTATTCCCGTCATTATAATGCCATTAGCTCTTTCAACAAGTCCATTTGACTCCGGATGTCTGACCGATGCGAAATGAATCTTCGTGCTAATTTGTTCACATAATTCCTTGAAAGCTTCAGCGTCGAACTGTGGTCCATTGTCTACAGTAATAGCCTTCGGCACTCCGAAGTGACAAACAATGTTTTGCTAGAAGAATTTCTAAACGGTGACCAAAGTTATTGTGGCTAAAGGCTTCTCCTCAATCCACTTGGAAAAATACTCTACCGCCACCACAACATATTTTAGATTTCCTTGTGCTGGTGGAAGTGGGCCTAGCAGATCGAGGCCCCACGTTTGCAACGGCCAAGTGGGCTGTATTAACTGAGTGAGAGATGAAGGTTGCTTCTAGTCTCTTGCACATTTTTGACAGCCTTCACATTTTTGGACTAATTCTGCTGCATCCGAAGCTACCTTCGGCCAGTAAAATCCTTGTCGAAAAACTTTTCCCAACAAGGGCCTAGATCCAATGTGAGACCCACACAGACCTGCATGTATCTCTTTTATTAATTCCATACCTTCAGTTCTTGATAAACACTTGAGGAGTGGTGAACAAACTCCATGTTTATACAATTCCCCTTCTATCATCACATAAGGTCTTATTCTTGCCTCCATTCTCTTGTTATAAGCTTTGTCACTTGAGAGACAATTGCCTTGGAGGAAAGATATTATTTCAGTTCTCCAGTCTTCACTGTGTACTGGAGAAATAGTAAGCACTGCTCTCTCCATGAGCTCAACCGAAGGTGCTTTTATTGTTTCAAAAAATACTTCCGAGGGTAGGGGGAGCCCCTGAGCCGCTGATTTGGCTAACAGTTCTGCATGCTCATTTTCACCTCTTGGAATATTTTTGACAGAAAAACCTTCGAAGGAAGCTTCCAGCCTTCGAACTGTATCTAGATATCTTTCAAGCTTCAGATCTCGTGCCTTGCTACTTTTGTCCACGTGGCCAGCAATAACTTGAGAATCAGTCTTTAGGATGGCCCTACTTATTCCCATTGCCCTTAGTTTTCGAAGCCCCAATAGAAGTGCTTCGTACTCAGCAATATTATTTGTGCAACTGAAATCCAGTTTGATTGCATAACATGTTTTGACTTTTGAAGGTGCCACTAGGACCGCAGCTGCTCCTGCATCGAAGGCTCCCCAAAAACCATCGCAAAACACTGTCCAAGCTTCGGCATCTTTGCTTGTCCCCTCTTCGTGAGCCCCTGGCGTCCAATCAGCGATGAAATCTGCTAGCACTTGGGATTGAATTGAAGATCTGTGTACGTAGTCAATAGTGAATTCATTAAGCTCCGCAGCCCATTTTGCAATCCTTCCAGTAGCTTCTCTATTCCTCATGATATCCTTCAGGGGCTGTGATGAAGGAACAATTATGTGATATGCTTGAAAATAATGCCGAAGCTTCCTGGACGCCATTAACACAGCATACAACACCTTCTCCAATTCTGTATAGTTTTTCTTTGATAAACTCAAAACTTCGGAGACAAAGTATACTGTGACTTGCTTTTTAGCTTGTCCTTCAAGCTTCTCTTGTACAAGCGCCGCACTTACTGCAGAATGCGAAGCTGCCACATACAATAGCAATGGAGCCCCTAGCACGGGTGGAGTTAATGTTGTTAAATCGATCAGGTATTGCTTCAGCTCTTCGAAAGCTTTATGTTGAGTTGGACCCCATTGAAAAACTTCAGCTGACTTTAGCACTTCAAAGAATGGTAAATTTCTTTCTGCTGATCTAGATATACATCGATTCAAAGATGCCAGTCTTCCTGTCATCCGTTGGGCCCCCTTCTTTGTGCTTGGCGGCTCCATTCGAAGGATAGCTTTGATCTTACTTGGGTTAGCTTCGATCCCCTTCATTGAAACTAGACAGCCAATGAACTTGCCCTTCTTCACTTCGAAGACACATTTTTCTGGATTTAATTTCAGGCCAGCTTGTCTGAAATTAGCAAATGTTTCCTGCAAATCAGTAATGTGGTTTTCTTGCTTCGTGCTCTTCACTATGATATCATCAACATATGTTAATACATTTCTGCCTATCTGAGAATGAAGAACCTTGGCTGTCATCCTGCTGAAGCTTCCTCCAGCATTCTTGAGCCCCTCAGGCATCCAAAGATAACAATATGTGCCACTAGGGGTTATGAAGCTGGTCTTTGGCTCATCTTCCTTCTTCATCCAGATTTGGTGGTAGCCTGAATAACAATCCAGTAGGCTCATGAGTTCTGACGAAGCTGCTGCATCTACTAGAGAATCTATTCTTGGTAATGGGAACTCATCCTTTGGACAAGCCTTATTCAGATCAGTAAAATCAATGCACATTCTCCATTTACCATTAGCCTTCTTCACCATAACAGTGTTGGCTAGCCATTCTGGGTATTTTACTTCTGTGATGACACCAGCACTGAGAAGTCTTTTTACTTCGTTCTGAGCACCTTCGGCTTTATCATCAGACATTTTCTGAAGCTTTTGCTTCCTGGGTCTGAAGGATGGATCGACATTGAGTGAATGTTCAATGACGTCCCTGTTGACACCACAGAGATCATTGGCTGACCATGCAAAAACATCTTTGTTGTTGAATAAAAACCTTATCAAGGTTTTCTCCTACTCTTCAGATAATTGGGACCCCAGCAATACCTTCTGCTCTGCTATGTCTTCACATAAAAGCATGGGCTTCGTCTGATCAGCCGAAGCAGCCTTCTCTCTTCTGTACTTATACTGTTCACAAGCTTCGGCTCCATCTATATTGTGGATTGCTTTTGAGTCTGTCCAATTTCCTTCAGCCTTTCTGGCAGCTTCTTGACTTCCATGAATAGCAATAGGCCCCTGATCCGAAGGTATCTTCATGCATAGATATGCTGGATGAAGAATTGCTTCGAATGCGTTGAGTGTTCCATGACCAATGATTGCATTGTAGGGGTATTCCATGTCAACAATGTCAAACACAACCTGTTCAGTTCTTGTATTGTGGACAAATCCGAAGGTCACTGGCATCGTGATTTTGCCAAGTGCTACAATCTGCCTTCCTCCAAAACCACAAAGAGGGTGTGTAGCATCATGGATCTTATCCTCTGGCTCTTGCATCTGTCTGAAGGCCTTAGCAAATATGATATCCGCTGCACTGCCTATATCAACGAGAACATTGTGGACTAGAAATCCCTTGATGACACAAGATATGACCATAGCATCATTGTGAGGGTAATCCTTGAGCTGAAGGTCCTCTTGGGATAAGGTAATTGGGATGTGGGACCATTTTGACTTGATGAGGGGTCCCTGCACCCCAACGTGTTGTACCCTTCTCTAGGCCTCCTTCTTCTGCTTCTTGTTGCCCGGCTCTGAGCATGAACCGCCTGTTATCGGGAGCACTAGCTTCGTAGCCGAAGCAGCTTCGGATTGATTGTTGAACGAAGCCATCAGCTCAAGAGTGGAAGTGAGTTCACTAGAGGTGGGCGCCAATGTTGGGGACTTGTTCTCAAATGCTTCAGAATTAAGAACAAGGCAACACAAAAATAGATTAATGGTTAATGTCCTTCGTCCTTCGAAGCATTATTTCCCTTAGGATATAATGATCTTCAGACGAAGGTCATGAAGGATGTACCTTCATCATCTCAATATATAATGGAAAGCAGAATCAGATGACACATAGAAAACATGAATAATCATATGGTATCATTCAAGCATTTATATATAATCATGAATTAACATGGATAATATTGAATTACATTTATACCTTTGGCTTGATAGAGGGTGAGAATCCGAGTATGACGTGCGAGTGAATACAAGCCAGCGTGAACAGTACGGGGATACTGTTCATCTATTTATAGGCACAGGGCACAGCCTGTGAGATATTACATTCATGCCCTTTACAAAAGATTACAATTATGACACAGACTCTCATGGATCGATCGGTCATTTCATCTTTAAGTCGGTGCAGTCCTTCGTCTTGAGACATGCCACTATGCCGAAGCTTTATGGATGATAGCTTCGGCACTGCTTTTGAGAGGATCTGCCGAAGGTGTTTCTTCTTACAGGATCTTCAGCGACGAAGCATACCCCCAACAGTTAGTATCAAGGTCATCATCACTTGAGGATTCTTCCTCAATTTGTACTTTAGCTTTTCCTTTTCTTTCTTGATTTGCTTTGAGAGCCAAATCCTTTCTCTTGGAAGATGACTCATCCTTGTCATTGATGTGCATGTACATCTCATGAGCATTGATCTTTCCCAATATCTGTGTAGGTGTGGTAACTGAAAGATCCATTTGATGTAGCACTGTGACAATGTGTCCATATTTGTCAATTGGGAGGACACTGAGAATCTTTCTCACAACATCTGGTTGTGAAATTTGTGTAAGCCCCAAGCCATTTACTTCCTCTACAAGAATATTGAGACATGAGTACATAACATTGGCATTTTCATTAGCAAGCATTTCAAAAGAATTTAACTTTCTCATAGCAATGTGATATCTCTCCTCACGCTCACTTCTAGTTCCTTCATGTAGAGCACATATGTCCATCCACAAATCATGAGCATTTTTATGATTTCTAACTCTATTAAACACATCTTTGCAAAGGCCTCTAAAAAGGGTGTTTTTGGCCTTAGCATTCCATTTCTCATAATTAAACTCTTCACCTACAAGATTTGTGGGATCTCTAGGTTCAGGGAATCCTTGTGTGGCGGCTTTGTAGACACCAATGTCTATAGCCTCTAAATATGCTTCCATACGAATTTTCCAATATGGAAAATCATCACCATAAAAAACGAGAGGAGGTCCATCCCCACCGGACATCGTTACTCTAGCGGTTAAGCTAATCTAAGAGCAACAAGGCTCTGATACCAATTGAAAGGATCACGATGCCCAAGAGGGGGGGGGGGGGTGAATTGGGCTTTTCTAAAAATCAGCACTAATTAAAACCTAAGCAAGAGCCCAACTTCACCCCAACAACTAGCACTAAGAGAATAATACTAGAAATACAACAATGCTAAGACAATACTTCAAATACTTGCTAAACAAATACACAATGTAAAATGCTTGAATTAAGTGCGGAATGTAAAGCAAGCTTTAGAAGATTCCTCCAATTTTTCCTGAGGTATCGAAGAGTCAGCACTCTCCACTAGTCCTCGTTGGAGCACCCACGCAAGGGTATCGCTCCCCCTTGGTCCTCGCAAGAACCAAGTGCCCACTATGAGATGATCCTTTGCCACTCCGGCGTGGTGGATCCCTCACGACCGCTTACAAACTTGAGTCAGGTCACCAACAAGATCTCCACGATGATCACAGAGCTCCCAACGCCACCAAGCCATCTAGGTGATGTCGATCACCAAAAGTAACAAGCCGTAGACTTTTGCTTGACCAAGAGAAGCCTAATGCAAGTGGTGTGTGCTCTAGGTGGCTCTTGCTAGCGCTAATGAGGTCCAAATGCGGGATTAAGATTCTCTAATCACCTCACTAGGCTTTTGGTGCTTGCTATGCTTTACCAATGTGCAGGAATAAATGTGGGCAGCAAGACATTGAATATGGTGGGTGGAGGGGGTATAAATAGCCCTCACCCACCAACTAGCTGTTACCAGCAATGTTCTACGCATGGGCGCACCGGACAGTCCGGTGCGCCACCGGTGCGCCAACGGTCGACTCCAATGACTAGTTCTGATAGCTAGCCGTTGGGCAGATGGCACACCGGACAGTGAACAGTCACTATCCGGTGCACACCGGACGGTCCAGTGCGATGTTCGGTGCACCACTAAAATTCCACTCGTGAACCTTGCGCTCTCGGGTTTCTGCGCGTGGGGAAACCCTTCCCTGGACCATCTGGCCCCACCTGGCAGAGGGCGCATCGGACAGTCCGGTACACACCGGAAAGTCCGGTGCCCCAAAGCCAGAAACCCTAACTTCTATTTTTTGCTGTTCTTCAAATCGGTTGTCGTTCTAACTCGTGAGTATGTTCTAGAGTGACACCTAACACTATATGTGAGTGTGAATATGCACCAACACTACACTAGAACTGTCTTGGTCAAACTACTAATCGACAACCCCTCTTTATAGTATGGCTAAAACAAAATAAAAGACCTAACTATATCACGAGTGTCCGCAACTCCTTGACACTCAGAATACGAAGACCTTCACTTTGTGTTTCGTCGCTTCAAGTTCTTTTCTTCGGGATTGTTTTCACCTGTGTAGTACATCTACCTGTAATGCAACCTAACTTACCATTTGTCTCTGCAAAACACACGTTAGTCACATATAACATTAAGTTGTCATTAATCACTAAAACCAACCAGGGGCCTAGATGCTTTCACTAGAGACATGACCAAGAAAAGAGAAAAATGATGGAAGAAAGAATGGCTAGGACAGCCAAAACCAGCACCAGCCTGGCACATCGGACTGTCCGATGGTGCACCAGACAGTGTTCGGTGCCCCAGGCTGGCTAGGCGGCGAACTGGCCGCTCTTGGGAGTCGGCGGGGCGACGTGGCTAAAAATCACCGGACTGTCCGGTGAGTCTTCAGCGCCCGCGCCCAAGTACATCGGCGATGAACTCATCGCTCTCGGGAAAAGGAGAAAGCGCCGCGGCTAAAAATCACCGGACTGTCTGGTGGTGCACCGGACTGTCCGGTGAGTCAGAGCCGCCCGAGCCAATGGTCGCCAGCGCAATCAGCGGGCGACGCGTGGCCCACGCCAATGGTTGGCTGGGCACACCGAATAGTGTCCGGTACGCCAACGGGACCACCGGCCCAACTGTCGGATGCGCCAGATAAGGAAGGAGATCAAGCACCAGACTGCTACAGGACCTGTCCGGTGGTGCACCGGACTGTCCGGTGCACCACTCGACAAAAAGCAAGAATTGCCTTCCAAGTTGATCTCAAATGGCTCCTAGCTGCCTTGGGGCTATAAAAGGGACCCCTAGGCACATGGAGCAATACACCAAGCTTGGAAGAAACATCCTAAGACACCTAGACTCTGCAATCACGCAATCGGATCATCGTTCTTGAGAATTGAGCACCGTTTGAGTTGTAAACTCCCTGCGCCGTGTTTGTGTGGTCACTTCTTCACTTGTGTGCGTGTGTTTGCTGCGATTCGAGTCTTGTGTGCGTTGCTTTTCCTCCCTTACTCTTGTGCTTCTTTGTGATCTATATTATAAGGGCGAGAGGCTCCAACTTATGGAGATTCCTCGCAAACGGGAGAAGAACACTAAACAAAAAGACCGTGGTATTCAAGTTGATCATTAGATCACTTGAAAGGGGTTGAGAGCAACCCTCGTCCATTGGGACGCCACAACATGGAAGTAGGCAAGTGTTATACTTAGCCGAACCACGGGATAAAATACCGTGTCTCTTGTGCTGCTTTTCTCTGAGATTGTTTTATTCGCAAGAGCTCGCTTCATAGCAACTTGGTTAACTCGCACTAACACCTTTGTAATCAAGTTTGTGGCTATTTAGTGTTTGATTTTATAGGATCACCTATTCACCCCCCTCTATGTTCTCTCAATTGGTATTAGAGCCGTACTCTTCATCTAAGGGACTAACCGCTCGAAGAGATGGATCATAAGGGTAAGGAGATGGTGGTCAACGACAAGGAGGAGTCCCTCTTCAATGAGCCAAGAGACGACAAGCCCACTAACTCAGGCTCGAGTCACAAGAAGAGGGACAGGAAGAAGAAGAGGCACATCAAGAAGATCATTTACTACAACAGCGACGCTTCCTCTTCTTCACCAAGGGATGACGAAAATGACGACTCGTCCAAAAGAAAGACGGTTAATCAAAACTACTCCTTTGATTATTCTCGCATTCCGTATAATTCAAATGCCCATTTACTTTCTATTCCTCTTGGAAAACCCCCACACTTCGATGGAGAGGATTACTCATTTTGGAGCCATAAAATGCGTACTCATCTATTTTCTCTCCATCCTAGCATTTGGGAAATTGTGGAAAATGGGATGCATTTTGATAGTACGGATAATCATGTGCTTATAAATGAACAAATTCATAAAAATGCCAAGCTACTACTGTTTTGCTAGCATCTCTTTGCAGGGATGAGTACAATAAAGTGAGTGGCTTGGACAACGCTAAGCAAATCTAGGATACTCTCAAGATATCACATGAGGGTAATGACGCCACCATGATCACAAAGATGGAACTGGTGGAAGGCGAGCTGGGGAGGTTAGCGATGATCAGGGGAGAGGAGCCAACACAGACCTACAACAAGCTCAAAACCCTGGTCAACAAAATCTGAAGCTATGGAAGCACAAGATGGATGGATCATGACGTCGTCCGACTCATGCTCAGGTCATTTACAGTAATTGACCCTCATCTTGTGAATCTTATTCGTGAAAACCCCAGGTACACCAAGATGACGCCCGAGGAAATACTCGAAAAATTTGTGAGCGGGCATATGATGGTGAAAGAAGCTCGATACGTGGACGATGCATTGAACGGTCCGCTGCCCGTTTACGAGCCACAGCCTGTTGCCCTCAAAGCGACTAGCAGTAGGGAGGCACTACCAAGCAAGGTGGCACAAGAGAAGGCTGCCGGGCTCAATGAAGATGAGATGGCACTTATCATCAAGCGCTTCAAGATCGCGCTAAAAGGACGCAAGGAGTACCCCAACAAGAACAAAACAAGGGGAAAGCGCTCTTGCTTCAAATGCGGTAAGACTAGTCGTTTCATAGCTCAATGCCCCAATAATGATAATGACCAGGGACAAGAAAAGCACGGGAAGAGGGAGAAGAAGAAGAACTACAGGAAGGCCAAGGGCGAGGCGCACATCGGGAAGGAATGGGACTCCGACTGCTCCTCCTCCAACTCTGAGGATGAAGGACTAGCTACCTCGGCCTTCAACAAATCTTCGCTCTTCCCCAACAAACGCCATACATGTCTTATGGCTAAGGAGAAAAAGGTACATATTCGAGACACACCTAAGTACTCTTCTTCTAGCGATGAGGAATCTTCCGATGATGAAGTAGACTACACTGATTTGTTTAAGGGGTTAGATAGAGCTAAAGTAGACAAAATTAATGAATTAATTGATGCTCTCAATGAAAAGGATAGACTGCTAGAAAAGCAAGAGGATATTTTATATGAGGAACATGACAAGTTTGTTAGTGTTCAAAAATCTCTTGCTTTAGAAATTAAGAAAAATGAAATACTGTCATCTGAGTTGTCTTCCTATCATGAATCCATTTCTAGCTTAAAGAATTTAAATGCTGAATTAAATGCTAAGCTAGAGGAATTTAATGAAACTAGTTCATGTGTAGAGCATGTCATTATTTGCAATAGATGTAAAGACTTTGATATTGATGCCTGTGATGAACATGTTACGTCTATTGCTAAATTAAAAAATTAGGTTGCAAGTCTTAATGCTGAACTTAAGACTTGCAAAGATGATTATGATAAGTTAAAATTTGCTAGGGATGCCTACACGGTTGGTAGACACCCCTCAATTAAGGATGGACTTGGTTTTCGAAAGGAAACCAGGAACTTAACAAGCCAAAGGACTTCCGTTCTCAACAAGGAGAAAGGGAAGGCCCCGATGACTAGTAGTTCTCAAAAGAACCATGCCTATATTTATGATAGGAAATTCACTAGTCATGCTTATAATGATAGATGCTATGATTGCATTGTTTCTCATGATGCTACATTTAATTCTCATGCTATGTTCGCATCTAGTTCCACTTTTGTTCATGGTAGAAGAAGGCCTAGACGTAATCATGTTGTGTCTCATGCGCCTAGTTGCAATGGTCCTACTACCGTCTATCATGCTGGTAATGCTTCCTTTGTACTTTTATGCAAAAATGCAAAAGTGGTTGCTAGGAAGTTGGGATCCAAATGCAAGGGAGACAAAACTTGCATATGGGTTCCAAAAACTATTGCGACTAACCTTGTAGGACCCAACAAGAGTTGGGTACCTAAGACCCAAGCTTAAATTCCTTGCAGGTTTATGTATCCGGGGGCTCAAGCTGGATTATCGACAGCGGATGCACAAACCACATGACGGGGGAGAAGAAGATGTTCACCTCCTATGTCAAGAACAGGGATTCCCAAGACTCGATTATCTTTGGAGATGGGAACCAAGGCAAGGTTAATGGATTGGGCAAGATTGCTATCACGAACAAGCACTCGATTTCAAATGTATTTCTAGTAGAGTCGCTCGGGTATAATCTACTGTCTATAAGTAAATTGTGTCACATGGGATACAATTGTTTATTTACAAATATTAATGTATCTGTCTTTAGAAGGAGTGATGGTTCATTAGCTTTTAAGGGTGTATTAGACGACAAGTTCTATTTAGTTGACTTTTCGAAAGAGAATACTGATCTAGATGCATGCTTAATAGCTAAGACTAATATGGGTTGGCTCTGGCATCACCGTCTAGCACATGTTGGGATGAAGAATCTGCATAAGCTTCTAAAGGGAGATCATGTATTAGGACTAACCGATGTCTGTTTTGAGAAAGACAGACCTTGTGCAGCATGTCAAGCAGGGAAACAGGTGGGAAGCACACATCATAGCAAGAATGTGATGACAACATCAAGACCACTGGAACTTCTTCACATGGATCTCTTCGGTCCCGTTGCCTATCTCAGCATTGGGGGAAGTAAGTATGGTCTTGTTATAGTTGATGATTTTTCCTGCTTCACTTGGGTTTTTTTGTAGGACAAATCCGAAACGCAAGGGACCCTAAACCGCTTCTTAAGGAGAGCTCTGTTGGGTCTTTCTTCTCCGCCGAAGGTCCTCTAAGCAAAAACACCTTCAGCAAGATGATATGCAAGCGGACATAACATGAAGGTATATGCCAAAGCTACACTCGAGGAAGCTTCTGCATGATGACACGCTTGAGACGAAGGGCAGCACCGACTTAAAGAGGAAAAGACCGCTTAGTCCCTAATAATTCGTGTCATGGTTATAATTAGTTACCAAGGACAAAAATGTAATTTTGTCCGGGTTGTGTCCCGTGCTTATAAATAGATGAACAATACCCATGTACTGTTTACGCTGACTTGTAATCACTCGCACGTCACTCTTGGATTCTTACCTTCTGTCAAGCCGAAGGTATAAATGTAATTCAATATCATTAATGTTTGTTCATGATCATATAATGAGAATATAGATAATCTAATGATTTAATATGATTATTCATGTTCTTTCTATGTTCCATACTGTTGGGGACTTGTTCTCAAGTGCTATGAATTAAGAACAAGGCAACACAGAAAATGTTAAACGTTAAAGTCCTTCGTCCTTTGAAGCATTATTTCCCTTGGGATATAATGATCTTCGGATGAAGGTCATGAAGGACATACCTTCAGCATCATAACATATAATGATGAAGAAGGAATCATATGAAATATAAAATAACATAAACAATCATGTATTATTACCAACTCATTTCTATTTTATTATTATGGAAAATAGAAATGATATCAAATTACAAATGTACCTTCGGCTTGAAAGAAGGTAAAAGTACAAGCGTGACACAAAAGCAAATGCCAAGTCAGCGTGAACAGTACGGGAGCACTGTTCATCTATTTATAGGCACAGGACACAGCCCATGTAAAATTACACCCATGCTCTTTACATTTGCTAATGGCTCTATAGTAACCCATCGAGGTCTGAATAGCCTTTTCCTTTTTAAGTCGGTTTCCTTTTCTGCTATCATGCCGAAGCTCTCCTGCACATAGCTTCGGCTCTGCGCCAACCTTCGTATTCTTTGTGCTTCTTCACACTGTGGTTCTGAGCCGAGGCCGAAGGTACCTGTTCATGTATTATACTCCAGAAACATTGTTAAATCATGTTTTTGAGGACCTTCGGAAGCCGAAGGCCCCCAACACATACGTTCCTGCTTTTTATTATTACATATTGAGATGATGAAGGTATGTCCTTCATAACCTTCGCCTGAAGATCATTATATCCTAAGGGAGATAATGCTTCGAAGGACGAAGGTCTTTAACCATTAACATTTGTGTTGCCTTGTTCTTAACTCATAGCATTTGAGAACAAATGACCAACATTGGCGCACACCTCCGGTGAACTCACTTCCACTGTTGTGACAATGGCTTCGTACAATGACCAAGCTGTAGCACCTTCGGTCACGAAGCTGGTGCTCCCAATCACAGGCGGTTCAAGCTCAGAGCTAGCTAACAAGAAGCACAAAGAAGAATGCAGCATGTTGTGGTGCAAGGACCCTTCATCAAATCCAAGTGGTCTCACATCCCAATCACCTTCTCCCAGGAGGATCTTCAACTTAAAGACTATCCTCACAATGATGCCATGGTTATATCTTGTGTCATCAAGGGATTTCTGGTCCATAATGTTCTGGTTGACACAGGCAGTGCAGCAGACATCATATTTGCAAAGGCTTTCAGACAGATGCAAGAACCAGAAGACAAGATTCATGATGCAACACACCCTCTTTGTGGCTTTGGAGGAAGACAGATTGTAGCACTTGGCAAAATGACAATGTCAGTTACCTTCGGCTACGTCCACAACACAAGGTCTGAATAAGTTGTCTTTGACATCGTTGACATGGGATACCCATACAATGCAATCATTGGTCGATGGACGCTTAATGCCTTCGAAGCCATACTCCACCCAGCGTACTTATCCATGAAGATACCTTCGGAACAAGGGCCCATTGCTGTTCACGGGAGTCAAGAAGCTGCCAGGAGGATTGAAGGGAGTTGGATGGATTCAAAGGCGATCCATAATGTAGATGGAGCCAAAGCTTGTCAACAATATAAGCACAAAAGAGAGAAGGCTGCTTCGGCAGATCAGCCGAAGCCTATGCTCCTGTGTGAAGATATAGCAGATCAAAGGGTACTGTTGGGATCTCAGTTATCCGATGAACAAGAAAAGACTTTGCTAAGATTTTTGTTCAACAACATAGATGTCTTCGCTTGGACAACTAATGATCTCTGTGGTGTTAACATAGATGTCATTGAGCATTCACTCAACGTGGATCCATCTTTCAGGCCAAGGAAGCAAAGACTTCAAAAAATGTCTGAGGATAAAGCCGAAGGTGCTCGGAATGAAGTGAGACTTCTCAGTGCTAGTGTTATCAGAGAAGTAACATATCCAGAGTGGCTAGCCAACACTGTTATGGTGAAGAAGGCTAATGGGAAATGGAGAATGTGTATTGATTTCACAGATCTCAACAAAGCATGTTCGAAGGACATGTTCCCTTTACCAAGAATAGACTCCCTTGTAGATGCAGCAGCTTCTTCGGAACTCATGAGCCTATTGGACTGCTATTTGGGCTATCACCAAATTTGGATGAAGAAAGAAGATGAGCCAAAGACAAGCTTCATAACTCCCAGTGGTACTTATTGTTGCCTTCGGATGCCCGAGGGGCTCAAGAATGCTGGAGGAAGCTTTAGCAGAATGACAGCCAAGGTTATTCACTCTCAAATAGGCAAGAATGTGCTAACTTATGTTGATGACATCATAGTAAAAAGCACGAAACAAGAGAATCATATTGTCGACTTGCAAGAGACATTTGCCAATTTCAGGCAAGCTGGTCTTAAGTTAAATCCAGAAAAGTGTGTTTTTGGAGTAAAGAAGGGCAAGTTCCTTGGCTGTCTGGTATCAACGAAGGGAATCGAAGCTAACCCAAGTAAGATCGAAGCTATCCTTCGGATGGAGCCGCCAAATTCAAAGAAGGGGGCTCAACGATTGGCAGGAAGGCTGGCATCATTGAATAGATTTATATCAAGATCAGCAGAAAGGAATCTGCCATTCTTTGAAATACTAAAGTTAGCCAAAGTTTTCAATGGGGTCCGACTCAACAAAAGGCTTTCGAAGAGTTAAAGCAATACTTGATAGACTTGACAACTCTAACTCCACCTTCATCAGGGACTCCGTTACTCCTATATGTGGCAGCCTCTCATTCTGCAGTCAGTGCGGCACTTGTACAGGAGAAGCAAGATGGCCAAGTAAAAATACAAGCACCAATATACTTCATCTCCGAAGTACTTAGTTTATCAAAGAAAAATTACACAGAATTGGAGAAGGTGCTATATGCTGTGCTAATGGCCTCCAGAAAGCTTCGGCATTACATTCAAGCTTATCATATAATAGTACCTTCATCACAAACTCTAAAAGACATAATGAGAAACAGAGAAGCTACAGGAAGAATTGGAAAATGGGCTGCGGAACTCAATGAATTCACTATTGATTATTGTTGGGGACTTGTTCTCAAATGCTATGAGTTAAGAACAAGGCAACACAAAATGTTAATGGTTAATGCCCTTCGTCCTTCGAAGCATTATCTGCTTTAGGATATAATGATCTTTAGACGAAGGTCATGAAGGACGCACCTTCATCATCGCAGTATATATATTAATGAAAGAAGAAGCATATGAACATGAATAATCATATGACATCATTAAAATATCTTAATTATATCATCATGAATGAACATGAACAATATTGAATTACATTTGTACCTTCGGCTTGACAGAAGGCAAAAGTCCAAGCGTGACGCATGAGCAAATACAAGTCAGCGTGAACAGTACGTGGGTACTGTTCACCTATTTATAGGCACGGGACGCAGCCCGGTCAAAATTACATTTATGTCCTTGATGACTAGTTACAATCATGACACAAATTATCATGGACTGATTAGTCTTTTCCTCTTTAAGTCGGTGCAGCCCTTCGTCTCAAGGCATGTCATTATGCCGAAGCTCCCTGGATCGTAGCTTCGGCGTTTACCTTCGCGCTGTGTTTGCTTATATGCTGATCTTTCGAAGCTGTTTCTGCTTAGAGGACCTTCGGTGACGAAGCAAGCCCCCAATAGTAGCCCCTTCGTGGTGCTAGATCATTTTTCGTAATGAGCTTGATCCGTGAAAAATCTCCAAGGCTTCAGAATGCCGAAGGTCCGAAAAAACACCTTCCCTGAGCTCGTTGCCGAGAAACGATTAAAATATTTCGAACGCGAGGTGGCCCACCATGCAGCGGGTACGAATGATCTGGCGATTCACTTCCCTAGCGTCGAGTGGTCCACTGTTCAGTGGGTGCGGGTGATCGTTCAGCGGGTGCGGGCGACTTGGCGATTCACCTTCCCACCTGCAGCACTATATAAATAGACGGGTAGGTGTGAAGTTACCATAACATTCATTGCCATTGCACTGTTGTGCTGTTGAAAAATTTAACCATAGTCGAAGCTTTTTCACTGCATTCTCGAGCGAACCATCATTTTGAATTAGCTTCGTCAAAAGAGAGAGCTTCGTCAAAAACTATAAAAAACATAAGCTTCGTAAAAACCGCAAAAATCCATCAGATGGCTAGAGTACGCTCGACTGCGAGGGTGACTTGTGAAGGAGAGGAGACTGAAGCCACCGAGACAGCTCCGATTTTCGAAGTATTGAGACAATCGGGCTTAGTTGTGACAGAGGGAGCTGTTGACGAAGGTACTTCTGGTGCCGAAGCTGAGCAGGCTGATATTGAGGAAGAAGAAAATGCTGATGATGAAGAAGAAGATTATAACATTTTGATCCCATCACGACTTTTGAACTTCTCTCTGTTTTTCCTCTTTTTTTTCTCTCTGCACTCGATGGTGCATGCTCAGCTTTTACATTTTACATCCTTTTGGGGGATTTGGCTCTCGTGGAGCTAAATAAAAAAGGAAAAATTACAAGCTATGGCCCCATTAAAAACCTTTCTCCCCCTTTGGAAAGGAAAAGGGTGTCATAGAAAAAATGACAAAAGATCACATCAGATTACACATAATATCGCCGAAGTTCATCCGCATTCCAAGATCTGGGTATGTCGTTGCCGTCCATATCCTTCAATCTGTAAGAATCGGGCCTCGACGAAGATACCATTAGAAAAGGTCCTTCCCACTTTAGCTGCAATTTGCCTACTGTGTCTGGATTGGCTACTCTCCGAAGCACCAAATACCCTAGCTTGATATTTTGCAATCGAACTTTTCTGTCACGCCATTTTATTGTTTCGGTTTGATATTTATTGATGTTCTCTACAGCCTGAAGTCTGGTCCCCTCTATAGTATCTTTTGCTACGTGATAATCAGCTTCGTCTTCTGTCGAAACTACTATTCTTATTGATTCTGCTTTAGCTTCTTCTGGAGTTATAGCTTCGTCACCAAATAATAGTTTGAAAGGTGTAAATCTTGTTGATCTTGACATGGTTGTATTGTGGCTCCACACCACTTTAATCAACTCATCTGGCCACTTTCCTCTGGGCTGATTGAAGATTAGCTTCATTATTCCTGTCATTATAATGCCATTTGCTCTTTCTACCAGTCCGTTTGATTCTGGGTGCCTTACTAATGCAAAATGAATCTTCTTGCCAATTTGGTTACAGAAATCTTTGAACGTTTCAACATCAAACTGTTCCATTGTCCACAGTTATAGCCTTCGACACGCCGAAGCGACAAACAATATTTTGCCAGAAGAATTTTTGGACTATAGCCGAAGTTATTGTAGCCAAAGGCTTTGCTTCAATCCACTTAGAAAAATATTCTACAGCCACCACAACATATTTCAATTTACCTTGCGCTGGTGGAAGTGGGCCTAACAAATCCAGGCCCCATCTTTGCAATGGCCAAGTAGGCTGTATTGGCTGGGTGAGAGATGAAGGTTGCTTCTGGTCTCTTGCACATTTTTGACAATTTTCACATTTTTGAACTACCTCTGCTGCATCCGAAGCTGCCTTCGGCCAATAAAATCCTTGTCTAAACACTTCCCTCAGCAAGGGCCTAGACCCAATATGAGATCCACACAGACCTACATGTATCTCCTTCATTAATTCAATACCTTCGGTTCTGGATAAACACTTGAGGAGTGGAGAACAGACTCCATATTTATATAACTCCCCTTCTATTATCACATACGGTCTTGTCCTTGCTTCCATTCTTTTATTATAAGCTTCGTCATCCGAAAGACAATTACCTTGGAGGAAAGATATAATTTCAGACCTCCAATCTTCACTATGCACAGGGGATATTGCGAGCACTGCTCTTTCCATAAGTTCAATCGAAGGTGCTTTTGTTGTCTCAAAAAATACTTCCGAAGGTAGAGAGAGCCCCTGTGCCGCTGATTTGGCTAACAAATCTACATGCTCATTTTCTCCTCTTAGAATATTCTTGACAGAAAAACCTTCGAAAGAAGCCTCCAACCTTCGAACTGTATCCAGATATTTTTCAAGCTTCAGGTCTCTTGCCTTACTACTTTTGTTTACATGGCCAGAAATGACTTGAGAGTCAGTTTTAAGGATTGCCCTTCTTATTCCCATTGCCTTTAACTTCCGAAGCCCCAACAGAAGTGCTTCGTACTCAGCAATATTATCTGTACAACTAAAATCCAGCCTTGTTGCATAACATGTTCTGACTTTAGAAGGCGCAACCTAGACAGCAGCTGCTCCTGCACCGAAGGTTCCCTAGGAACCATCGCAGAACACTATCCAAGCTTCAGCATCTTTATTTGTGTCTTTCTCCTGATCCCCTGGCGTCCAATCAGTAATGAAGTCTGCTAACGCCTGGGACTGAATTGAGGATCTATGTACATAGTCAATACTGAATTCGTTAAGCTCCGCAGCCCATTTTCCAATCCTTGCAGTAGCTTCTATGTTCTTCATTATATCCTTTAAAGGCTGTGATGAAGGAACAATTATGTGATATGCTTGAAAATAATGCCGAAGCTTCCTGGAGGCCATTAACACAGCATACAACACCTTCTCCAATTCTGTATAGTTTTTCTTTGATAAACTTAAAACTTTGGAGACAAAGTACACTGGAGCCTGCTTTTTGATTTGGCCATCTAGCTTCTCATGTACAAGTGTCGCACTAACTGCAGAGTGCGAAGCTGCCACATATAAGAGCAATGGAGCCCCTAGCAAAGGTGGATTTAGTGTTGTTAGATCGATCAAGTACTGCTTCAACTCTTCGAAAGCTTTTTGCTGAGCCGGACCCCATTGAAAAACTTCGGCTGACTTTAGTATTTCAAAGAATGGCAGATTTCTTTCTGCTGATCTGGATATGAATCTGTTTAATGATGTCAGTCTTCCTGCCAGCCGTTGGGCCCTCTTCTTTGTACTTGGCGGTTCCATCCGAAGGATAGCTTCGATCTTATTTAGATTGGCTTCGATTCCCTTTGTTGATACCAGGCAACCAAGGAATTTGCCCTTCACTCCAAAAACACACTTTTCTGGATTTAATTTCAAACCAACTTGTCTGAAGTTGGCAAATGTTTCTTATAGGTCAGCAATGTGATTCTCTTGCTTTGTGCTCTTTACTATGATAACATCAACATATGCCAGCACATTCCTACCTATTTGAGAATGAAGGACCTTGGCTATCATTCTGTTGAAGCTTCCTCCTGCATTCTTGAGCCCCTCAGGCATCCGCATGTAGCAATAGGTGCCACTAGGAGTTATGAAGCTGGTCTTTAGCTCATCTACCTTCTTCATCCAAATTTGATGGTAGCCTGAATAACAGTCTAATAGACTCATGAGCTTCGAAGAAGCTGCTGCATCCACAAGGGAGTCTATCATTGGCAATGGGAACTCGTCCTTTGGGTATGCCTTGTTGAGATCTGTGAAATCAATACACATTCTCCATTTTCCATTAGCCTTTTTCACCATAACAGTGTTGGCTAACCATTCTGGATATGTTACTTCTCTGATAACATTAGCACTGAGAAGTCTCTTTACTTCGTTCCGAGCACCTTTAGCTTTATCATTAGACATCTTTCGAAGTCTTTGCTTCCTTGGCCTGAAGGATGGATCCACATTAAGTGAATGCTCGATGACATCTCTATTGACACCACAAAGATCATTGGCTGTCCAAGCGAAGACATCTTTGTTGTTGAACAAAAATCTTATCAAAGTTTTTTCTTGCTCATCAAATACCTGGGTCCCCAGCAATACCCTTTGATCTACTATATCTTCACATAAGAGCATAGGCTTCGGCTAATCTGCCGAAGCAGCCTTCTCTCTTTTGTGCTTATATCAGCTCCATCTATGTTGTGTATTGCCTTTGAATCTGTCCAACTCCCTTTAGCTCTTCTAGCAGCTTCTTGACTTCCATGGACAGCAATGGACCCTTGCTCCTAAGGTATCTTCATGCATAGGTATGCTGGATGAAGTATTGCTTCGAAGGCATTAAGTGTCCCTCAGCTAATGATTGCATTATATGGGTATTTCATGTCAACAATGTCAAAAACAACTTGCTCAGTTCTTGTGTTGTGGACATAGCCGAATGTCACTGGCATTGTGATTTTGCCAAGTGCTACAATCTGCCATCCTCCGAAGCCACAAAGAGGGTGTGTAGAATCATGAATCTTGTCCTCTGGCTCTTGCATCTGCTTGAAGGCCTTTGCAAATATAATGTCTGCTGCACTGCTTGTATCAACCAGAACATTGTGGACCAGAAATCCCTTGATGACACATGATATGACCATAACATCATTGTGAGGATAGTCCTTTAGTTGAAGGTCCTCCTGGGAGAAGGTAATTGGGATGTGAGACCACTTGGACCAGACGAAGGGTCCTTGCACCCTAACATGCTGCACTCTTCTCTGTGCTTCCTTCTTCTGTTTCTTGTTGGCTGGTTCTGCACTTGAACCACCCGTGATTGGGAGCACCAGCTTCGTAGCCGAAGGTGCTACAACTTGGTTGCTGAACGAAGCCATCAACTCAATTGTGGAAGTGAGTTCACAAGACGATGGGCGCCAATGTTGGGGACTTGTTCCCAAATGCTATGAGTCAAGAACAAGGCAACACAAAATGTTAATGGTTAATGCCCTTTGTCCTTCGAAGCATTATCTCCTTTAGGATATAATGATCTTCAGATGATGGTCATGAAGGACGTACCTTCATCATCGCAGTATATATATTAATGAAAGAAGAAGCATATGAACATGAATAATCATATGATATCATTAAAATATCTTAATTGTATCATCATGAATGAACATGAACAATATTGAATTACATTTGTACCTTCGGCTTGACAGAAGGCAAAAGTCCAAGTGTGACGCACGAGCAAATACAAGTCAGCGTGAACAGTACGGGGGTACTGTTTACCTATTTATAGGCACGGGACGCAGCCCGGTCAAAATTACATTTATGTCCTTGATGACTAGTTACAATCATGACACAAATTATCATGGACTGATTGGCCTTTTCCTCTTTAAGTCAGTGCATGCCTTCGTCTCAAGGCATGTCACTATGCCAAAGCTCCCTGGATCGTAGCTTCGGCATTTACCTTCGCGCTGTGTTTGCTTATATGCTGATCTTTTGAAGTTGTTTCTGCTTAGAGGACCTTCGGTGACAAAGCAAGCCCCCAACAATTATGTACATAGATCCTCAATTCAGTCTCAGGCGTTAGCAGATTTCATTGCTGATTGGACGCCAGGGGCTCAGGGAGAAGAAGCAACAAAAGACACCGAAGCCTGGACAGTATTCTAAGACGGTTCTTGTGGAACCTTCGGCGCTGGAGCGGCTGCTGTTCTAGTAGCGCCCTCTAAAGTCAGGAAATGCTACGTAGCAAGGCTGGACTTTAGTTGTACAAATAATATTGCTGAATACAAAGCTCTTCTGTTAGGGCTTCGGAAGCTAAAGGCAATGGGAATAAGAAGGGCAGTCCTTAAAACTGATTCTCAAGTTATTTATGGTCATGTAGACAAAAGCAGCAAGGCAAGGGATCCAAAGCTTGAAAATTATTTGGATACAGTCCAAAGATAGGAGGCCTCTTTCGAAGGATTTTCTGTAAAAAATATTCCAAGAGGAGAAAATGACCATCCAGATTTGCTAGCCAAATCAGCGGCACAGGGGATCCCTTTGCCTTCGGAAGTGGTCTTTGAGACGATAAAAGCACCTTCAGTCGAACTTATGGAGAGGGCAGTGCTTGCAATATCACCTATACATAGTGAAGATTGGAGGACTAAAATTATATCTTTCCTCCAAGGTATCTATCTTTCGGATGACGAAGTTTATAATAAAAGAATGGAAGCAAGAACAAGGCCATATGTGATAATAGAAGGGGAGTTATATAAACATGGAGTCTGCTCTCCACTACTCAAGTGTTTATCCAGAACCGAAGGTCAAGAGCTGATGAAGGAAATACCTACAGGTTTATGTGGATCTCATATTGGGTCTAGGCCTTTGCTGGGGAAGGTTTTCAAACAAGGATTTTATTGGCCAAAGGCAGCTTCGGATGCAGCAGATCTGGTTCAAAAGTGTGAAAATTGTCAAAGATGTGCAAAAGACCTGAAACAAACTTCATCTCTAACCCAGTTAATACAGCCAACTTGGCCACTTCAAAGGTGGGGTCTGGATTTGTTAGGTCCACTTCCACCTGCACAAGGAAATTTGAAATATGTCGTTGTAGCAGTGGAATATTTCTCTAAGTGGATCGAAGCAACACCTTTAGCCATAATAACTTCGGCCACAGTATAGAAATTCTTTTGGCAAAACATTATTTGCTGCTTCGGCGTGCCGAAGGCAATAACTGTGGACAATGAAACATAATTTGATGCTGAAACATTCAAAGATTTCTGTGACCAAATTGGTACAAAAATTCATTTTGCATCAGTAAGGCATCTAGAATCAAATGGGTTAGTAGAAAGAGCAAATGACATTATAATGACAGGAATAATGAAGTTAATCTTCAACCAGCCCAGAGGAAAGTGGCCAGATGAGTTGATTAAAGTGGTGTGGAGCCACAACACAACTGTGTCAAGGTCAACAGGATTTACACCTTTCAAGCTCCTGCTCGGTGACGAAGCAATAACACCAGAAGAAGCAAAGACAGGATCAATAAGAACAATAGCTTCAGTGGAGGACGAAGCTGATTATCAAAGAACAAAAGACACTATAGAAGGGACCAGACTTCAGGCTATAGAACACATCAATATGTATCAGGCTGAAACAATAAGATGGCGTGATAGGAAAGTTCAATTGAAAAACATCAACCCAGGACATTTGGTGCTTCGGAGGGTGGCCAACCCAGATACAGTGGGCAAATTACAACTGAAGTGGGAAGGTCCTTTTCTGGTAGTATCTTCGTCAAGGCCCGGTTCTTACAAATTGAAGGATATGGACGGCAACGACATACCCAGATCTTGGAATGCGGATGAGCTTCGACGGTACTATGTGTAATTTGATGTAATCTTTTTTCATTTTTTCTACGGCACCCTTTTCCTTTCAGGAGGGGAGAAAGGTTTTTAATGGGGCCATAGCTTGTAATTTTTTCATTCTTATTTAGCCCTACGTAATACAAGGGCCAAAATCCCCCAAAGATGTAATATGTAAGATTAGAGCTTGCACCATCAAGTGCAAAAAGAAAATAGGGAGAAGCTCAAAAGACGTCCCTAAGGGGATGCAGAGCATGATGAAGCTGCAAAAAGTCGTTCCTAAGGGAGCGCAGTGTAAGTTTCGAAGCTGCAAAAAGTCGTTCCTAAGGGAGCGCAGCGTAAGTTCCGAAGCTCAGAAGTCGTTCCTAAGGGAATGCAGAGCCAAATACCACCGAAACATAAGGTGAATAAGCTCCAAAGTCGTTCCTAAGGGGATGCAGAGCTTAAATGCCACCGAAATAGAAGGTGAAGAAGCTCCAAAGTCGTTCCTAAGGGGATGCAGAGCTTAAATGCCACCGAAATATAAGGTGAAGAAGCTCCAAAGTCATTCCTAAGGGGATGCAGAGCTTAAAGACTCCAAAGTCGTTCCTAAGGGGATGCAGAGTCTGGGTGTGGCTTTGTGTGTGTTTGGGACATTCATTTGCACATTACATTACATCATTCACTGCATTCATACAGACATTCATTTAGACATTTGTAGGATCATCATCATCATAACATGAAGCACGAACAAAAATACTCCATCTTCGACGACAGTGCTTCGATGAACACAAAGAAGCTTCGTTTCAAACGTATACATTTTATGCAACGACATGCTTCGTTGTGTACGAAAAGAAGGGAAGGTGTTTTTTGCCTTCGGCTCAAAAGATACAAGTTTCGTCCACAACAAAGCAATTTGTACATGGATGAAAAGGTAAAAATATATTACAAGGTATAGACATATATACACAATATTGTTTAATCCTCAATTATAGTTTATTTTACAAAGATAATACAAATGTTCCTAAGCTCTATACAGGCAGGCCTAAAGAGAAGCTTCAGCAACCTTCAGAACGTGCTTCGGATTATCAATCTTCGGCACCACCATCCTGCAGACAAACAAACGGTATAAGGTAAAAAGTAATTACAATATACAAGGCAAGCAACAGGTATAAGTCCCATACCGGTTTAAGCAAGTTTCGAGCTTCGTCACCAGCCAACTCTCACCCACCCTTAGCCCAAATCTGAGTTACGAATTTGTTTCCGATGCTCTGAGCTTCACTGGGGATATCGACCAAATCTATTGGAGATAGACTGAAGGTTGGTCTATTTACTGTCTTTGCGTGCGTGCAACCAACCTTCAAAAATGCTGCAGCTGTGCTATGAGAAGCTAGCAAGGCACAGAAGTCACCGTGCCCAGCTATCACTTCATCAAGAGCATCAACTTCATCTTCAATATGTTCGAAGGTGTTTGGTATGTCTTCAGCCGAAGGGGTAATATCTTCGAAGCTGGCCCCAACCGAGCTAAAGACCTTTTTCAACCATTGCACGCAACGGTTACCGAATTCCAGACACTTATTCCGAAGCTCTTTCAAAGACTCTTGCAACTTCGTATTATTATCAGCTTCGACTTTGCATTTTGCCTGCAGTTCTTGCTTCTCTTGCTCAAAGCATTCTGAATTTTTCTTTAAAGTTACTTGAGCCTCGAGAAGCTCCTCGTTTAATCTGGCATTTTCAGTTTGAAGCTCTACGAGGGAATCCTCCGTTGCCTAAAGTAGGAAGTCTTTCTTCTCAAGAGAAGCTTCGTAATCTTTAATTTTGTTTTCCATGCCCTCGATTATGATTTCATTTTCTTGTCTTCGAGGTCTTGTTGCATTCTTAGTGCCTTACTTAGCAGCATAATCTGTAGAAATAAGCCGACATCAGAAAACTTTGCTTCATCACAAAAATAAAAGAAAGCTAGCAAAAGGAATTTTATCTTGAAATTGGAGTAGAACAAACTGCCGACGATATGTTGTCGCTGGTAGCCGCTGATATCAGCTTCAAGCTTCGGGAAACCGACACTCTTCGATAGAGTGCCGATTATCTTTGCCTCGGCGCGGTCACGAATGCATCCTAAGGCTCCTTCGTCAATTCCACCAAAGAGCATAGCTCTTGGCTGGTAGCCACAGGATATTCCATATTCCTATAGCTCCTTCTTTTCAGCCTCGAATAATTCTTGACCGACTAGGTTTCAAAGGTCGAAGTCATTTTCTTCCGAAGCAGCATCATCAACCTTTTTTCCTTTGTCAGGCACTGCGGCCATGACCTTCTCTGCAGCCACAGCTGTTTCTTCCACAGCCATATCCGAGAGCATTTTATCAATCCCAGACAATGTACTCTCAAGGTTGGTAGCTTCGGCAGCAGCTGCAGCTTAGGCAGAGGTATCAGCTTCGGCAGTAGCCTCGGCACTTGCGATAGGTGCTGTTTTGGATGCCGAAGTCAACGGTGGCGTCCGTTCAATGGCTTGCATGACAGTAACGATTCTTTGTTTTTTCTGCCCGTCAGCCTTCTTCTTTGTAGCCAAAGGCTCATCCTTCTTCTGTAAAAGTTTCGTCAGTTCTGGCCCTAGAGGACTTAGCAGCTTGATGGGTAAAGATTTAGTCATTGCCTTTAAAATTTCTGCTATTTCGGCAGTAGGAGGCATCGAAGGAGTCCCCTCTGTTGCCTCGGTTATCTTCGGCTCTGGACTTTCAGCCTTCCTCTTCTTCGAAGCTGCCACCTTTGGGTCATGAGTGGATTTTCTTTTCTTTAAAGCCTTTTCATCCTTCTTTACCATTCTAGTAGCTTGCCTACTCAGAATGCTGATAATTCTTTTTTCCTTTTAACCCCTTCAGCACCTCCATCAAGCTTCTCATAATCAGGATATTCAAATTTCAAAGCATCCATTACCCGGTTTAACCTTTATTTTGGCCGGGTGCCGAAGGCTGCTGTCATCAATTGATCTTCTTTCTTGGTATAATTCCCAAGTATTTTGTTGCACATGGTTTCAATCATGTCCAGCCATTCCTTGCAAGGCTTCTTGAATTGTTTTTCAAACTTAAAACAATAAGCTAGTCGAACAAGTTCATGCTTCTTCTTCGTTTCTTTCATCTTTGGCATTCCCCAGCCACTGGACGTTGGATACGTCTGGTTGGCTAGATATTCCCGCACCAGATCCCTGGTACTGATTTGCTCAGCCACCACTCTGAACTCTACTTCGGCCAACTGACATGGTGACCCTAGTTGCATATTACATAGGGGTCTGGTCATTCCGAAGTTCAAAGACAGCGGACTCATGACCATGGTCATCAGCTTCTCCCTCTTTTTTTCATCAGCCTTCATATAAAACCATTCATTTTTCCAACCGGTTGGCCACTTTGTGCGGTAGCTAAGGACTAGTGCCTTCGTATCCTTTCGATACGCAAAATTATAACAACCAAAATTTTCGTGAAGACCATCTGTCCTAGCCTTCGTCTGATAGTGCAGCTCATGCACTCGGCAGAAAGCTTCGGCATCTGGGCTCATCCCTTGGCTTCGGAGGGCCCAGATAAAAACGCTGAGCCTAACAATAGCGTTAGGGGTCAGCTGATGAAGATAAATTTCGAAGTTTTTTAGGACTTCCCCTATCATCTCGTTTAGAGGAAATCACAGTCCTGCTTTGAAGAAGCTCTTGAAAACCACAACTTCATCCTTCTTCGGCTCTGCGGTAGTTTCTTCTCTAGCAAATCAAATAAGTTTGCTTTTAGCTTCTCCAAAATAGCCCAGCTTCATCATCATAGGCATGTTGTCTTCAGATACAGTAGATTTTTCAAAATCTAGGTGACTGGGCTTTGTTGGGATCAAAATACTATAATCTTCTTCCCTCTCGTCAACATTTTCTTCTTAAGCAATAGTTTGCTCAGCTTCGACATCAGGAGCACCTTCGTCAACAACTCTCTCTATCACAACTAGACCTGATCGTTCCATTACTTCTGAAATTGGAGCTGTTTCAGTGGCCTCGGTTTCTTCCGCTTCACGAGACACCCTTGCAGTTGATCGCACTCTAGCCATTTCGATGGACTTTTTCAGTTTGACGAAGCTAACCCGTTTGACGAAGTTAACCTTAAACGATGAAGTTTTTCGCTTGAAAGCGTGGTGCAAAAAGCTTCGACTATGGTTAAATTTTTTAACAGCACAACAGTGCAATGGAAATGAATGCTGTGGTAACTCTTCACCAACCCGTCTGTTTATATAGTGCTGCAGGTGGGAAGGCGAACCGCCAGATCGACTGCACTCGCTAAATGGTGGACCACTCGACGCTTAGAATATTATAATCATTTCTCGGCAATGAGCTCAGGAAAGGTATTTTTTGGACCTTTGGCATTCCGAAGCCTTTGAGTTTTTTGTGGATCGAGCTCGTTACGAAAAACGATCTAGCACCGCGAAGGGCTACTGTTGGGGGCTTTCTTCTCCACCGAAGGTCCTCTAAGCAAAAACACCTTCGACAAGATGATATGCAAGCAGGCATAACATGAAGGTATATGCCGAAGCTATAATCGAGAAGCTTCGGCATGATGACACGCTTGAGACGAAGGGCAGCACCGACTTAAAGAGGAAAAGACCGCTTAGTCCCTAATAATTCGTGTCATGGTTATAATTAGTTACCAAGGACAAAAATGTAATTTTGTCCGGGCTGTGTCCCGTGCCTATAAATAGATGAACAATACCCCCGTACTGTTCACGCTGACTTGTAATCACTCGCACGTCACTCTTGGATTCTTACCTTCTGTCAAGCCGAAGGTATAAATGTAATTCAATATCATTAATGTTTGTTCATGATCATATAATGAGAATATAGATAATCTAATGATTTAATATGATTATTCATGTTCTTTCTATGTTCCATACGTTCTTGCTTTTTATTATTACATATTGAGATGATGAAGGTATGTCCTTCATAACCTTCGTTTGAAGATCATTATATCCTAAGGGAGATAATGCTTCGAAGGACGAAGGTCTTTAACCATTAACAGATTATGGAGGAGCATGATCAAGGGGGAGCATAGGAAGAACAGATTATGGAGGAAGAATCACCACGTGCCCCTCCAACTGAAGTCCGAACGATGATCCAAAGACATCACCCCGTCGATCAGATTCTGGGTGACATCAGCAAGGGAGTAACTACTCGCTCACGATTAGCAACTTTTTGTGAGCATTACTCGTTTATCTCTTCTATTAAGCCTTTCAGGGTAGAAGAGGCCTTACAGGATCCGGACTGGGTGTTGGCCATGCAGGAAGAGCTCAACACTTTAAAAGGAATGAAGTCTGGAGCCTGGTGCCACGTCCAAAGCAAAACGTTGTGGGAACCAAGTGGGTGTTCCGCAACAAGCAAGACGAGCACGGAGTGGTGACAAGAAACAAGGCTTGACTTGTGGCAAAAGGTTATGCCCAAGTCACAGGTTTGGATTTTGAGGAGACTTTTGCTCCTGTGGCTAGGTTAGAGTCAATTTGGAT
Organism: Zea luxurians; assembly: GCA_029449295.1. Lineage (NCBI taxonomy): Eukaryota > Viridiplantae > Streptophyta > Magnoliopsida > Poales > Poaceae > Zea > Zea luxurians. The sequence continues at coordinate 89,271 of JAOPSE010000125.1, forward strand.
ATTATTAGCTTATGCTGCTCACCATTCTTTTAGGCTATTTCAAATGGACGTAAAAAGCACTTTTCTAAATGGGCCAATCAAGGAGGAGGTATACGTGGAATAACCCCCTAGCTTTGAGGATGACAGGTATCCAGACCATGTATATAAGCTCTCTAAGGCGCTCTATGGACTTAAGCAAGCCCCAAGAGCATGGTATGAATGCCTTAGAGATTTTCTTATTACTAATGCTTTCAAGGTTGGAAAAGCCGATCCAACTCTTTTCACAAAGACTTGTGATGGTGACCTGTTTGTTTGCCAAATATATGTCGATGACATTATATTTGGTTCTACTAACCAAAAGTCTTGTGAGGAGTTTAGCAGGGTGATGATGCAAAAGTTCGAGATGTCGATGATGGGCGAGTTGACATACTTCCTTGGATTCCAAGTGAAGCAACTCAAACACGGCACCTTCATATCCCAAACGAAGTACACTCAAGATCTTCTCAAGAGGTTTTGAATGAAGGATGCTAAGCCCGCGAAGACACAGATGGGAACTGACGGACATCTTGACCTCAACAAAGGAGGTAAGTCCGTTGATTAAAAGGCATACCGGTCTATGATAGGTTCATTACTTTATCTTTGTGCTAGTAGACCAGACATTATGCTTAGTGTATGCATGTGTGGTAGATTTCAATCCGACCCCAAGGAATGTCACCTTGTGGCCATTAAGCGAATTCTTAGGTATTTACTTTCTACGCCTTGCTTTGGGATCTGGTATCCAAAGGGGTCTATCTTTGACTTAATTGGATACTCAGACTCCGACTATGCTGGGTGCAAGGTTAATAGGAAGAGCACATCAGGGACGTGCCAATTTCTAGGAAGGTCCCTGGTGTCCTAGAGTTCCAAGAAACAAACATCTGTTGCCCTATCCACCGCTGAGGCCGAGTACATTGCCGCAGGACAGTGTTGCGCGCAACTACTTTGGATGAGGCAAACCCTCCAGGACTTTGGCTACAATCTGAGCAAAGTCCCACTCCTATGTGACAATGAGAGTGCAATCCGCTTGGCGGATAATCCTGTTGAACACAGCCGCACTAAGCACATAGACATCCGGCATCACTTCCTAAGAGACCACCATCAAAAGGGAGATATCGATGTTTACCACACTAGCACCGAGAACCAGCTAGCTGATATCTTCACCAAGCCTTTAGATGAGAAAAGGTTTTGCAGGTTGTGTAGTGAGCTAAATTTCTTAGATTCGCGTAACTTGGATTGATCTACAGCATACATGTGTTTCATGCCTTTGATCATGTTACTTTGAGCATTTACATCATTTATCGTTTATTTGTGGTGCTCAAGTTGTACAAGTCATCCCCGGACTTCACAGTCCGTATGCAACTCATGCACATGTTTAGGGGAGATGAGCTACAACTTGACTCCTTTGAGACTAACTTGTTTGTTTGAGTACACTTGAAGTAGTCTCAAAGGACCATTGAAAGGGAAAATGAACTTGGACGACGCAAAGACTTCCACTGCACTCAGGTACAAGTGTATTTACTTTCAAGTTCATATTAATGCTCTCATTGCCTTTGTGCTCTTATTTGACATTTTGGTGAAGCAATGAGGTTAAAGGGCCAAAAGTTTTCCCGTTTTGGTGCTTAATGCCAAAGGGGGAGAAATTAAGGCCAAAGCAACTGGATCAGCCAACCACTTGTGAATTTCAAAAAAAAGTAGAGTTAGAATTTGTATTTTGCACAAATGACTCTTATTGCAGAATTTGGTCTCTTATTGGGGAGAATTTTGATTATGGGAAAAGGGGAAGTTTTTGACACTTGATCAATTTTACTCTTGTAATATCTCTCTATTTGCCCAAATAAGTGTGTTTGACTTAGAGATAGGAAAAAGGATTTGATTTGCAAAAACAAACCAAGTGGTGGCAAAAGTGATCCAAATATGCCAAATGCTAAAGGTAGAAAAATTCAGTCTTAAATTTGCACTTCTTAGTTGCTTTTTAATGTGTTGGCATAAATCACCAAAAAGGGGGAGATTGAAAGGTAAATGTGCCCTTGGGACATTTCTATAATTGTTTTGGTGATTAGATGCCCAACACATTGTTTTGAGTTCATATGTGCTAGCTAAGTGAGAAGTGCAAATCAAATAGAAAAGTATGTCTCTGGACTTAATCAATTGTTTTTGGTTACTAACATATTTATCTAAGTGCTAGAGACATGACCCAGAAAAGAGAAAAAGGGTGGAAGAAAGAATGGCTAGGACAGCCAAAACCAGCACCAGCCTGGCACACCGGACTGTCCGGTGGTGCACTGGACAGTGTCCGGTGCCCTAGGCTGGCTAGGCGGTGAACTGGCCGCTGTCGGGAATTGGTGGGGCGACGTGGCTAAAAATCACTGGACTATCCGGTGGTGCACCGGACTGTCCGGTGAGTCTTCAGCGCCCGCGCCCAAGTACATCGGCGACGAACTCGTCGCTCTCGGGTAGAGATGGCCAAACGGGCCGCCCGGCCCGGGCCGGCCCGGGCCCGGTGAAAGTTTGGCCCGTTTTGGGCCCGGCCTGCCAGGTACGGTTAGAAAATCGGGCCGGGTCGTGTAAGCACGCGAGCTCGATTTTCTGTCCGAGCCCGACCCGCAGCGGGTCTAAACGGGCCGGGCCGGCTCGTTTAGCACGAAACAAACGGGCCAAAAAGCGGGCCGGTAAGCACGTTTTAGTGCAAAAAGCGGGCTTAACAGGCTTAGAGCTAAATGGGCCGTGCTGGACTAGCCCACCGTGCCTAGTTTCCTGTCCGAGCCCGGCCTGGGCCCGCATAGAACCGGACCGTGCCGGGCTCGGACCGGACCCAAACAGTGGGCTTCGTGTCGGGCTCGCAGACCTTGTGCTTATTGGCCATCTATACTCTTGGGAAAAGGAGAAAGCGTCGCAGCTAAAAATCACCGGACTGTCTGGTGGTGCACCGGACTGTCCGATGAGTCAGAGCCGCCCGAGCCAACGGTCGCCAGCGCAATCAGCAGGCAACGCGTGGCCCGCGCCAACAGTCGACTGGGCACACCGGACTGTCTGGTGTGCACCGGACAGTGTCCGGTGCGCCAACGGGACCGCCGGCCCAACGGTCAGATGCGCCAGATAAGGAAGGAGATCAAGCACCGTACTGCTATAGGACCTGTCCGGAGCACCACTCGACAGAAGGCAAGAATTGCCTTCCAAGTTGATCTCCAATGGCTCCTAGCTGCCTTGGGGCTATAAAAGGGACCTCTAGGCGCATGGAGCAATACACCAAGCTTGCAAGAAACATCCTAAGACGCCTAGATTCTGCAATCACGCAATCGGATCATCGTTCTTGAGAATTGAGCATCGTTTGAGTTGTAAACTCCATGCGCCATGTTTGTGTGCTCACTTCTTCACTTGTGTGCATGTGTTTGCTGCGATTCGAGTCTTGTGTGCGTTGCTTTTCCTCCCTTACTCTTGTGCTTCTTTGTGATCTATATTGTAAGGGCGAGAGGCTCCAACTTGTGGAGATTCCTCGCAAACGGGAGAAGAACACTAAACAAAAAGACCGTGGTATTCAAGTTGATCATTGGATCACTTGAAAGGGGTTGAGAGCAACCCTCGTCCATTGGGACGCCACAACGTGGAAGTAGGCAAGTGTTATACTTGGCCGAACCACAGGATAAAATACCGTGTCTCTTGTGCTGCTTTTCTCTAAGATTGTTTTATTCGCAAGAGCTCGCTTCATAGCAACTTGGTCAACTCTCCCTAACACCTTTGTAATCAAGTTTGTGGCTATTTAGTGTTTGATTTTACAGGATCACCTATTCACCCCCCCTCTAGGTGCTCTCAGGCTTGTAGCGTGTGTTTAAAGTTGTAAATTTTAGATTACGCCTATTCACCCTCCTCTATGCGACTTTCAATTGGTATCGAAGCCCGGTACTTCATTAGAGTCTAACAACTCGAAGTGATGTCAGGAGATCACGCCAAGAGGGAGATTGTGACCGACGACAAGCCCGCAAGCTCGGGGAGAACCCTCTCAAGGGAGTCCAGCCACAAGCATAAGGAGGAATCCTCTTCCTCCAACAAGATGCATTGGAGAGGTGACAAGAAGAAGAAGATGAAGAAAGTGGTCTACTACGAGACCGACTCTTCGTCACCCTCCACCTCCAGCTCTGACTCGTCGTCCACTACTTCTAAGCGCCATGATCGCAAGAAGTATAGTAAGATGCCCCTTTGCTATCCTCGCATTTCTAAGCATGCTCCTCTACTTTCCGTTCCCTTAGGAAAACCACCATATTTTGATGGTGAAGATTATTGTATGTGGAGTGATAAAATGAGGCATCATCTAACCTCACTCCACAAAAGTATTTGGGATATTTTTGAGTATGGAGCGCAGGTACCAAAGGTAGGGGACAAGGACAACGATTCGGACAAGGCCAATAAAATTAGGCACTTTAACTCCCAAGCCATAACTATACTCCTCGCCTCCTTGTGTCGAGAGGAGTATCATAAGGTGCAAGGGTTAAAAATCGCCAAGGAAATTTGGAACGTCCTCAAAACGGCGCACGAAGGGGATGAGGTGACCAAGATCACCAAGCGTGAGACGATCGAGGGAGAACTCGGTCGATTCGTCCTCAACAAAGGAGAAGAGCCACAAGCTATGTACAACCGGCTCAAAACAATGGTGAACCAAGTGTGCAACCTCGGGAGCACCAAATGGGATGACCATGAGATGGTCAAGGTTATTCTAAGATCCCTTGTTTTTCGCAATCCTACTCAAGTGCAATTAATTCGTGGGGATCCTAGATACAAATTAATGTCTCCCGAGGAAGTGATAGGCAAGTTTGTGAGCTTTGAGCTAATGATCAAAGACTCCAAACATATTGTCAACTTGGAGCAAGGCGCCACCTCTACACCCGAGGTGCAACCCGTCGCATTCAAAGCGACGGAAGAGAAGAAAGAGGAGTCTATGTCAAGTAGGCTTCCCATCAACGCCTCCAAGCTCGACAACGAGGAAATGGCGCTCATCATCAAGAGCTTCCGCCAAATCCTCAAGCAAAGGAGGGGGAAAGACTACAAACCCCGCACCAAGAAGGTGTGCTACAAATGTGGTAAGCCCAGTCATTTTATTGCTAAATGTCCAATTTCAAGTGATAGTGATAGGGGCGACGACAAGAAAGGGAAAAGAAGGAAAATAAGAGGTATGACAAGAAGAAGGGCGGCGATGCCCATGTATGTCGGGAATGGGACTCTGACGAGAGCTCCACCGTCTCCTCCTCCGACGAGGATGCCGCCAACATCGCCATCAACAAGGGCCTCCTCTTCCCCAACGTCGGCCACAAATGTTTCAAGGCCAAGGAAGGCAAAAAGAAGAAGGTACAATCTAGAACCACCCCCAAGTATAATACATCTAGTGATGAGGGTAGTTCTAGTGAAGATGAAGATGATTTACTTACTCTTTTTGGCAACCTTAACACGCAACAAAAAGAAAAATTAAATGAACTGATAGGAGCTATTCATGAGAAGGATGAACTCTTGGATAGCCAAGAGGAATTCCCCATTAAAGAAAATAAAGAACATGTTAAAGTGAAAAATGCTTATGCTCAGGAAGTAGAGAAATGTGAAAACCTGACTAAAGAGCTTAGCATTTGCCATGATTCAATTACCAGTCTTAGAAATGAAAATGCTAGTTTAAATGCTAAGATTGATAAATTGAATGATACAATTTCTAGCCTTAGAGATGAAAATGCTAGTCTAAATTCTAAGGTCAAATATTTAAATGTTTGCAATGATTCCATTTCCAGTCTTAGAAATGAAAATGCCATGCTTAAATCTAAGATAGATGAATTAAATATTTGCAAATCCTCTACATCTACGGTCGAACATGTTTCTATTTGTACTAGATGTAGAGATGTTAATGTTGATGCTATAAATGATCACCTTGCCATGATTAAACAACAAAATGATCATATAGCCAAATTAACTGCTAAAATCAATGAGCATGAACTTGAAAAATGAAAAGTTTAAATTTGCTAGAAGCATGCTCTATAATGGGAGACGCCCTGACATTAAGGATGGCATTGGTTTCCAACAGGGAGGCAATGTCAAGCTTAATGCCCCTAAGAAATTGTCTAACTTTGTTAAGGGCAAAGCTCCCATGGTTCAGAATAATGAGGGTTACATTTTATATCCTACTAATTATCCTAAGCATAAAATTAGGAAGATTCATGCTAAGAAATCTCATTATGTTCCTCACCATGCTTTTATGTATAAGAATGAGGCTTCTAGTTCTAGGCATTCCACTCATAATAAAATGCCTAAAAGGAAAACTTCCACTGCATCAAATGAACATAACATTTCATTTAAAACTTTTGATGCATCATATGTGCTTACTAACAAATCAGGCAAAGTAGTTGCCAAATATGTTGGGGGCAAACACAAGTGCTCCAAAACTTGTGTTTGGGTACCCAAGGTTCTTGTTTCTAACGTGAAAGGACCCAAGACTGTTTGGGTACCTAAGAACAAGGCCTAAATTGTTTTGCAGGTTTATGCATCCGGGGGCTCAAGTTGGATAATAGATAGCGGATGCACAAACCACATGACAGGGGAGAAAAGGATGTTCTCCTATGAGAAAAATGAAGATCCCCAAAGAGCTATTACATTCAGGGATGGAAATAAAGGTTTGGTCAAAGGACTTGATAAAATTGCTATATCACCTGACCATTCTATTTCCAATGTATTTCTTGTAGATTCTTTAGATTATAATTTGCTTTCCGTTTCTTAATTATGCAAAATGGGCTACAACTGTCTTTTTATGGATGTAGGTGTTACTGTCTTTAGAAGAAGTGATGATTCAATAGCATTTAAGGGAGTGTTAGAGGGTCAACTATATTTAGTTGATTTTAATGAGAACACAACTGAACTCAACACTTGTTTAATTGCTAAGACTAATATGGGTTGGCTCTAGCATCGCCGACTAGCCCATGTTGGAATGAAGAATCTTCACAAGCTTCTAAAGGGAGAACACATTTTGGGACTAACAAATGTTCATTTTGAGAAATACAGGGTTTGTAGCGCATGTCAAGCAAGAAAGCAAGTTGGCGTCCATCATCCACACAAGAACATAATGACGACTGACAGGCCGCTCGAACTACTCCACATGGATTTATTCGGCACGATAGCTTACATAAGCATCGGCGGAAGTAAGTACTGTCTAGTTATTGTTGTTGGGGGTATGCTTCGTAGCCGAAGATCCTAAAGAAATAAACACCTTCGGCAGATCCTCTCCAAAGCAGCACCGAAGCTATCAACTATAAAGCTTCGGTACAATGACATGTCTCAAGACGAAGGGGTGAACCGACTTAAAGATGAAATGACTTAAAGACCCATGATATTCTGTGTCATTATTATAGTTCATTGTAAAGGGCATAAATGTAATTATATACAGGCTGTGAACTGTGCCTATAAATAGGTGAACAGTACCCCCGTACTGTTCACGGGCTCTCCTGTAATCGCGCATTGGATATTTGTTTTTGCTTCACACTGGTATTTTTGCTTTTCTTTGAGCCGAAGGTACATTTGTAATTCGTCATCATTTTTACAATAGTGAAATAGAAATGAGAAAATAATGATAATCACGTGTTCAAATTATTTTATATATTTTTTACCCTTCCTCATTATTTGTTGTATTTATGAAGGTCATCTTTATAACCTTCGTCCGAAATCCATTATATCCCGAGGGAAATAATGCTTCGAAGGACAAAGAACTCTAATATTTAACAATTTCTATGTTGCCTTGTTCTTGATTCATAGCATTTGAGAACAAGTCCCCAACATTGGCGCCCACCTCCGGTGAACTCACTTCCACTTTTTTGAGCTGATGGCTTCGATCAAGAATCAAGCTGGAACTGCTTTGGCCCCGAAGCTGGTTCTCCCGATAACAGGCGGTTCATGCTCAGAGTCGGCCAACAAGAAACAGAAGAAGGAAGCACAGAGAAGAGTACAACATGTAGGGGTACAAGGACCCTTCATCAAATCAAGATGGTCTCACATCCCAATTACCTTTTCTCAAGAGGATATTCAGCTCAAGGATTACCCACACAATGATGCTATGGTTATCTCTTGTGTGATCAAAGGATTTCTGGTCCATAATGTTTTGGTTGATACAGGCAGTGCAGCAGATATCATATTTGCTAAAGCCCTCAGACAAATGCAAGAGCCCGAAGACAAGATTCATGATGCTACGCACCCTCTTTGTGGCTTCGGAGGGCGACAGATTGTAGCGCTTGGTAAGATTACCATGCCAGTGACCTTCGGATTCGTCAACAACACAAGGACTGAGCAAATTGTGTTTGACATTGTTGACATGGAGTATCCTTACAATGCTATCATTGGTCACGGAACACTCAATGCTTTCGAAGCAATTCTTCATCTAGCATATCTTTGCATGAAGATACCTTCGGATCAGGGACCTATTGCTATTCATGGGAGTCAGGAAGCCGCCAGAAAGGCCGAGGGGAATTGGACTGATTCAAAGGCAATCCACAACATAGATGAAGCCGAAGCTTGTGAGCAGTACAAGCATAGAAGGGAGAAGGCTGCTTCGGCCGATCAGCCGAAACCCATGCTTTTATGCGAAGATATCGCAGAGCAGAAGGTGCTGCTGGGATCTCAATTGTCTGAGGAACAAGAGAAAACCTTGATAAGATTCTTGTTCAACAACAAAGATGTCTTTGCATGGTCGGCTAATGATCTTTGCGGAGTTAATAGGGATGTTATTGAACACTCGCTCAATGTTGATCCATCCTTTAGACCCAGAAAGCAGAGGCTTCGGAAGATGTCTGATGACAAGGCCGAAGGTGCTCGGAATGAAGTGAAAAGACTTCTCAGTGCCGGAGTTATCAGAGAGGTAAAATACCCAGAATGGTTGGCTAACACTGTTATGGTAAAAAAGGCCAATGGTAAATGGAGGATGTGCATCGATTTTACTGATCTCAACAAGGCCTGTCCGAAGGACGAGTTTCCATTGCCAAGGATAGATTCCCTAGTTGATGCAGCAGCTTCATCATAGCTTATGAGTCTGCTGGATTGTTATTCAGGCTATCATCAAATTTGGATGAAGAAAGAGGATGAGCCGAAGACCAGCTTCATAACCCCTAGTGGAACATATTGTTACCTTCGAATGCCTGAGGGGCTCAAGAATGCTGTAGGAAGCTTCAGCAGAATGACAGCGAAGGTTCTTCAATCTCAGATAGGCAGAAATGTGCTAACTTATGTTGATGATATCATTGTAAAAAGCACGAAGCAAGAGAATCATATTACTGATCTGCAGGAAACCTTCGCTAATTTTAGACAGGCCGGTTTAAAGTTGAATCCAGAAAAATGTGTCTTCGGAGTGAAGAAAGGGAAATTTCTTGGCTGCCTAGTTTCAACAAAAGGGATTGAGGCTAATCCAAATAAAATCGAAGCTATCCTTCGAATGGAACCACTAAGTACAAAGAAGGGGGCTCAAAGATTGACAGGAAGACTGGCATCTCTCAACAAATTCATATCTAGATCAGCAGAGAGAAATTTACCATTTTTCGAAGTGCTGAAGTCAGCCGAAGTTTTTCAATGGGGACCGGTCCAGCAGAGAGCCTTCGAAGAGCTGAAGCAATATTTGATAGACCTAACAACGCTAACTCCACCAACGCCAGGGGCTCCTCTGTTGTTATATGTGGCAGCCTCGCACTCAGCGGTAAGTGCGGCACTTGTCCAAGAGAAGCTTGAAGGGCAAGTCAAGAAGCAAGCTCCAATATACTTTGTATCTGAAGTTCTTAGTTTATCAAAGAAAAATTATACAGAATTGGAGAAGGTGTTATATGCTGTTTTGATGGCTTCTAGAAAGCTTCGGCATTATTTCCAAGCATACAATATAATTGTCCCTTCTTCACAACCATTGAAGGACATTATGAGAAATAGAGAAGCTACTGGAAGGATTGGAAAGTGGGCTGCGGAACTCAATGGATTCTGCATTGATTATGTACACAGATCTTCGATTCAGTCCCAGGCGTTATCTGACTTCATTGCTGACTGGACGCCAGGGGCTCAGGTAGAAGAGGCAAGTAAAGATGCCGAAGCATGGACAGTATTCTGTGATGGTTCTTGGGGAACCTTCGGAGCAGGAGCAGCTGCTATGTTGGTCGCACCCTCCAAAGTTAAAACTTGCTACGTAGCAAGACTTGATTTTAGCTGCACAAATAACATTGCTGAGTACGAAGCTTTACTCTTGGGTCTTCGGAAGTTAAAGTCAATGGGAATCAAAAGGGTGGTTCTTAAAACTGATTCCCAGGTTATCTCTGGTCATATTGACAAGAGTTGTAAGGCAAGAGACCCGAAGCTTGAGAAGTATTTAGATACGGTCCGAAGGATTGAAGCTTCCTTTGAAGGGTTTTCTGTAAAGAATATTCCTCGAGGAGAAAATGAACATGCTGATTTGCTAGCCAAGTCAGCAGCACAGGGGCTGCCCTTACCTTCGGAAGTATTTTTTGAAACAATAAAAGCACCTTCGGTTGAACTTCTTGAAAGGGCGGTCCTCAATATATCTCCTGTTTATAGTGAAGACTGGAGAACTGAGATCATCTCCTACCTTAAGGGTAATTTCCTCTCAGATGACGAAGCCTATAACAAGAGAATAGAGGCAAGAGCTCGTCCATATGTAATAATAGAAGGGGAGCTGTACAAGCGTGGGGTCTGTTCTCCGTTACTCAAGTGCTTATCCAGAGCCAAAGGAATAGAACTGATGAAGGAAATACATGTAGGCCTGTGTGGATCTCATATTGGATCTAGGCCTTTGATTGGAAAAGTTTTTCACCAAGGATTTTATTGGCCAAAAGCAGCTTCGGATGCAGCGGAGTTAGTCCAAAAGTGCGAAGGTTGTCAAAAATGTGCAAGAGATCAAAAACAACCTTCGTCTCTAACTCAGTTAATACAACCCACTTGGCCGTTGCAAAGGTGGGGCCTTGATTTGTTAGGTCCGTTACCACCAGCACAAGGGAACTTAAGATATGTTGTAGTGGTAGTGGAATATTTTTCTAAATGGATTGAGGCAAAGCCTTTAGCCACAATAACTTCGGTCACTATTCAAAAGTTTTTTTGGCAAAATATTGTTTGTCGCTTCGGAGTACCGAAGGCTATTACTATAGATAATGGGACACAGTTTGATTCCGAAGCTTTCAGAGAATTTTGTGATCAAATTGGCACGAAGATCCATTTTGCATCAGTTCGACATTCGGAGTCAAATGGGCTTGTTGAAAGAGCTAACGGCATCATAATGACAGGAATAATGAAGTTAATCTTCAATCAGCCCAGGGGAAAGTGGCCAGACGAATTAATCAAAGTGGTGTGGAGCCACAACACAACGATATCAAGATCGACAGGCTTTACACCATTCAAATTGTTGTTTGGTGACGAAGCAATAACTCCGGCAGAAGCCAAAGCAGGATCAATAAGAATAGTAGCTTCGGCAGAAGACGAAGCTGAAGCTGATTACTCTGTGGAAAAAGATGCTATAGAGGGGATCAGGCTTCAAGCTGTGGAAAACATCAATAAATACCAAGCTGAAACAATAAAATGGCGTGATAGAAAGGTCAGGCTAAAGAACATCAAACCAGGACATTTGGTGCTTCGAAGAGTGGCCAACCCAGAGACAGTAGGCAAATTACAGCTGAAGTGGGAAGGACCTTTTCTGGTAGTATCCTCGTCAAGACCTGGTTCCTACAGGTTGAAGGATATGGATGGCAACAACATTCCTAGATCATGGAATGCGGACGAACTTTGGCGATATTATGTTTAGCTTGATGTAATTTTTTCTATTCTTTCTTGTGGCACCCTTTTCCTTTCCAAAGGGGGAGAAAGGTTTTTAATGGGGCCACAACATGTAATTTTTTTTCTTTATTTCAATTCTATAAGAGTGATATCCCCCAAAGATGTAAATGTAAAAGCTGACAACGCACCATCGAGTGCAACGGAAAAAGAAAAGGAAACAGGGAGAAGCTCAAAAGTCGTTCTCAAGGGAATGCAGAGCTTACAGCGAAAAGTAAACGCTGATTCCGCCGAAAGTAAAAGGCGAAGAAGCTCCTAAGGGAGGCTTACAGCGAAAAATAAACGCTGATTCCGCTGAAAGTAAAAGGCGAAGAAGCTCCTAAGGGAGGCTTACAGCAAAAAATAAACGCTGATTCCGCTGAAAGTAAAAGGCGAAGAAGCTCCTAAGGGAGGCTTACAGCGAAAAGTCAGCGCTGATACACCAAAGAATAAACGGTGAAGCCGAAAAATAAGCGGCAAAGAAGGTTTGGGTCATTCTCAAAGGAATATGGCTTCGAATATGTATTTGAACATTCATTTGCACGACACATTACATCATGACATTTGCATTCATAAACATTCACTTAGACATACATAGGATCATCATCAGCATAACGTACAAACGTAATTCGGTCCCAAAAGGAAGGCAATTTTATGCTTCGCTGTGTACGCAAAGAAGGGAAGGTGTTTTTCGCCTATGGCTCAAAAAGTATTAATTTCGTCCACACCAAAGCATTTCATACATGGACGGAAAAGTAAGATTATATTACAAAGTAAAACTCAGATTACATCATATTTTATGCAAGTTATTACAGGAGTTTTTTGAGCTACTTTTACAAGACTATTCAAGCTTCGACACTATCTCTGGAGCTTCGTTCTTCTACTCTGCAGCTGCAGCTCCGGCCTGGTCAATCTGTACGAAAGTATTATAAGCCGAATTCAAAAATTCAAAGGAAAAGGTAAGCATAAGGTATGATTTTGTTACCAGCTTGAGGTGACTCCGAGCTTCGTCACCAGCTTTGCTCTGACCACCCTTTGTCCATACTAACTTTATAAATTTGTTTGCAATACTCCGAGCCAGATTCGGAACATCATCTAAGTCTGCCGGTGATAGGCTGAAGTTGGGTCTATTAACAATTTTGCCGTGTTCACAGCCAGACTTCAAAAAAAGCAACAGCTATGCCCCGAGAAGCTGCCAGGGCACAGAAGTCGCTATGCCCAGCTATAACTTCGTCAAGATCATTAATTTCACCTTCAATATGCTCGAAGGCACCAGGCAGGTCTTCGGTCGAAGGAGTAAACTCTACACTATTGGCTCCGGCAAAATGGAACACTTGCTTTAGCTGATGAATGCATCGAGTGCAGAACTCCAAACACTTATTTTGAAGATTTTTCAAAGATTCTTTCAGTTCCAAGTTCCTTTGAGTTTCGGCTTCAAGCCTTGCATCAAGCTTCAGTTTCTCTTGTTTAAAATTTTCTAACTGGGAAAGAAGCTTCGAATTCAATTCTAATATTTTTGCTTCAGCATCCACTAATAAACCTTCGGCTGTTTGTAGCTCGAAGTCTTTCTTCTCAATGGCAGCAGATTGCTCCTTTATTTTGTTTTCTAAATTTTCAATTATAACTTCTTGCCTTTTATCCTCTAAATCTTGTTGCATTTTTAATGCCTTGCTCAAAAGCATGCTCTGCGGACAAATAGCCTTCGTTAGAAAATATTTTCGTACCGCAAGTAATAAGAGTTAGACACAAAATGTTTACCTTGAAATTAGAATAGAATAAACTGTTGACAATATGTTGTCGATGGTAGCGGCTGATATCCGCTTCAAGCTTCGGGAAGCCGATACTCTTCGATAAAGTACCGACAACCTTCGCACCGGTCTGGTCTCGTATACAGCCTAACCCTTCATCATCAATACCACCAAAGAGAAGCGCCCCCGGCCGATATCCGCAAGATAGAGCATACTCTTTTAATTCCTCTCTTTCAGCTTCAGTCAGCTCCTGGCCAACTAAGTTTCAGAAGTCAAAAGTTTCATCTTCCGAGGTATCTTCGGTTATTCCTCCTTTCTCGGGTTTGGCAGCCATGGTCTCTTCAGTAGCTGCAGCAGTTTCTTCAGCGGCCATGTCTAGCAGCATTTTATCTATATCAGCGGCTGTGCTCTCTAAATTAATACCTTCGGAGTTAACATCTTCGGCTCTGGCCTCTTCTGCGGCAGCCTCCGAAGGTACAGCTTCAGTAGCTGTCATGATTTCAATTGCCGGCATCTTCAGAGTTGGAGCTCTTGGAGGTGTTGTTTCAATCACTTCAGTCACGGTAACAATCCTTTGTCTTTTTGGCCTAGATGCCTTTGCCTTTGCGGGCTCCTTTTCATTATGAAAAAGGTTCGTCAGATGAAGCCCCAATGGACTTAGTTTGATAGGCAAAGTATCAGTCATTACCTTTAGAATTTCCTCTATTTCAGCATCAGAAGATGTCGCAGAAGTTTTTTCTTCTTCATCAATTGATTTTTGTTCCGGGATTGATTCCTTTCTTTTCTTCGAAGTTAACACTTTCGATTCAAACTTTTCTTTTTTCTTTTTTGATTGATCTTCGTCGTCTTTGATCAAAGCGCCAGCTACTCTTTTCCTTTTCTGCCCTTCGGCACCCTTGTCGAGTCGCTCATAATCTGGATACTCAAAACCTATAGCATCAAGCACTCTGTTTAGCCTTCGTTTCGGTTGAGTGCCGAAGGCTGCTGTCATCAATTGATCCTCCTTTTTAGAATAGTTCCCAAGAATTTCAGTGCACATTACTTCAATTGTTTCGAGCCATTCTTGGCAGGGTGCTTTGAAATATTTCTTGAATTTATAGTGGTAGGGCAGTCGGACAAGCTCCCCCTCTTTCTTCTCTTTTTCAAGCTTCGGCATAGCCCATTCCTTCATAGTTGGAAATATTTTGTAAGCCAGAAATTCCTGCACTAAATCTCTAGTGCCAATGTGCTCTGCAATAATCCTAAATTCAGCCAACGCAGTTTGGGTTGGACCTTCTAGTGTCATATTGCAGTGGGGTCTGGTTTCTCCGAAGATTAGTTCAAGCGGACTCTGGACCAGCTTCTCCTTGTCGTCATCAACTTTGACGTAGAACCATTCCGATTTCCAGCCTGCCGGCCACTTGCTTCGATAGCTGATCACAGGAAATTTTGTAGTTTTCCGATAGGCAAAATTGTAACAACCAAAATTTTCATGTAACCCATCCTTTCTGGCCTTGGTTTGGTAATGTAGCTCGTGCACCCGACAGAAACCTTCGGCAAACGGTTCCACCCCCTGGCTTCAGAGAGCCCAAATATAAACACTAAGCCTAACAATAGCGTTAGGAGTTAGTTGATGAAAATAGATCCCAAACTTCTTTAGTACATCGGCAATCATCCTATTCAAAGGAAATCTCAAACCAGCCTTGAGGAAACTCTTGAAAATCACTATTTCATCTTTCTGTGGCTTCGGAGTAGTTTCTTCTCCACCGAAGCGGATCAGCCCTTTCTTATCTTCGCTAAAGTAGCCCGACTTCACCATCTTAGGAAAATCAGCTTTGGAAATGGTCGACCTTCCGAAGTCCAGGTGGCTAGGCTTGCTCGGCACTGCGATATTATAATCATCTTCAGAATCGGTCTCTTCAATATCTGCTTGCTCTGCTTCAGCAGCAGGGATGTCTTCCGGTGTTACCAACCCAGATCGCTTCATTGCTTTCGAGATAGGAACAGTTTCCGCAGTTTCGGTTTCGTCTCCCTCGCGATCGACTTTTGCAGTAGAGCGAACTCTGGCCATTTGACTATGACTTGAAATTTTTTGAATTGACTTTTTTGTTTTTTCCGAAGCTCTTACACTTGCGCCGAAGCAAATTTTGTGTGAGCGCAATGATCAAGCTTCGACTATGACTAAAAATTTGGCAGCAACACAGTACAATAGCAATGAATGTTGTGGTAACTTCACACCTACCCGTCTGTTTATATAGTGCTGTAGGTGGGAAGGTAAATCGGCAAGGTCTCCAATACCAAACAAACAGTCACCCACGCTCACTGAACGGTGGGCCACACCGCTCGAGAAGGTGAATCGCTGGCAAGAGTGTAATCGGTGCAAGATGGGTCGCGCGTCCGACGATTATTTTAATCGTTTCTCGTCAACGAGCTCAGGGAAGGTGTTTTTTGGATCTTCGGCATCCCGAAGCTTAGAAGATTTTTCATGGATCAAGCTCGTTACGAAAAATGATCTAGCGCCGCGAAGGGGCTACTGTTGGGGGTATGCTTCGTAGCCGAAGATCCTAAAGAAATAAACACCTTCGGCAGATCCTCTCCAAAGCAGCGCCGAAGCTATCAACTATAAAGCTTCGGTACAATGACATGTCTCAAGACAAAGGGGTGAACCGACTTAAAGATGAAATGACTTAAAGACCCATGATATTCTGTGTCATTATTATAGTTCATTGTAAAGGGCATAAATGTAATTATATACAGGCTGTGAACTGTGTCTATAAATAGGTGAACAGTACCCCTGTACTGTTCATGGGCTCTCCTGTAATCGCGCATTGGATATTTGTTTTTTGCTTCACACTGGTATTTTTGCTTTTCTTCGAGCCGAAGGTACATTTGTAATTCGTCATCATTTTTACAATAGTGAAATAGAAATGAGAAAATAATGATAATCACGTGTTCAAATTATTTTATATATTTTTTACCCTTCCTCATTATTTGTTGTATTTATGAAGGTCATCTTTATAACCTTCGTCCGGAATCCATTATATCCCGAGGGAAATAATGCTTCGAAGGACGAAGAACTCTAATATTTAACAATTTCAATGTTGCCTTGTTCTTGATTCATAGCATTTGAGAACAAGTCCCCAACAATTGTGGATGACTATTCTCGCTTCACTTGGGTATTCTTTTTGCAGGAAAAATCTCAAACCCAAGAAATCTTAAAGGGATTCTTAAGACGGGCTCAAAATGAGTTTGGATTAAGGATCAAAAAGATAAGAAGCGATAATGGGACGGAGTTCAAGAATTCACAAATTGAAGGCTTTCTTGAGGATGAGGGCATCAAGCATGAGTTCTCTTCTCCCTACACACCTCAACAAAATGGTGTAGTGGATAGGAAGAATAGAACTCTACTGGACATGGCAAGAACCATGCTTGATGAGTACAAGACACCGGACCGGTTTTGGGCGGAAGCTATCAACACTGCTTGCTACTCCATCAACCGGCTCTACCTTCACCGAATCCTCAAGAAGACATCATATGAACTCCTCACCGGTAAAAAGCCCAATGTTTCATATTTTAGAGTCTTTGGTAGCAAGTAGAAAATCTAAATTTGCTCCTAAGGCTGTAGAAAGCTTTTTACTAGGATATGACTCAAACACAAGGGCATATAGAGTCTTCAACAAATCAAATGGATTAGTTGAGGTTTCTTGTGACATTGTGTTTGATGAGACTAATGGCTCCCGAGTGGAGCAAGTTGATCTTGATGAGCTAGATGATGAAGAGGCTCCATGCATCGCGCTAAGGAACATGTCCATTGGGGATGTGTGTCCTAAGGAATCTGAAGAGCCTCCAAAAGCACAAGATCAACCGTCATCTTCCATGCAAGCATCTCCACCAACTCAAGATGAGGAACAAGCTCAAGATGATAAGAATGAAGATCAAGAGGATGAGCCACCTCAAGAGGAGGACAATGATCAAGGGGGAGATGAAGACAATGAAGACAAGGAAGATGATTAAGAGATACAGGGTCAAAGACCGCCACACCCAAGAGTCCACCAAGCAATTCAAAGAGATCACCCCGTCAACTCCATTCTTGGTGATATTCATAAGGGGTAGCCACTAGATCTCGAGTTGCACATTTTGTGAACACTACTCTTTTGTGTCCTCTATTGAGCCATACAGGATTGAGGATGCATTAAGAGATCTAGATTGGGTGTTGGCAATGCAAGAGGAGCTTAACAACTTCACGAGGAATGAGGTATGGCATTTAGTTCCACGTCCTAATCAAAATGTTGTAGGTACCAAATGGGTATTCCGCAACAAGCAAGATGAGCATGGTGTGGTGACAAGGAACAAAGCCCGACTTGTGGCAAAAGGATATTCACAAGTCGAAGGTTTGGATTTTGATGAAACTTATGCACCCATAGCTCGGCTTGAGTCAATTAGTATATTACTTGCCTATGCTACTTACCATGGCTTTAAGCTCTATCAAATGGACGTGAAAAGTGCCTTCCTCAATGGACCAATCAAGGAAGATGTCTATGTTGAGCAACCTCCTGGCTTTGAAGATAGTGAGTACCCTAACCATGTGTATAAACTCTCAAAGGCGCTTTATGGGCTCAAGCAAGCCCCAAGAGCATGTTATGAATGCCTGCAAGATTTCCTTATCACTAATGGCTTCAAAGTCGGAAAAGCCGATCCTACACTCTTTACTAAAACTATTGCAAAAGATTTGTTTGTATGCCAAATTTATGCCGATGATATCATATTTGGATCTACTAACAAATCTACTTGTGAAGAGTTTAGTAGGATCATGATTCAAAAATTCGAGATGTCTATGATGGGGGAGTTAAAATATTTCCTAGGATTTCAAGTGAAACAACTCCAAGATGGCACCTTCATCAGCCAAACAAAGTACATTCAAGACATACTTAACAAGTTTGGAATGAAGGATGCCAAGCCCATCAAGACACCCATGGGAACAAATGGGCACCTCGACACGGGAGGTAAGTCCATAGATCAAAAAGTATACCAGTCGATGATAGGATCTTTACTCTATTTATGCGCATCTCGACCGGATATTATGCTTTCCGTATGCATGTGTGCAAGGTTACAAGCCGATCCTAAGGAAGTTCACCTTAGGGCCATGAAGAGAATCATGAGGTATTTAGTTTACACTTCTAAGTTTGGACTTTGGTACCCCAAGGGATCCACCTTTGATTTAATAGGATATTCCGATGCCGGGTAGGGTGTAAAATTGATAGGAAGAGCACATCAGTGACTTGTCAGTTTCTAGGGAGATCCCTAGTGTCTTGGGCTTCAAAGAAACAAAACTCAGTTGCTCTTTCCACCGCCGAAGCCGAGTATATTGCCGCAGGCCATTGTTGTGCACAATTACTTTGGATGAGGCAAACCCTTAGGGACTATGGCTACAAGTTGAGCAAAGTCCCTCTCCTATGTGACAATGAGAGTGCAATCCGCATGGCGGATAATCCCGTTGAACACAGCCGCACTAAGCACATAGACATTCGGTATCACTTTTTGAGAGATCACCAACAAAGGGGGGATATCAAAATTGCTTATGTTAGCACCAAAGAACAATTAGCCGATATCTTTACCAAGCCTTTAGATGAGAAAACCTTTAGCTAACTTAGGAATGAGCTAAATATTCTTGATTCTCGGAATTTTGATTGAAACATTGCACACATAGCTCATTTATATACCTTTGATTATATTTCTTTCATTTGGCACAAATGCATTCTTATTATGCCAAAACTACGACTAATGTGTTTTCAAGTGTATTTCTATACTAAGTCATAGATTGAAAGGGAAATGGAGTATTCGACGAAGAGAAGGCTTCCACTCCACTCTAAACGGTATCATTTACCCTTCGCTGTCACTCCACATCACTCTCAATTGGTATAATCTTCACTCTTATCTACTTGTAACAATGGGGAGTAAGTAAAAAGGGCACTCAAAGTCTCTGTTTTTGGCAATTAATGCCAAAGGGGGAGAAGATATTAAGCCCAAAGCAAAAGGACCGCACCACCAATTTCAAAACTTTCGAAATGAAGATTTATTTGGTTTTCACAAATGTTTTGTTTTTTCAATTCATATCACAAAACTTTAATTGATATTTTCATTGGTATTTATGTCATGACAATATATCAATTGATATCCTTATCTTGAGAAATCAAAATCTCAAGTTGTATTGTTGTAAACTTCAATTGGTATCTTGTTATGACAATCTCTTCAATTGGGATGTTTATTTTCAATTGGTATCTTGTTATATCAATAGATTTTCAAAATTGGTATCCATTAAAACCCTCTTGAAAACTAAGAGGAGAATTTCATTCAGGGGGAGTTTTGTTTAGTCAAAGGAAAAGCATGTGAAACAGGGGGAGAAATTTCAAATCTTGAAAATGCTTCTTGCAATCTTATTCATATACCTTTGACTATTTGAAAAAGACTTTGAAAAGATTTTCCAAAAGGATTTGCAAAAACAAAACAAGTGGTGCAAATGTGGTCCAAAATATTAAATAGAAGAAAGCAATCCATTCATATCTAGTGAGATTATAAATTGGTTTAATTCCAAGTAACCTATGCACTCACCTTATGCAAACTAGCTCATTTCATCACTTTATATATTTGCTTTGGTTTGTGTTGGCATCAATCACCAAAAAGGTGGAGATCGAAAGGGAAATAGGGTTAACCTTTTCCCACAATTAATTTTGGTGGTTCAACGCCCAACACAAATATATGGACTAACTAGTTTGCTCCAGAATACATGTTCTACAGGTGCATAAAGGTTCAACACAAACCAATAAATATTCAAGTTAGGGATCAAATTGAAAGGAGCAAAAGAAACCAAGTGTGCTCTGGTCTGGCGCACCGGACAGTGTCCGGTGCACCAGGTCCGTACGAAGATGAATCAGCCACTCTCGGATTTCAACAGGCGCACTCCGCTATAATTCATCAGACTGTCCGGTGTGCCACCGAACTGTTCGGCGCAGCAACGGAGAAACGGCTATCCAGCGCAATGGTCGACTGCAACGGCACCCTGACAGCGCTACAGTGGAGAACAGTGTGTGGCAGAGTTAGAGCGCAGAGTCAGAGGCTCACCGGACAGTGAACAGGACCTGTCCGGTGTGGCACTGGACTGTCTGGTGCCGCATGAGGACAAAGCCTCCAACGGTCGACTGCTCCTAAACCCTAATGGTTGGGTGACGTGGCAGCACACCGGACAGCCTACAGTGCCTGTCCGGTGGCGCACCGGACTGTCCGGTGTGTCCATCGACAACAGCCTTCCCCAACGGCCATTTGGTGGTTGAGGGCTATCAATACCCCCCAACCACCACCACACCAAGCATCCAAGCATTCTGAACATTGCATTCAATACAAGAACAATAGACTCCACTCCAAGACACAATCAAATCAATCGATCCACTCAAAGTCCCCAAATCAACTCTAGTGCATTAGGACTTGTGAGAGGATCTCTTGTGTTCATTTGTTGCTCTTGTTTACTTGGCTTGGCCTTCTTTTTCTTTTCAATTCTTACTCGCAAGTGCTTTGTAAGCAAGGCAAGAGACACCAATTGTGTGGTGATCCTTGCAGGGTCTAAGTGACCCGTGAGATTAAGGAAGAAGGCTCACTCGGTCTAAGTGACCGTTTGAGAGAGGGAAAGGGTTGAAAGAGACCCGGTCTTTATGACCACCTCAATGGGGACTAGGTTCTTTAGAACCGAACCTCGGTAAAACAAATCACCATGCTCATCCGCTTGATTCGCTCTTGATTTGTTTTTCCCCTCTCCCCGGACTTGATATTTGTTCTAACGCTAACCCCGGCTTGTAGCGTGTGTTTTAAGTTGTAAATTTCAGATTATGCCTATTCACCCCCCTCTAGGCAACTTTCAGAAGTAAAGGTCCAATTGGAAGATGAATGAATGTTATCATATGGTCAACAATCTAAAAAATATGTGATGTATTCTCTCTTTGTTAATTTGCATTTAATTCTTCTATATTAGACACTCACCATGATTTGGATTAAGTGAGCCCTTTAGATTTCATTGAATAACCATGCATATTATCCATGTCATTCAAAATATATTGTGCATGAGGGCTCAAGGGAAATTTAGTCCATATTATGAGGTTTCTCTATTTTAGCAACTCGCTTGCCTTCCACATATAATGGGTTGCTAAATAAGAAAGTAGTGCTTGTGCAACTAATGCCATCTCTTATGTTGAGTTTATCCATAGAAAATATATGTAGAGAGATGGTGCTTATTATTAAATTGGATAAATCACAAGCTTAAAGGATACTATTCAACTAAAGTAATATGAAGTTGATAAGAGGCCAAGGTATGAAAACTTCCTCTCCTTCAGTTGTTTTAGTATTTTATCCTTAGTGGAATGTACCATAGTATATGTTAAATTCGTTGCAATATAAAATGTTCAATAGTGCATATAACTTTGACATCAATCATATGTGTGCACTAATTTAAAGGAATTTAATCTATTCTTATGGGTTTCAAGAATGATGATTCATTTGTCATCGACATATAAGGATTATCATATGTGCAACCCGCTCTTGTGTTTTTAATGCTCTCTTTTCTAAGTGTTTCAACAAGGACCTTCCAAGTTCATTGAAGATGGATTCAAAATCTACAAATATAAGGGTCTTGGTACTTTCAATCATTGAGGTTCAATGGGTCTCATGTCAAGTATGATCGAACCAAGCAAAGATGAATGAAGTTCAAGATCGCTTGGATGGATGAAATCATAAAGAGAAAAGAAATCACAGTGAATCTAGCAGGAAGTTGAACTATCCTGAAAATTAAATAATGAAGTAGTGACATAATCATATAATATCCTTCATTATGAGGTTTGATGTTCATATTTGCATGCTTTACCCTTCAGGATTTCAACTGATATACTTTCAGTTCTTAAACTTGCAATTGGTTTAATTTTCATCATCTATGTAAAGCATGTTATGTTAAACCAAGATATAGTGCAAACATCTCCTTTAACCTTGTATTGTTGATGTGCATAAGTGTACTTTGTGTACTCTTGCATGCACAAATTGAGGGAGAGTTTAGCCTATATCTTGTGAGACTAATGATTTCTTTCAAGTTCATGTTGTATAGTCTCACACCTTGGAGAACATCAAATGAGGATGAATGGTTCCGTAGAAATGAAAATGATTTTCTCTTGATCGTTTGAAGAGGATAAGTTTATCTTTGAAATGTCAAGCCTATCAAAAGCTAAGATGGAAATTCATGATTCTAATGGAGACCATGTGGCGTAGAACAAAGGTGTGTCACTCCATGGACTATTGTATTACATTTTTGTATCTAGGCTCTTACATGCTAGTGTGTGCATGTATATGCAATATCTTAAGTCACATCATAAGGTTGCACTTGTGGTGACGATTAAAGAATCTCTAGATATTTGATTAATACCTCTTGTGGTGATGTCATAAGTTAGTCTTAAGTCATCTTAGTGAGGTATGAGTCAAACATGCTAACTTCTCAAGAATCTTGGCTTAAAATATTGCATATCATGTCTATTAGTATACTTTTTTAGTATGAGTAATTCCTTCAATTGGTACAATTTCACATTTTCATACTTTATTTGTACCAAGGTTCAAATTGTAGAACTTAATCCTCTGGCTTCACAAGTCCAAGTGCATAAGGTAAAACAAGTATTCATCACTTGTATGCACACATTTAGGAGGAGAATGGTCTATAATTTAAATCTTTGAGACTAACTTCATTTCCAAGTCTATTATGTGTGTAGTCTCAAATTAGAAAGGAAACTTCGGGCAAAGACAATCGCTTCCACTGTAAATTTTGATGGAAAATGCTAGGTGACATCTAGACTCCAGGTATCAAGATTTATCTTTCAATTAGTATGACAATATTCATTTGATATCTTGGACCTATGTCACAACTATGCCAAAAAGAGCTTGCAAATGAATTCTAAATCCAACACAAGTCTGGAAACCCCTTGAAAAGGTAAAACACAAAGGTACATCACTTCATGACACTTCTACATTACTTTTGTGTCATCTAAGGACCCTTTTCATGATAGCGTGTTCAAATCTTGCTTAATCAAAATTTCTTCCCTTGATATCCTTTGTATCCTTTTTGGAGATTTATGATAAAGGGGGAGAAATTGTGCATTAAAGCTTACCTTTAGTCTTATGCAACTAAGTGTTAGAAGACTTTTGAAGACTTTTGAAAAGGGGAGAAATAATTAACAAAAGGGGGGAATCATAAGAAAAACATAAGATGTAGAAAGTTCATAAGTGCATTCTTGTCTCCATACTTTGACCTAAATATGTGCTTTTGGCATTTGAGTACAAAATTAGTATTTTCTGAAATGCACATATTTAGGGGGAGGAAACTATATCATATAATTCAAAATCGTATTTATCAAATCCTATGTAAGCTTTAAATGTGTTGTCATCAATCACCAAAAAGGGGGAGATTGAAAGTGCATTCATCCCTTTTGTGAGTTTTGGTGATTTGGATAACAACACATTTAAAGGTCTAACAAGTTTGCTAGGTGTTGAACAGGAAATTCAGTATGATGAACATACTTGAATAGTGTATAATGATTAGTGAACAAAGATTCAACAAAAGGTTAAATAACCAGTGAGACAATGCAAATGGATATAATATGATCTCTATTTTGGTTTGAATATATGGATAAGACCTGAGAAATCACTACATACATATGATCAGAATAGAGGATGAAGTGATTAAGAGGATTGGTCAAGCCAAAGTGTATAAGATATGAGGAATCGTGAATTGGCTTGACCATATTACTATTAGTCCATATATGCTTCTATGAGAATCATACAAGAGCTTGATTGATCTTAGCATTTACATCTAGAAGACAATCAAGCAAGGTTCCCAATATTTAAGAAATGGTTCTCTCAATGGATGCTCAATATGATGTGACTCAAGAATGTCTTGATAGGGTGAAGATAGCAAGGAAAGGGCTTCGAGGAACTAAGCGAAGGTGAAGGCCAAGCGACGGCTTGTGGACCGAGGTACCATGGCTAAGGTGAAGAAGAGAGTACTTGCACTAAATCGATGAACTAATCAGCTATGAAGATCTATAACATGTTGATGCATCAGTATGGTGACTTGAAGCCATGATTTGAACTCATATATGGTGATATGGTACAAGTCATAGGGTTTGATTTGCGTTTGCTTCAAAAGGTGAGACAAAGATGTTTGTGATCCCTATGAAGCAACGCCATGGAGAAATCACACATGAGACACCAATTACTCAAGAAGTTTACTTAATTATATTTTATTTAACTTGAGTATAAGAATCGTCGTACTATCAAGGGGGATCCAAATAGAAGGTTGGTGTCTGCCAAAGCTCAAGCCTCTATATTCAAAAGCTATTTTTGAAAAGCAAAAATCTCTTGAACGTTCTGTTGGGGGCCTTCGTCTTCCGAAGGTCCTCAAAAACATGACTAACAATGTTTCCCAAAGCATAATATATGTGTAGGAACCTTCGGACATGGGATGAAGTTGTACACAATATGGAAAGTAGGGTCAGAATGAAGGTTGAACCAGTGCTGAAGCTGTGTGCAAGGAAGCGTCGGCACGATAGCAGAAAAAGGAACCGACTTAAGGAGGAAAAGACTATTTAGTCCTCGACAACTTGTTCTTAAGTTAATACTAAATATGAAGGGCATGAATGTAATTTTACACAGGCTGCGTCCTATGCCTATAAATAGATGAACAGTACCCCCGTACTGTTCAGGCTGACCTGTACTCTCTCGTGCGTCACGCTTGTATTCGAACCTTCTGTCGAGCCAAAGGTACAAATGTAGTTCAATATTGTTCTTATTCCTCCATGATTATATAATAAAGATATGTAAATAATGTTATGTGATTATTCATGCTATTCTCTCATGTTTCATATGCTTCTCCTTTTATCAATGTAAACTGTGATGATGAAGGTGTGTCCTTCATGACCTTCGTCTGGAGATCATTATATCCTAAGGGAAATAATGCTTCGAGGGACGAAGAACATTAACCAGTAACTTCTTTCTGTGTTGCCTTGTTCTTAAATCATAGCATTTGAGAACAAGTCCCAAACATTGGCGCCCACCTCTGGTGTACTCACTTCCACAACCTTCGGCAAAGCATCGACCTTCGTCATGCTGCCGAAGAAGATAACAGCGCCAGGGGCTGCAATGCAGCCACTTGACACAAACCAGGAGACTCTCTCTCTCTCTTCGAGAGGCTCGAAGCCAGAAGAGAAAGGCCACTAGTCCAACATTCTAGGAGGAGGGGTTGGACCAGGAGATCAGGGAAATGGAAATCATCCACCAACAGGTGCAAAGGAAAAAGGAGAAGATGGCTCGGCTGGCCGATCTTCAAAGGAAGATCGATGAAGCTACTGAGGAAGTGCGTCATCTTGTTCAAGATGATCAAGACCGAAGGCCCCAACACAGGGAGCTTCATCAAGAGGGCTTATTCAACGAAGATGGATGGTACAATGATTTTAATCATGATACCTTTACTTTTGATGATACTTCTCCCTTGGCAGCAGAATTGCAGGCTATCCCATGGCCACAATCCTACAAGCCACCCCAGCTACCCATGTACGATGGGCACTTGAACCCAAAACAATTTTTGATGAGCTATGAGGCAACAATATCCTCATACGGAGGCAATGCAGTTGTCATGGCAAAGTCCTTCGTCATGGCAGTCCGGAACGTAGCCCAGACATGGTATTCTTCCCTTCGGCCAGGGACAATAATGTCGTGGCAGAAGCTCAAGGACATGCTGGTTACCAGTTTCTAAGGCTTTCAGACAAAGCCAGTAATGGCTCAGGCCTAGTTCCAGTGCACGCAAGACCATGAGGAATACCTTCAGGCGTATGTCCGAAGGTTCTTGCGACTGAGAGCACAAGCACCCATAGTGCCCAATTAAATTGTCATTGAGGCCATGATCAAGGGTCTTCGGCCAGGACCTATGACTCAATACTTCGCCAGGAAGCCACCACAGACTCTAGAGAAGCTGCTTCAGAAAATGGATGAGTACATCCGGGCTGACAACGACTTTCGCCAAAGAAGGGAGGAAGCTTATAGATTCTCTGAGATGACCAGGGGCTTTGGAGGAAGAATCCACCCTAGGCATGTCAGATCAATCCACAGCTCCAGTCAGAATGATGACAAAGGAAGCCAGCTTCAGAGGCCACAGTACACCTCACAGTCTTCGGGGCAGCAGCAAAGCTCCTTCAGGTCGCCAGCTCCAAGGGGCAGAGGCGCCAGGGGCTTCAGAGGAAGATATGGGGATCAACCCAGGAAAATCTATTGCTTATTCTATGGTGAGGACAAGGGCCATACTACAAGAATGTGCCAAATCACTATCCTGAAGCAAAAGGAGATCGTAGAAGCCGAAGCTCGGCAGAATCAGCCGAAGCAGGTCTTGCACACTACTTCGTGCGACTCTCCTTACATACCAGAATATGTGGGCAATCATCCTGCAACTTCTGTTGCTTCGGCTAGCCATTCACAGGCTTCTTGGCCTCAGCTCCCACCGCCACCACCACTGCAACCTACTTATTCCTGAAGCTAGCAGCCAGAAGGGCGCCAGCACTCCAACAGCAACGTGAATTCAGGGAGGAATCCGAAGCTCGTACAGTCAACAGTACAGTGCCAGAATCAAAGCACATCTATTGAGCGATATCCTGCGTCTGAAATACTTTTATGTTCTATGTCATTTTGTTTTTTAATAAGGAACAAGCAATGTAAATTTAGTTTTAATTTCTTGTAATAATTTTGCTTCTATCAGAATGGAATATATCTTCTTCACAGACTTACGAAGCTCAAAACTTGCCAAAGCTCAAAAGTCGTTCCTAAGGGAATGCAGAGCTAAAATTGTCGAAGCTCAAAAGTCGTTCCTAAGGGAATACAGAGCTAAAATTGCCGAAGCTACAAAAAGTCGTTCCTAGGGAGCGTGGCGTAAGTTTTCTGCTCAAAAGTCGTTACAAAGGGAATGCAGAGCCAAATACCACCGAAATATAAGGCGAAGAAGTTGAAAAGTCGTTCCTAAGGGGATGCAGAACTTATACCGCCGAAATAGAAGGCGAAGAAGTTCAAAAGACGTTCCTAAGGGGATGCAGAACTTACACCGAAAAATAAACGGTGAACACCGAAAAATAAACGGTGAAGAAGGCTCAAAAGACGTTCCTAAGGGGATGCAGAGTTTGTGTGTTCCAGTGTGGGCGTGTGGGTGTGTGTCTTCGGCATTAGTATCATTTTGCATCAACATCATTCCGCATAGCATCACATCATACATCATATCGCATCAATGACACGAGAATCGAACATGGAGTTGATCCTCGGCGAACGCTTCATTAGCCTTCAGGAAATACATCAAATTTGAAAATGTGCTAAGGCACGAAGCAGACTTCAGGAAATACAGCTTCATTAGCCTTGTCACAAAAGAAGGGATCCCTTTTTGCGAAGAAGGGATATTTTTACGAAGCATGGATCTTTTTATTTACGAAGCATGAAAAGAAGGGAAGGTGTTTTTTTTGCAGAAGGCTCAAAAACGGTATGTATATAAAGTTTCATGCATCGCAAAGAAATGAATTACAATAATTTACATATTCGATTTCAAAGCTATACACATCAAATATTATAGTCTTGTTACAATAAAGGTACAATGACCATTCTAGTGTCTCATACATTGACCATCTCAAAATGTTTTACAATAAGTGCTATTCCTCTTTAAGGACTTTCTCCGCAACTTCGTGCAATAATTTGTTAACAACTTCATCAACAACGGATTCAGCCATGTTTATAATGTCCAGCGCTTCCTTCATTTCTGGATCCACTAGGGGATCGAACGGTTCTGGCGGCAGAGATAATTCAGCTGAAGTAGGAAAAAGTTAATCAGTCTGAAGCCATAAAAACAAATGTCGAAGCTAAAAGCCAAGAAACAATACCTATACGCTTTTCGCGCTCTGCAGCTTCTTCAGCTTGTCTTGCTTCTACTCAGGCGTCATGGGTGTCTTTTTCACTTTTCTTTATAATTTCATGGGCCATCTCTCGGCCACCATTCACCCAGATATCATTGTAAAATCTCCCTCCCATCAAGCTTGCTTCAGCTGAAGGATCCTTTGTATCATCTACGGAGAAGGCAGCTTCGGCCTGGGCCATGGTCTTGATGTGATCACATCCCGCCTTCTCCAAGATAGCTGAAATTCCACGCGCACCAGAAAACGCGCAAATATCCCCACGATCACTCAAAATTTCTTCAAAGGTCTCGGCTTCTCCACTTATCCATTCAATAACACCTTCGGGGTCGTCTCGTATGAAATTTTCTTCAGAAGAGTAGGCACCCACTTTGGCGAAGCTAGCTTTTATTTTATTTACGCAATCCAATGATTTTTCAAAACACCTTTCCTTAGATTGTATGAAGTTCTTCAACATTCTTCTCTAGATGATTTTTCCAATATTCGCTGATTTCTTGGTTAGCTTTTGCAAGTGCACATTTTTCTTTAGCTTCGGCTAGTTGCCTCCGAAGGTCTTTAATTTCAATCTTTTGGGCTTCGGCTTGAGCTATGAAGCTAGCTTCGTCTTCTTTCACTTTGTTAACCAGAGAAATTAAGATTTTATATTTTTCAAGACCTTCGTTTCTTAATTCAATCACCTCTGAACGAAGGTTGTTCAGAGCCATCGTATAGCCTTCGTCTTCAATATTTTTCTGCGCCCTAAGGGCATTACTAAGAATCAAGCCCTGCAAGAGGAGGAAATAATTGAGTATGACAAATGAAATACCTCATTTTCAAAATTCAAAGTTAACTTTCATACCTTTATGCTATTGTATGCTAGGCTGTCAGCAAGTTCATCCTTCGATAAAATCGAAAGGCCGTCTTCCAGCTTCGGGAATCCGATGCTTTTACCTATCTCCTGGCAAACGGATATTTCTTTGTTATCCGGGAGATAGTACAGAAAATTTTCTTCGCCACTACCATTGAACACTAACGCCCCCTTCGGATATTTCAATTTTTGGGCATAGTGTCGTGCTTCTAGCATTTCTTCTTGGGATAGTTCTTTTCCCGAAGCATGACGAATAATATAGTCAATATCTTTGTTCGAAGCTTCGGGAGCAGGAGCTTCAATCTTTTCAGATGCAATTTGCTCTGTCGCCTTTTCTTCAGATGCGGCAGGCTTTGTCGCGATGGGCACTGAAGGCACAGCTTCGGTTTTAGCTTGAATTTGTGCAGCTTCAGTTTCTGTTTGCCCTAGTTTCGGTTTCTGCTTGCCTAGCTTCGGTTTCAGTTGGAGCGACTTTCTTTGTAAGAGCAGGACTCAAGGCCTTCGTCGTTTCTAGCACAACATCTAGCACATTCGCCATCCTCCTCCTCTTGGGAGTTGCGGCAGAAGCCTTTTGTACCTTCGGTAGTGTTGCCTCTATTGGAGGGCTCAAAATTTCTGGCATTTTCACTATTTCTTCAATTTTTGGCTCTTCAGTCCTATCAATCTTCGTCTCAACTAGCCCGACTGTAAGCACCTTCGGCATTACAGTCGGCTCTTCAGTGATCTTCGCAGTCAGAACAGTTTCTTTTGTTTTGGCAGCTGAAGAGGTCCCTTCACCAAATTCAGGTATCACGGCCGGTTCAATATAGCGCGGCCGGTGAGTCAGAACCTTCATCTTCTTGCCCTTCGGCTCGGCTATGATGACCGGAGCGGCAGTCTTCCTCTTTTTTCCTTGCCCTCGCAGTGGGTAGCGATAATCAGGGTATACGAAGCCAATAGCATCAAATACCCTGTTCAATCTTTTCTTCTTTCGACCCCCAAAAGCTATGGACAATGCATTATCCTCGGCCTTGGAATATGCCCCAAGTAGCTCATCGCTAGTAGCTTCAATACACTTTAGCTAGTCATCGTTCGGCTCATCAAACTTCTCCCCGAATCTGAAGGTATATTTAATCGGACTAAACCCACCTTCACTGGAGTCGACAGTGGTCTCTTTCGGCATCTCCCAGCTCTCCACAAGTGGCCATACCCTGAAGGCTATGTGCTCTTGAATTAAATCTCTTGTGCCAATAAAGGAGCACATAGTGCTGAAAGCCTTTTGACACGCTTCGGTAGCGTCATCAATTTCTACCTTCGGCCTTCGGAGGCCGAAGCAGGACCAGATGGGGCGCATGATGATTTCTTTAATGTCTTCCCTTGCTTTTAAATCATTCTTCACATAAAACCATTCTTCCATCCAGGCTCCAGGCCATCTCTTCCAAAATGTTGGCACCGGGTGGCTTGCGTTGGGGCGAGCGAAAAATCCATAACAACCGAAGTTGTTGTGGTACTGTTCTTTACCAATGGCCTTCGTCTCATATAAAAGTTCGTGCATACTACAGAAGCACTTTGCGCTTGGCTCTAGCCCTTGACTCCTTACTGCCCAGACAAAAATCCCCATCCTCATTATAGCTTCGGGGTGATCTGATGGAGGAAGATCTGGTAGATTTTCAGCACCTCAACTACAAACTTGCTCAAAGGGAACCGAAGTCTAGCCTTGAAGAAGCTTCGGTAAATTACAACTTTGTTTTCCTCAGGAGCAGGGACGTTGTTGTCTCACCAGCCCTCACGATAGACATGTCCCCGAAAGTACCTTCCTCTCATGTTCTCAAGATGACTCTGTTTAATCGTTGATTTTCTGCAGATTGTATGGCTTGGCTACCAGGGCCGATCTTCATAATCTCCGTTTCCACTTTCCACATCATAGCTATCGCTGTCACCAGTATCTTCAGATAAACCTTCCAGTATCTCTTTAGTAATCTTCTCTGTGTTTGTCTTTGCCATCGACTCAATGAATCCAGTAATATAGGGATTCGCAGCCTTCTTCTCCTCAAATAGCTTCGTCTCCTCAGTCAGCTTCTCCTTCCCATTCATTTTTTCACCAGACATGGTAAAAGCGCGTCTTTTAACCGTAAAAGCTTGAAAATCTAGCGAGTGCTAGTGAGCAAGAGCTAAAAGTTTGAGAAAATAATGCAAGTGACAGAAACAGCGTATCAAATACAGCAGGGGTGAGTTCATATTTTTACACCTAGCACGCTGCAACTTGGAGGGCCCCGTCTGTCATTGATTGTTTGCTATTCTAGCAAAGGGAAGGTGTTTTTTTGGACCTTCGGCTTAAGGCCTTCGTTCACAGTCGCAGTCTGAATTCGTTATTATAACAAATTGATACTGCGAGGGGCTACTGTTGGGGGCCTTCATCTTCCGAAGGTCCTAAAAAACATGACTAACAATGTTTCCTAAAGCATAATATATGTGCAGGAACCTTCGGGCATGGCATGAAGTTGTACACGGTATGGAAAGCAGGGTCAGAACGAAGGTTTGAACCAGTGCTGTAGCTGTGTGCAAGGAAGCTTCGGCTCTGTGACAGAACCTCCCAAGTCATTAGGCCCACCTACAGTTGTCCTTGTCCAACGGACCTCAGACAACCCTGCAGGTGCCCCTGAATCACTTGACAAGTTCGGTATCTGCTTTTCTTACCTTTCCCAAGAGCGTTTCACCCGTCACGCAGACATTACAAATCATCAGAGATGCGGAAGTGCGGAAGCAGTTACAATAACTTAGTTTTTATTTAAAAGTAAGATAGAGTCAAATATTTACAGACCAGAATAAAATATACGAGTGCAGAGTATTATTAATACAAACCATGGGAGGCAAAATTCCTCCCCAAATAGATAGTAAAAAGTTTTTAATGGATGGCCTTCCCTCCCGTAGCTCTAGTCTTGGTGTTCGTCTTTGGGTACCACCTTTGAACAGAAGCAACAAAAGTTTGTTGCTTCTTCACCTAAAAAAACATGGGACAAAAGCCCTGAGTACGAAGTGTACTTTCACAAGACTTACCCAACAAAGTAAAAGACTCTCAAGGATATGCTGGCTTTAAGGGAGTCAAGGTAAGGCTTATCAATAATCAATGACTCTGTTTGCAGAAATGCTTACTAAAGTGGATCCTTAAAAATCCAATTTTAATTTGTCGCGTTAAGTAAGATTACCTGCAACTAGAGTTCTTTCTACCCTAGTTCAAACACTTGACCTACACTAGCCAATTTCTTAACAACCCTTCATCTTTACTGGATTTCTACGTATAGGTCAGTAACCAAGTCTTCATAACCGCGAAGGTACGGCGATCCGAATCGATTATACTCAGCTGAGGATCTCCAATCGCACGACATATGTAGCACTTAACCCTTGCATATGTCAACTCGCCAACCGGGGTTCTTTAAGACCAGATCAGGTTCACGCCAACCGAGAGCACAGATACACCACCGTCTAGCCTCTTGCCACGGAGGGTACACGCTACTCTCGCCATATTCCACGCCCATTGCGTGTTATCTTATTTTGGTATTAGTCTGCCTCAGGCAAAGCTTACCCATGACGAGGCATGTGACCAGTTAAAGGGTCCCTCAGTCATCAAGCCTACATCGGCACGGTCCTTAATCGACTCAGACGGAGACACTACATCGAGACTCTCTTCTTGTGCAAGGTCACCCGCCCGGTCTCAGCTTAATTATTTCAAACCCAAAGTTTGGTACCTGGCAGAGATACATCTTTTCCGATGTTGAACCCATCATGGCCATGATGGATCCACCATCAAGTTTTATTTTCAAAAACATCCCTACCACTTTGCCACATCATCTTTTGTAAAAACAAAACATTTTTGTTTTGCTAGAGCAATACTAAGCATAGGAAAAACCTTTTATAAAACAGGGATTCAAAGGAAGGTAATCAAATTCAAGGAAGGAAATGCAGGAATTGTTTTAGCACTCAACTCCTATTACCTAATGCAGCAAACAAGTGAGAAAGATTTTAAAAGAATCAAGGAGGTGGCAAATGCACCGGGCTTGCCTTGTTTTACTGGTGAATCAGGCTCAGACCCGCAGATGTCAAAATAGAAACAGCTGTCTGCCTGATGTTCCTCAGGTGGTGGTGGCGAAGTGTCACACCCGATTTTGAAGGTAAACCGAATGCGAACCATGTACGTGCCAGGATCAGAAATTCACGTACACAACGATTACATAAATGACTCATCATAGCACAATGCTTGAATAGCAATAAAGATAAGTAATAATATGAAAAACTAGAGTCATTTACATAATATAATCAAAGTACACAGAACAGAAACGTAGCCAACGTAAATAAACCCACCACAGGCAGCTGACTGGGGAGGTCGCTAGCCTAATCCTCGAACTCGTCGAAGTCCTGGAACTCCTGGAGATTTGCCTCGACGCCTTCTTCTTTACCTGAGCATAGATTGCACCAAAGGCAACCTGGTGTTTTGTGAAAGCAAGGGTGAGTACACATCAACGTACTCACAAATGTCTCGTTTGGCTGTAGTGGACTAGCTTTATTTGGGGTTAGGCTCAAGCAGTTGCTTTTAGTTGGTCAGGTATTTATTATTAGTAGAAGCCAGATTTTATCATACAACCCAAGTTATAATCCCAAGAAGTACCTCCTCAGAGAGGAAATACTAGAATACATAATTAAAGTCACCATCATTAACCAACATCATTAAAGTCGTCATCTGAGGTGTATCCGGAGTATCTCTAATCAAAGAGGATCCCAAGGCTGCTCTTAACCGTGAGCACGGCTGATATATTAGTTTCACTATCCTCTGCAGAGGTCACACTTTACCCATGACCGTGATTCCCATTTTGCCCGGGAGAGCTAATCCCCATTGATCACTTCCTAGGTGGTCCGGCAGGGTATCACTACGTAGCTGTTACAAAGATTCCCTAGAGGTCATAGCCGCCCGTTAGGTTTCTCCAGTTTGATAAACACAGTACCTCTCCCCGCAGGAGGGTGACTAACAAAAGCAAAACGAAAGAACCTCGGCACTCAGCCTCGGCAGAGCAAGCACTGTGCCTGGACCCCATTGACGGCACGACGGCGAAGCAACTACACCTCTAGTTCTTCTAATTAATTAGCTAAGGGCATCCCATTTCACCCTCATGGTTGCACTGTTATCCCGGGTGGTCTCTCAACGAACAGGTCCTTATGGAGAGGCACTCGAGAAACAGCCCGAGTCCCCTTAAATGCCACAAATATATCATCATATCCAGAATAAGACCATAGTATCATCATTGTATCTCATCATGTTCATTGATTAAAGTAGAGCACTACATGTAGCTAAGCATAGTAACCCAAAAGGTAAATCAAGGACAAGGTGAATAGAAAGCTAGTAAATCCTTAGGTTTCAATTAAGTAGTGCAGGACAGTGAATTATCAATAGATAGGACATAATGGGTCAGAGGACACTTACCTTCACCAAACAGATGCTCAGGATCTTCAATCTCGTAGAGTTCGAGGAGCTTGATCACTTGGTCACCAAAGCTTGACCTTCGATCTCTCGAAGCTCGGAAACGGATCGCAAACTATTCGCGACGCACAACGAATACCAACAGGCACAAACAAACAAACATATGTATATGCATAAGAACATTACACCATACAGGATAAATTGTTATAAAAACATGCAGCATAAAATAGAGCTCGATTCTATGGTCATGCGAGGGAAAGAAATGTCGAACTCGAAGTTACGGTTGAGAAGTTAGTGCGTTAACGTTAAACAAGTATTAACAACAACTTTTAGTTCAACATGATCAAATATGAATATTATACATCAGTTAGTTCGATTAATCTAATACGCTAACAAATGTCTGTTAATTAAATAATTTAATTAAAATGAGAGATTCTAAGCGAGATGAATTTATGACGCGTGAAACATCACAACAGCGTGCAAACGACGCGGGACACGCGCGACATAGCACGTTGACGACACACGAAACAACGCTCGACCAGCGCAAACGAGGACGCCACCACGCGTGGAACAGCACGCGCGACAGGCGAGAAAATAAAATAGGTAACGCATTTGTACTAAACAAACATTTAATAAATAAAAGTAGTTATGTTAATACTAGCCATGATAATATTTATTATAAAAGCTCACGTGGAACACTACACATTTAATATAGTTATAAATATTAGTCTAATGAATATTAGCCGAGTAAACCTTAAGTTAATTATCTAAAATAAGCGACCCGAAAAGTTAGCGTTACCAACATGAGTTATAGATGAAACTAATTTATTATCACACGCAGACGTCGCGCGACACACGAACCAGACGCGTGGCAAGGCAAGCGACATGAAAAACTAATAAATAAAAGCATGATTAATCTGAGCATTATTAACAAAGAATATTTCAGTTAAGATTAATCATGTTGGTGCAAATCGAATTCTTAAATTAGATTTTAAAGTCAAACGATGTTCCAGGGTAGATGAAGGGGTAGACGAACGGGTTAAGGGGGGTAGACGGGCGTCGTCTACGGTAGACGAACGTCGTCTAGGGTAGACGGATGTCGTCGGGACCCCGACGCCACGCTGCGCGTACGTGAAACAACGCACACAACCGTGCGTGATACGCGCGAGTCAACGCGACTACGCGCGCGAACAGCACGCTGACGCGCAAACGATGCAGCATGCGAACAACAACAAACGAATAAATAAAAGTATTTAAGCTGGTATTAACCGAGTCAATTAACATTTGTATTTATAAAAGCATGAGTTAAAACTATAGACTCGTTCTAATTAAATTCTGACTTTAATAACTGAATACTAAACAATTAATCAAGTATTTAACATGAACGATATGGCGAAGTGATCCTATTGAAGCGTGCCAATTGCGATTTACATGAACGACACATGCAAAACAACACATGATTTAACATGCAGACCGGACGCATGGCGCGCGCACGAACAAGAAAATAGACGACGACTACGCACATGACATGCGCGGAACAACGGGAGACGGACACGCATGACAACACGTTACCAAATATCTACGACGCATAATTGAAATTATAAACTAGATTCGATTGAGCTGTTGTTTTACACTAAACACTAACTAGACATTCCATACAACATCTAAGTGGTTAAAAATCACATTACTATGTATTTACAATCGCATAATTAAACTCATAAATTCGATCCGATTGAACAATTATTTTATTACTCGACAATTGAACGAGAATTACTTAGTTAATACGAGCAGCTAACATGGAACCATTTAATAACGCGTGCGGCAATGCGCACGACATACACGAAACAATGCTCGCGGCACGCGCGAACGACACGAACAGCACAGCGACGACGCACGAACGACATGTGTGTCACAAGCGACAACGCGCGAGCTACGATGAGGTGAGCGACACGAACGCGCACGCGCAGGGGTGGTAGGCTACTACGTCAAGGGTTTATCAACGGGCTCGGTGAGTTGAACAAGGGAGGGGACGAGAACTGATCGCGCTGGAGTCGCGCCGGCAGCGAGTCGTGCTAGCAAGGGACTCCAGGCCACGCACGGGACACGTTGGGTTGGCCGCAAGCCTCGCTGGCTGCACGCCGCGGGCCGCAGCCACACCGGGGCGGCCGCACCGCGAGCACGCCCGCCGGGAGCACGCCAGGCCGCGGCTGCCAGGCCGCATCGCGAGCACGCTGGACCGCGCGACTAACGCAAAGGAAGGGAGGGGAAGGGAGAAGGAGAAGGAGGGCTCACCATGGGCGGATGACGACAATGGCGTGGGTTCGACGGACGACGACGACGGCTTTGGGCGAGAGAGACGAGAGCGACGGATTTAGCCAAGAAACTAGTGAGAGGTGCAGGCATGGGGAAGAGGGAGAGGTCGAACAGGGCTGGGGCATGAATATGGGGGCATGGGGGCGGTTGACGATATTTTCGCGATGGAAGAGGCAACAGGGGTGGTTTCTTCATCGTGGGCGCGTTCCTGGCGGCGGCGGCACTCCCGTGCGCGAGCGCGAGGCCAGCAGGGCGCGCTGGGCGGTGGGCTGCAGCGCGTGGGGTGCTGGGCCACGCTACACGCTGGGGTGCGGGTGGGCTGGCGG
>JAOPSE010000125.1:1926776-2130983 GCA_029449295.1 Zea luxurians
TCGTAGCTTTTATATCACCAATCTTAGATGTTCCTCATGATCACTATCACACTTGGAATAAATAAAAATATCGTCGATGAGAACCACGACGAATCTGTCCAAATCATGAACACTTTATTCTTTGGATCCATAAAATAGGTTGGTGCATTAGTTAGTCCAAATGATATAACAGTGAACTCATATAAACCATATCGGGTCAAGAAATCTGTCTTGGGAATATTCGATGGCCTAATCTTCATTTGATGGTAACCCGATCGGAGTTCAATCTTTGAGAATACCCTTGCACCTCTCATCCGATTAAATAAATCCTTAATGCAGGGTAATAGACACTTGTTCTTCATAGTGACATCGTTAAGGGTCCTATAATCCACGCACATCCCTTGCGATCCTTCTTTCTTCTGTACCAACAGAACTGGCGCTCCCTAAGGTGAGGAACTTGGACGAATGTACCCAGCATCCTATAATTCCGTTAACTGCTTCTTAAGTTCTTTTAACTCTTCTATGGACATCATGTATGACCGTGTGGGAGTAGGAGTAGTCCTAGGTAAGAGATCAATGACAAATTGAACTTCCCTATCTGGTGGCATCCCTGGTAACTCTTCTGGAACGACATCCGGAAAATCCC
The DNA here is from genome assembly GCA_029449295.1 of Zea luxurians. Classification (NCBI taxonomy): domain Eukaryota; kingdom Viridiplantae; phylum Streptophyta; class Magnoliopsida; order Poales; family Poaceae; genus Zea; species Zea luxurians. Next base: position 1,927,402 of record JAOPSE010000125.1, read on the forward strand.
TAACTGCACGGATGTTGCCACCCACAAGCTTCTCATCTACTAAGAATGCCGCTAATCTGGTGGTGGTAGTTACTGCAATTTTAACTTCAAATCTTTCTCCTTTGGAACTGGTGAGTTCTAAGGTTCCCTTAGCACAGTGTATATACTGCCTGTGCCTTTCTTAACTATGACATACCAAGGATCACGTCTATAGTGCTCTCTTCTAACACTATAGGGGTAGTCCATCTGGGTTAGAAACACAGGGTAAGAAAGGAAGAATTGTAGACAAGGCGAGTAATTACGAAGCATGTTACTTTGGGGGATTTATTAGCTAAGTGTGTCGTCTACTAAAGCTAATTCATTACCTTATGGTGGTACATGCTAAGATGCCCGTCTATACTATTTCAATCAATCAAAGAAGCAAATCAGGCATTGATCATCAGAACAATCAACCAACATTTTTAATAGAGAAAATAATTTTTAATTTCTTTTCTTTTTTTCTTAGGTCTCCTATCTCTAAAAAAGGTCATAAATGTAGGATTCCAAAGTGTGTAATCCATCTTGTCTCAGAGTAGAGAAGGTAAGAATAATAAGAGTAGAACAGTAGAAGGTGAGACAGGATCAAGATAAGTATAGAATGAATCAGAGTAAGGTAAGTAGGTAAGGGTGTTGTCCATTTTTATCTAGGTTTCGTCCTACAGTCAACATTTCCTCTGATACCACTTCTGTCACACCCGGGCTTTAAGGGACAAAGCCGGGTGCATCTCATACATGCGCCAAAGAAGACAACATATATAATAACAGAGTGTATAGAGATAAATGTCACAGTAAAATCAGAGTACTTATTACATAGCAGAAGTCTTATTACAAAATAAAAGATAAACATGCAACGAACTAAGGATCATCCTTGGCGCAAAAGTCAACTAGGGAAACGCCACCTAGATCAGATCGAACTCCTCGCCTTGTGGCTCCTCCTGAACCACCTATTCTTCTCCTATGGGGGGTGTGAGACAGCAAGGGTGAGCTCACACATGATCATAGCTCAACAAGTTGCGAGGAACCAGTGGACATGAACTCACAAAGGTGGGAGTTCATGTGATGTGTAAGGCTAACCAATGACAGGGGTTAAAGCTGAGCATTGCTTTTAATTAGTTGGTCAAAATTTTATTAGCAGTTACTAAGTGTAAGTAAATACCAAACCTTAAATAAAGTAATAGAACAAAATTATTAACAAATCCCATGCAATGCAAATGACAAAATTGAATTTAAGTTCCATAAATTAATCATCAGAGAGTCCTGAGCTGCTCATGACCGTGAGCTCGACTAGTATACCAGTTTTACACTCTGCAGAGGTTGTACCCTTTACCCACAAGTCGTGTTTCCCATGTCGCCAGGGTTAGCTAGGCCCTTAGACACTACCAAGGTGAATGGCTAGGGATCCACTACGAGACCTTTACAAAGTTCCACTAGCTTCCGAAAACCCGCTACAGTTTATGGGAAGAGCACTTGCAAGAATCCCCCGTCTGACCGCCATCGCAGCAAAATCAACCTGAGAACCTCCTTGCATGCAACTCCCCTATTGCCCTTGCCCCTTTCGGGTAAGGTAGTCTTCCACTAGCTTTCCTAATTAGTTAGCCAAGGGGTCCCATTCCTCCCTTGTGGTGGCACGTGTTTCTCAAGTCAAGCTCCATGTTCCAATTAACAATAACATAATGATCTTGACATGAACATAAATAAAATAACATACTAACTGGAACATGGATATAAAATATTAACCCAAAACCATATAAAGCAATAGCATAACTACCCATATGATTAAGGGGTAAACAAGGTAAAATGGATAAACAGACTAGGGTGACCTATTGGGTCCCATCAAAATTAAACCTATGCATGGTAAATGATTATAAAGAACATTATTGGGTAACAAAAGTGAATCAAGGGCACAACTTGCCTGCCACTTGAGATTCTAGGTACCAACTTGCTTTTCAGATAACATGAGTCCTCGCGCTAGTCGTAGCAATACAAACAAACATGGTATAGATGAAGTTAACATCACACCAAACATAAGAACAAACTGAATAAATATAATCTACGCGTTGCTACGAGATCACGGGATCGAGAACTACTAAGATCAGAGTTACGATTAAGGAGTTATGATCTTATGCAGTTATTAAGTACCTAGAATAGAGTAATTCATGTGAATAATTTTAAATCAAGTTTCATGGTTAGATAAAGGTACTAGGTGATAAACAATACTTAAACAAAATTAATTTCACTGGAATGAATCAATTTGGAGTAATGGATTTTAAGTTATGAATTTCTAAAGGTTTTATGTATTTGATACAGAATTGATTAAGAGATACATTTTAATATGGTTTTCATGTCAAAATAGTGTCACTATTTGATAAACAATAATATTATAAAATTATAGGAACTGGAATGAACTGAAAAGTAGCTAAAATGAATTTTATATGGATTTTACAAGTTCTAGGATTATTTTTACACTTAAAAATTCATTTCTTAAATAGATTTGCTGATTAATTATCTGTCTGGACTGCACGCCAAATAAAGAGAAACTCAGGGGCCACACCGCAAGGTTTACTAGACTCAGCGCACATGATCTGTGGACTGCGAGTTAATTCTGAACTAATCGATGGGCTCTTTTGAAAGACGCGCTGGCCGAAGGGGTATGGGCCAATCGTGGCCGCAAGATCTGCCGTGGGCGGCCCTGATTAGACCGTCTAAAAACTAAACTGGTATGCTATAATGGCCATCAGATCAAGATCCTACGGGTGAGATTTAATGAAGATTCGCATCAGCCCCAACCCTTCGATCCGATCGGACGGTCCACATTTAGTTTGAACCTGATCTAATCTAAGCCATATGCTCGGCATCTAACGGCTGGCGCAGCTTCTCCTATACTGGCCAACAGAGCACGGCGGTGCCGCCCTATGTCACGGTGGAAGGTCACCGGAGACCCTTGTCCCGGCCCCACGATTACTAACTTTCTTCCCCCAAACGTGCTATGCGCAGGTAGAAACAAAGCGAAATGGATCCAGGGTCTCATACCACAATGCGCGCAGAGGGGACGACGATCCACGGCGACAACCGGAATCTCGACGGTGGTGGAATCCCGGCGAGAAATTCACCGAGCTATGCCACCGCATCCGTCGTTCTGGTGGTAGCAGAAGGTTCGCGATGACCCGACGATGTTCGGCTACCTCACATCACTCAACTCCTTCGTATGAATCCCTCTCCTCTCCCTGTACTTTGTTGGCTGGCAATGGCGGCTGTGGCAAATCTCCCATTTTCGCAGTCAATGGCGGACACTGGCGCGGCGTGTCTGCGTGAGGTAGAAAGGTGGGCAAGGGGGATCGCTTTTATACTCTGTTGAGGGCGGAATTCTAGCCAAATCGAACCGAAGTCGATGTGGTGGGCACGATTTCCGCGGAGTTCGTTGCTCGCCCAAAAACTCCGACGCGAGGTGGATGTTGATCCTGAGCAGTGGGGCCTGTAGCGCCAGTGCCACTGGTTTCAGGCCGTGTGCGCGCGCGTGGAGAGAAAGACTGACCCGTGGGGTCCACTCGTCAGCGCCGGATGAAGTGGGCAGGCGCGCGGAGAATACCTGTGTGGCTGATAGGTGGGGTAGCTATGTCGGCGCTGAGGCCCGCGGGGCAGAGTGGGCTGCGTGTGGGTTGGGCCGGAAGGGAAGGGAGAATCGGCCCAAGAAGCGGTTCTATGTTTCTCTCTCTTTTTATTTTGTTTTGAATTCCTTTCTCAATTTCCTTTTAGATTTTTAAATTCATAAAGTTTAAATGTCATTCAAATTCAAACTTTCTGGTAGATTCGTTTTCTCATTAATCATTCGTCCTAGACATGGTATGGATAAATTTATCTATTTTTAATACTTATTTCATGATAACTAGTGCTCCCTTTCCTAAATTCTAGAATTCCTTTGGAATTTAAATTCCACCTTGGATTTTTTAACATATTTCTTTTCTTTTGTATTATTTTATGTTGTCACAGAATGCACACAAAATAAAATCTCAGCATGATGCATAATTTGTTTTTGGGTATCTTTTGTTATTTATTTATTTGTTTTCATGTGATGTTCTCATAGAATGATAAATATGGATAACACACATATATACATAGGAATATCATTTCTCCTTTGAGGTTATCCTCCACAAATTACAAGTTGGGTATTACAGTGGGCCTCTCTGTGTTGCCAGGGAATCGATGGGGACGGTTGATGCGTGTGGGGACGGAGTGCCTCGCCACGTCGTGTGTTTAGGTTTACCTTGCAAGGATAAAAACTCGATTCGAATCGTCTGTTTCTCGCAGCTAATGAGACTGCTTGATCCATTGTACTGCATTGAGTAACAAGTGGAAATGGGATGACTTGGCAAAAGTTGTTGATTGCTAAATGCTTGATACCATGAATGATTAGATAGGTACACATTTAGTCTTAAGAGAGTCACACTAAAACTTGAAAAAGCTAAAACTTGATTTTTAGACTCAGCTAGTGCTTTTGGCAACCAAACCCCTCAGCCAAACAGCTGCATGTCTAGAGGTAGAGGAGTAGACTCCTCACACCGGGTAAGTCTAGCTGAGTATTAGTATACTCAGCCTTGCTTGTGGCATAATTTTTATAGGTTCTCTGGAGGACATGGTTGCTGGAGTGACTTGGCCGTCCACCTTGCCACCGGGTTGGACAGTCGAGTGGGACCCTACCTCGCCTGAGGAGGAGCATGAGGAGTGATGGGACATGCTTCCCCATCCCTCCATTTATTTATCGTTAGTTTGATTCCGCTGCATTCCAAACAATGATCACTACTTTTGCTAAAACTCCGATGATGTTGTAATAAATTTAATACTCTTAATGTATGGTCTTATGCTTTATTGTATTTGCTCTGTGCCTCACCATCGAGTGAGTACGTGGTACTTGATCCTGTTAGTGGCCTCGTCGGACTAGATCCGAGGGACTGACGTGTTATTCCTATTTAAGTGTGGTCTAGCCTCTAAGGTGGGACTTGGGCACTTAAATTGGAATAATTCGGGCGGTTCTGCCACAAAAGCGATCCAAGCGCAAGAACTCAAATGAACACAAATATCTCTCTCTCACTAGTCACTTATTGTTTGGAGTGATCTTTGGACTTGGGAGAGGATTTGATCTCTTGTTTGTGTCTTGGAGTGAATTCTAGAGCTCTTGTATTGAATGCAATGGCTGAAAACTTGGATGCCTTGAAGTGTGGTGGTTGGGGGGTATTTATAGCCCCAACCACCAAAGTGGCCGTTGGGGATGGCTGCTGTCGACGGGCGCATCGGGCAGTCCGGTGTGCCACTGGACACTATCCGGTGTGCCAGCCACGTCACCCAACCGTTAGGGTTCGATCGTTGGAGCTTCTGACAACTGGGCCACCGGATAGTCCGGTGGTGCACCGGACAGTCACTGTTCACTATCCGGTGCACCTTCTAGCGCCTGCTCTGACTTCTGCGCGCGCAGTCCGCACTGTTCACCGCAATGTACACTTTTGCAGACGACTGTTGGCACTGTTAGCCGTTGCTCCCGCTGGCACAGCGGACAGTCCGGTGCTACACCGGACAATCCGGTGAATTATAGCGGAGAGCATTTTCCAGAAACCCGAAGGTGGCAAGTTCGGAGTTGATCTCTCTGGTGCACCGGACAGTCCGGTGCGCCAGACCAGGGCAGCCTTCGGTTTTCTTTGCTCCTTTGTTTTAAACCCTTTGTTTTAACTTTGTATTGGTTTGTTGTGAACCTTTGGCACTTGTAGAACATATAATCTAGAGCAAACTAGTTAGTCCAATTATTTGTGTTGGGCAATTCAACCACCAAAATCATTTAGGAAAAGGTTTGACCCTATTTCCCTTTCAATGTCTAGGAGTGAATGCACTAGCTCTTATATTGAATGAGAACTTCAGAAAACTTGGATTCTTGGAGTGGTGGTGGTGGTTGGGGGTACTTATAGCCCTCAACCACCAAGTAGCCGTTGGGGAAGGCTGTTGGCGATGGGCGCACCGGACAGTCCGGTGCGCCACCGGACAAGTCCTGTTCACTATCCGGTGCGTTGCCACGTCACCCAACCGTTAGGGTTCGGAGTGAAGTCGACCGTTGGAGCTTTGTCTCCTTGCGGCACCGGATAGTCCAGTGCCACACCAGACACTGTCTGATGCGCCTCTGACTCTGCGTGCACTATTCTTCACTATTACTCTGTCAGCGGCTTTTGCAGTCGACCGTTGGAGCGAGTAGCCATTGCTCTGCTCGCACACCGGACATTCCGGTGAATTATAGCGGAGCGCGGCTCAGTTTTCCCAAGAGTGTCTGGTTCATCTTCGTACGGACATGGTGCACCGGACACTGTCCGATGGCACACCAGATAGTCCGGTGCACCAGTCCACAGCACACTCAAGTCTTTGCTCCGGTTCATTTTAGTCCCTAACTTGAATCTTTTATTGGTTTGTGTTGAACCTTATGCACCTGTGATACATGAGTACTTGAGCAAACTAGTTAGTCCATTTGTTTGTGTTGGGCATTCAACCACCAAAATTAATTGTGGAAAAAGGTTAACCCTATTTCCCTTTCAATCCGCCTCATCATCCCGCGTGATTTGCCATTATTAGTGTGTGATTTGTGGCATCGGTTGCATGTCAGAGCCCTGTATTCTAGCGCTGCCCCCGCGGATGTCCAGCGCGCCTCCACCTCAGTCAGGGGAATACGATGTGTGTTGCAGACTGTTGATCTTGAGTGGACGGTATAGATTAGAAGCAGCAGTACCTATTCAGGATTTTTAATCTGGGACGTCGGTGACTAGATGTGTGGCACGGGTTGCGTGTGGGCCGTGGCGCAGATCTCGGCCACGGATCATTGATCCAAGGGTCACCGTATTTTCCGCCAGGGGATTCTAATCACGGTCGCCTATTGGAGATCCAACGGTCGGTATCGATGGATACCCTTTCGGCCACGTTTTTTGCAAAAGAAACCCCAGAGAAAAGATGAATCAACCCGCCGTCCAATCCAGTTAGAAAGAAATTACAACTGAGCCCTAGAATTTACGAATTAAACCCCTGGGTTCTTTGGAATTTGTCTCCACAGTGCATAGGTTAATTAAATTGAGTAAAATAATACCAAAAAGGGTTTTCTAGTATAAAAAATAATTCTAGAACTTGTTTAATTCATAAGTAATTCATTTTAATTCCTTTTTAATCCATTACAGTTGCATTAATTTCATATTAATATTGTTTATCACCTGGTAACTCTGTTTTGTCATAAAACATAGACTAAAATTATGCACTTAATTTATTCTATATCAACCGCTTAAAACTTCGGAAAATCATAACTTGTTAACCGTAACTTCGAATTTAGTGGTTCTCGAACCCGTGATCTCGTTATGATGCGTAGAATATTATTATGTAGTATGTTATCATGTTTGGTATGATGTTAATTTCTCATGTACCATGTTTTTTTTGTATTGTTGCGAGTATACGAGCATGCAATTGAGGACCCAGGTGCTCAGCAGGTGGAAAATACTGAGCAGGAGCTCGTTGAAGGCAAGTTGTGCCCTTGATCACTTCTATTTACCCAATAATGTTCCTGTTAATCATTATGATTTGCATAGGTTAATTTTTTTGGGACCCAATAGGTCACCCTAGTTTGGCTATCTCTATACCTTGTTTACCACTGAACTTTTGGGTAGTATCTGCTATTGCTTTATGTGGTTTTGGGTGTTAAGATACACATTATTCATGATTGTCCTGTTATTATAAATGAGTTATTTACTGTTCATGACAAGATCATTATGTTAATTGGAACATGGAGAACCACCTGGGAAAACAGTGCTACCACAAGGGTGGTATGGGATGCCCTTGGCTGATTAATTAGAAAAGCTAGTGGAGGACTATCTTACCCGAAAGGGGCAAGGGCAGTAGGGGAGTTGTCGATATAGGGAGGTTCTCGGATTGATTTTGTTGCGATGGCTTTTCAGACGGGGGATTCCTATATTGTGCTCCCTAGAAATTGTAGCAGGTTTTCTGAAGCTAGTGAAATTTTGTAAAGGCCTTGTAATGTTACACTGCCTTGCTTCCTTGGTAGAGGTGTATGGTATTCATGACCCCATGGCAGATGGGTAACCCAACTTGTGGGTAAAGATGTGCAACCTCTGCAGAGTGTAAAACTGGTATATCAGTCATGCTCACGGTCATGAGCGGTTCGGAACCTCACATGAGTAAATTATAGAATTAAATTTAATCAGTCATTTGCATCACATTGTGGTTTATTTATTAATTGAGATCCCTCATTATTTGGGCTGGTATTTACTTATACTTAATAACTGCTAATAAAATTTGACCAACTTATTAAAAGCAACAATGCTCATCTTTAATCCTTATTTGTTGATCAGACACTTCACATGAGCTCCCACCTTTGGTGAGTTCATGCACATTATTCCCCACAACTTGTTGAACTATGATCTTTTGTGAGCTCACACTTGCGATATATAAACCCCCATAGGTGAAGAGTAGGTAGCCCAGGAGGAGGTCTAGTACGAGGAGTACGAGCTTGTCTAGGTGACATCTCCCAGTCAGCTTAATGACGCTAAGGAATAATTATTAGTTCACTTTATTGTTTTCATTTATTTTTGTAAGACTCTTCCGCTATGTAATAATGATTGTGACATTTATCTCTATATACTTAGTCATTATATGTGTTGTTCTTCTTTGGCGCATATATGAAACGCACCCGGTTTTATCCCTTAAAACCGGGTGTGACATTATCCTAGGTGGAACTGTTAGTTTCCACATTGCAGGTATAGAAACTGATTGAATTCCTCTGAAGCTGATGAAGTCATATAAAGATTGAACCGAGAATATCCCTTCGAGCAAAATGACCAAATCATACCACATCATCCTAATGTAATCAGAAACATTTCTTCCGAAAAGACAGCTTCACCTCCACCCCCATCCCATATATCACTAACAGAGGCTCCCTGCTTATTATTGATTATATATGAAGGCCAAAATTGTATAGCAAGAATTGAATTATCAAACTAAATGTCTTCCCAAAATCTGATTCTTTTTCCATTAGCTACTTTCCACCTAACCCCCATATGAGCCACCTTAGAGATTTTCTTATATAGAATAGGAGAACATGTTTGAGTTTACACAGTCTAAACACAAAGAGTGTGCTCATTCAAGTGATATCAAAAGATACATGCCACTAAAACGCATAAGCTTAAACTTTGTAATACCCAATTTGTGATAGATATTAAAAATATATACCACTAAATTATGCATCATGCTGGATTTCATTTTGTGTGCATTTTGTGACATTATAAAAAGAGTGTAAAAAGAAATTCATTAAAATCCAAATTTGGAGATTTAACCCTAATTTACAAATTGGAGTTTAGAGAAGAGAAAAAAATGTTATACAAAAAAAAGAAATATATATTAAAAAAAGAGTTAAACCATCTATATTATTGGGTTCAATTTGTACATTCAAAATGAATATAAGTTCACATTTAAAATTGGATTCAAATTTGAATTCTTGAAATTAAAAGAGAAAGAAAAGGAAAAGAAAAAAAAAAAGAAATCCTACTGGACCGTTCTGGGCCAAAACCGAATTCGCGGCCCAGTTCACCTCTTCCCCGCACGACCCGCTTGACCGCTGCCACTGTAACCCTGCACCGACGTACGGGCCCCAATCGGCAATGACACATAATGGGCATGCGCCCTTCTTCTCGCTACCATGTGGGCCCGGGGCGGACAGACGCATCGCGCGCCGCGCAACTGGCCTCCTTGCGCCCGCTGTCGGGTGGGGTACGCCTGTCAGGGCTTTCTCCTTCCCTTGCAACGACCCTCCGAGATTTACTCGGGGAGCACCTTCTGCTCGGCCGGAAATCCTAGGGAGTTCGTGCCAGGTGTGGGCTTCGGTCGCGCATATATCTACCTGCTACGTCTATCCCTCGCCTCCCTCTATCCATGCGCTAGACCCGAGCCATACCACCAGTGCGCTATCTTCTTAGGCAAAGGATTGCGCCATCGTGCCTGCCCGTCCATCCACCGCCGCCAGAAGTCGTAGGGAGGTCGGGGGTCTACACTGAGCAGGCGCGTAACCATCCATGGTGCCTGCGTGCCGAATCGTCGACCGCACACCCCGTAATTGTTCATCGGAGAAGGCAGAACGCCGACAAGCCGCCTGGTGTCGTGGTCAGCTCACCCGTGTGCCTGATCCTAGGTAAATTCACCTCCCTCGGGTTTGCAAAGATCCTCTCATTGTTTAGCATCCATCAGATTGGGGATTCGAGCATTATGGCCTAGGATTGTGGGATCCGACCATGGCGCTGCCAATGGTGTTCGTACGCCGTCGGGTGGGGATTAGTCTCCACCGTAGCTGCACGGCGAGGGAAGGAAGAGGCGGCGTGTGCCGTCGATCGTGCGATTTGCGGTTCGGATTAGGGCATAGCTTACCCCCTTCGAGCGAGAAATCCTGACTGTAGATCTAGTCACCAGTGGATGGGATGGAATCGGGAGTAATTAAATCTGGGCCACTTCTGGTGAATCCAACGGTGGCTGTCACGTACTGATTCGAGCGTAGTCTGACTTAATCTGGCGCGCCCATAGGCAATCAAACGGTTGCTATCACCTAACGCCTATTCGGCCCTAGAAACTTTCATAAGAGTCCTTGAATGATTGAGAAATCAACCCGCCGTCCTATATGAGGCGCGCTGAGTCATAGAACTTTTGCACCAGACCCCCCTGTGTCCCTATTTAATTGACGCCCAGTCCATAGCCCTTTTAAATTGAATAAAGGAATTAGAAAATGGATTTTTAATATGAAAATAAACCCTAGAACTTGTAAAATGCATAGAAAATCCATTTTTAGTCCAAATTGACCCACTCTAGTTTCTAAAATTTTGTAATTTTATTCTCTATCACTTAGAGTCTCTGTTTTGACATGAAAACAATAAGAAAAATAATTTCTCATTTAATTCTATTTTAAGCACATAAAACCTTTGGAAATTCATATCTTAAAATCTATAACTCCAAAAATTATGATTTCTGTTCCTAGGATTTTATTTTAATGTGTAGATTATTATTATGTATTTTGTTTACATGTTTGGTGTGATGTTAATTTTCTCTATACACTGTGCTTGTTTGTATTGTGGCGAGTAGAAGAACCTGTGACTGAGGATCCTGGTGACCAGCAGATAGAAGTAGCTGAGCAGGAGCTCATTGAAGGCAAGTTATGCCCTTGACCACTTTTATACCCAATAATGTTTTTTAATGTCATTTACTCATGCATAGGTTTAATTTTGATGGGACCCAATAGGTCACCCTAGATTGTTATTCCTTTTTACCTTGTTATCCCTGAATCACTTGGGTAGTTTTTGCTATTGTTTTACATGGTTTTGGGATAACCTTTCATTATATCCATGTTCCAATTCTTTTGTTATTCTATTTATGTTCATGTCAAGATCATTAATGTTAATGGGAACATGGAGCTTAACTTGAGAAACACGTGCCACCACAAGGGAGGAATGAGACCCCTTGCTAACTAATTAGGAAAGCTAGTGGAAGACTACCTTACCCGAAAGGGGCAAGGGCAGTAGGGGAGTTGCATGCAAGGAGGTTCTCGGGTTGATTTTGCTGCGATGGCGATCAGACGGGGGATTCTTGCAAGTGCTCTTCCCATAAACTGTAGCGGGTTTTCGAAAGCTAGTGGAACTTTGTAAAAGCCTCGTAGTGTTGCCCTGCCTCGCTTCCTTGGTAGAGGTGTATGGGAGTCGCGATCCCTTGGTAGATGGGTAACATGACTTGTGGGTAAAGGGTACTGAAAGTCGCCTAGAGGGGGGTGAATAGGCGAAATCTAAAAATTATAAACTTAAGCACAACTACAAGCCGGGGTTAGCGTTAGAAATATAATTGAGTTCGAAAGAGAGGGCGAAAACAAATCACAAATAAATGAAGAGTGAGGCGCGGTGATTTGTTTTACCGAGGTTCGGTTCTTGCAAACCTACTCCCTGTTGAGGTGGTCACAAAGACCAGGTCTCTTTCAACCCTTCCCTCTCTCAAACGGTCACCTAGACCGAGTGAGCTTCTCTTCTCAATCAATCAGGACACTTGAGAGCACCTAAAGGGGGGTGAATAGGTGATCCTATAAAACTTGAAACTTAAGCCACAAAAACTTGGTTAAGCGTTAGCACAATAATCGCCAAGTGGCTAGAGAGGAGTCTCAACAAAACACAATAACCACAAGAGATCAATCACAGAGATGGCACGGTGGTTATCCCATGGTTCGGCCAAGACCAACGCTTGCCTACTCCACGTTGTGGCGTCCCAACGGACGAGGGTTGCAATCAACCCCTCTCAAGCGGTCCAAAGACCCACTTGAATACCACGGTGTTTTGCTTTGCTTTTCTTAATCCCGTTCGCGAGGAATCTCCACAACTTGGAGCCTCTCGCCCTTGAAGTTCACAAAGAAGCACGGAGTAAGGGAGGGATGAGCAACGCACACAAGACACAAAAGTCAGAATGTCAACACGCACACAAGTCGCAACAAGAGCTCGCAACACAACCCGACGAGTTCACAACTCAACAAGAGCTCTAGATGGTATCACGAAGAAACAAATGCGTGGAATTGAAGTCTTGGTGCTTAGGAATGCTTTGAGTATGCTTGATGTCCTCCTCCATGCGCCTAGGGATCCCTTTTATAGCCCCAAGGCAGCTAGGAGCTGTTGAGAACATTCCTGGAAGGCAGATCTTGCCTTCTGTCGACTGGCGCACCGGACAGTCCGGTGCACCACCGGACACTGTCCGGTGCGGATATCCTTCCTTATTTGGCGAAGCCGACCGTTGGAGTTTGAGAGCCGTTGGCGCACCGGACACTGTCCGGTGCACACCGGACAGTCCGGTGCTCCAATGTGACCGTTGGCTCGGCCACGCGTCACGCGCGGAATCCTCGGCCGACCGTTGCCCCGGCTGACCGTTGACTCACCGGACAGTCCGGTGCACCACCGGACAGATCGGTGAATTTTAGCCATACGCCGTTAATCAACTCCCGAGAGCGACGAGTTCGCATGTGAATGGCTCACCGGACAGTCTGGTGCACCACCGGACAGTCCGGTGAATTATAGCCGTACACCGATGTCGAAGTCCCGAGAGCAGCCTGTTCGCCAGAGCCAGCCTGGCGCACCGGACACTGTCCGGTGCACCACCGGACAGTCCGGTGCACCCAGACTGAGCAGACTTTGGCTGAACAAAGCCATCTCATTTCCAATTCAATTTTTCCTGTTTCCAACACTTATACACAATACATTAGTCCATAAAACAATGTACTAAGTCTAGAAACATACCTTTTGACATGATTTGCACTTTGTCCACCACTTTACATAGATTAACACAAAAGCACTTGTGTTGGCACTCAATCACCAAAATACTTAGAAATGGCCTTTCAATCTCCCCCTTTTTGGTGATTTATGCCAACACAACATAAAGCAACTAGAACAAGTGCAATATCAATGCAAATTAAAACTCAATATAGTTTTGATTCATACTTGGCATATATGGATCACTCTTTGCCACCACTTGGTTTTGTTTTTGCAAATCAACCTCAAATTTCTATCTTTAAGTCAAACACACATGTTAAGACATAAAGAGAGTCATTCCAAGAGAAATTGATTCAAGATTTCAAAAGCTCCCCCTTTTTCCCATAATCAACACTTCTCCCCACAAGAGGCCAACTTTTGACAAAAGAGACGATAAAAGAGTTTTGACAAACCAAAAGCTCTATTGTACTATTTTCAAAATTTCTCAAGTGGTAGCTGATCCATTTATTGCTTTAGCCTTTATTTTCTCCCCCTTTGGCATCAAGCACCAAAACAGGATCAAACTTGGCCCTTGAACCCCATTGCCTCACCAAAATCGTCAAATAAGAATACAAAGGCAATAAGAGAACATGGGATGAACTTGGAATAAGTTACCCCCTCATCGGAGTGCAGTGGAAGTCTTTCATGGTCCAAGTCCACCTTTTCCCTTTCAAACCTCCTTTGAGACTAAAACAAGCAAACTCAAGCACACGGTTAGTCTCAAAGGGTCAAGTTGTAGCACATCTCCCCCTAAATATGTGCATCACTTGCAAGAGGACTTGTGAGGTCCAGGGAGTGTTTGTACAACTTGAGCACCACAAGTAAGCAACAAAATGCATAAGGAACATGATCAAAGGCATAAACACATGTATGCTATAAATCAATCCAAGTTCCGCGAATCTAGGACATTTAGCTCACTACACAGCCTGCAAAAGGTCTTCTCATCTAAAGGCTTGGTAAAGATATCGGCTATCTGGTTCTCGGTGCTAACATAAAACACTTCGATATCTCCCTTTTGCTGGTGGTCTCTCAAAAAGTGATGCCGGATGTCAATGTGCTTTGTGCGGCTGTGCTCAACAGGATTTTCCGCTATTCGGATAGCACTCTCATTATCACATAGGAGTGGGACTTTGCTTAGATTGTAGCCAAAGTCCCGGAGGGTTTGCCTCATCCAAAGTAGTTGCGCGCAACACTGTCCTGCGGCAACATACTCGGCCTCAGCGGTGGATAGGGCAACAGAAGTTTGTTTCTTAGAGTTCCATGACACCAGGGACCTTCCTAAGAATTGGCATGTCCCCGATGTACTCTTCCTATCGACCTTACATCCAGCATAGTCGGAATCTGAATATCCAATCAATTCAAAGTTAGACCCTTTGGATACCAGATCCGGAAGCAAGGCGTAGCGACTAAATATCTAAGAATTCGCTTCACGGCCACTAAGTGACACTCCCTTGGATCGGATTGAAATCTAGCACACATGCATACGCTAAGCATAATATCAGGTCTACTAGCACATAAATAAAGCAAAGAACCTATCATTGACCGGTATGCCTTTTGATCAACGGACTTACCTCCTTTGTTGAGGTCGGTGTGTCCGACAGTTCCCATCGGCGTCTTTGCGGGCTTGGCGTCCTTCATCCCAAACCGCTTTAGCAAGTCTTGCGTGTACTTCGTTTGGGAGATGAAGGTGCCATCCTTGAGTTGCTTCACTTGGAACCCAAGGAAGTAGTTCAACTCGCCCATCATCGACATCTCGAATTTCTGCGTCATCACCTTGCTAAACTCTTCACAAGACTTTTGGTTAGTAGAACCAAATATTATGTCATCGACATAAATTTGGCACACAAAAAGATCACCATCACAAGTCTTAGTAAAAAGAGTTGGATCGGCTTTCCCAACCTTGAAAGCATTAGCAATTAGAAAGTCTCTAAGGCATTCATACCATGCTCTTGGGGCTTGCTTAAGTCCATAGAGCGCCTTAGAGAGCTTACACACGTGGTCGGGGTACCGTTCATCCTCGAAGCCAGGGGGTTGCTCCACGTACACCTCCTCCTTGATTGGCCCGTTGATGAAAGCGCTCTTCACATCCATTTGGTACAACCTGAAAGAATGGTGAGCGGCATAAGCTAGCAAAATATGAATTGATTCTAGCCTAGCCACAGGAGCGAAAGTCTCCTCAAAGTCCAAACCTGCGACTTGGGCATAACCTTTTGCCACAAGTCGAGCCTTGTTCCTTGTCACCACCCCGTGCTCGTCCTGTTTGTTGTGGAACACCCACTTGGTTCCCACAACATTTTGCTTGGGACGAGGCACCAGTGTCCAAACTTCATTACGCTTGAAGTTGTTGAGCTCCTCCTGCATGGCCATCACCCAGTCCGGATCTAGCAAGGCCTCTTCTACCCTGAAAGGCTCAATAGAAGAGACAAAAGAGTAATGCTCACAAAAATTCACCAATCTAGAGCGAGTAGTTACTCCCTTGCTAATATCACCCAAAATTTGATCGACGGGATGATTCCTTTGAATCGTCGCTCGAACTTGGGTTGGAGGTGCCTGAGGTGCTTCTTCCTCTTCAACTTGAACATCCTGTGCTCCCCCTTGATCATACGCCTCCACTTGAGGTACCTATTCGTCATCTTGGGTTGGGGGATGCACCATTGTTGAGGAAGAAGGTTGATCTTGCTCCAAATGTTCATGTGGCCGCACATCGCCAATCGCCATGGTGTGCATAGCGGCCGTTGGAACGTCTTCTTCATCAGTTAGCAGCTCATACGAAGTCTTCTTGAGGAGGCGGTGAAGGTAGACCCTGTTGATGGCGTGGCAAGCCGTGTTCACGGCTTCCGACCAAAAGCGCTCGGGGGTCTTGAACTCTCCAAGCATAGTCCTCGCCATATTGATGAGCGTCCTGTTCTTCCTCTCTACCACACCATTTTGCTGTGGTGTGTAGGGAGCGGAGAACTCGTGCTTGATCCCCTCCTCCTCAAGGAACTCCTCCACTTGAAGGTTCTTGAATTCGGACCCGTTGTCGCTCCTTATCTTCTTCACCTTGAGCTCAAACTGATTTTGAGCTCTCCTTAGGAAGCGCTTGAGGGTCCCTTGGGTTTCAGATTTATCCTGCAAAAAGAATACCCAAGTGAAGCGGGAAAAATCATCAACTATAACAAGACCATACTTACTTCCTCCTATACTCAGATAGGCGACGGGTCCGAAGAGGTCCATATGAAGCATCTCCAAGGGTCTTGATGTGGTCATCACATTTTTGGTGTGATGAGAGCTTCCCACCTGTTTGCCTGCTTGACAAGCTACACAAGGTCTATCTTTTTCGAAATGTACGTTAGTTAGACCTATCACGTGTTCTCCCTTTAGAAGTTTGTGAAGGTTCTTCATCCCCACATGTGCTAAGCGGCGATGCCACAGCCAGCCCATGCAAGTCTTAGCAATTAAGCATGCATCTAGACCGGCCTCTTCTTTTGCAAAATCAACCAAATAAAGTTTGCCGTCTAGTACACCCTTAAAAGCTAGTGAACCATCACACCTTCTAAAGACAGACACATCTACATTTGTGAATAGACAATTATATCCCATATTGCATAATTGACTAACAGATAACAAATTATATCCAAGCGACTCAACTAGAAACACATTAGAAATAGAGTGCTCGGATGAAATAGCAATTTTACCTAACCCTTTTACCTTGCCTTGGTTCCCATCATCGAATATTATTGAATCTTGGGGATCCTTGTTCTTGACGTAGGAAGAGAACATCCTCTTTTCCCCCGTCATGTGGTTTGTGCATCCGCTGTCGATAATCCAGCTTGTACCCCCGGATGCATAAACCTGCAAGGCAAATTTAGGCTTGGGTCTTAGGTACCCAACTCTTGTTGGGTCCTACAAGGTTAGTTACAATTGTCTTAGGGACCCAAATGCAAGTCTTGTCTCCCTTACATTTGGCCCCTAACTTCCTAGCGATTACCTTCTTATCCTTTCTACAAATAGCAAAGGAAGCATTGCAAGCATAATAAATTGTAGAAGGTTCATTCATTACTTTCCTAGGAGCATGAACAATATTCTTTCTAGGCACATGATGAATAACATTTCTCCTAGACATATTTCTACCATGCATATAGGAAGAACTAGAAGCAAACATGACATGAGAATCAAAAGCATAATAAGCATTACAACTCCTATAAGCATTTCTAGGTTGTCTCCTATCATGGTATATAAAAGCATGGTTCTTTTTAGCACTACTAGCCATAGGGGCCTTCCCTTTCTCCTTGGCGGAGATGGGAGCCTTATGGCTTGTCAAGTTCTTGGCTTCCCTCTTGAAGCCAAGTCCATCCTTAATTGAGGGGTGTCTACCAATTGTGTAGGCATCCCTTGCAAATTTTAGCTTATCGAATTCACTTTTGCTAGTCTTAAGTTGGGCATTAAGACTAGCCAATTCATCATTTAATTTGGAAATTAAAACAAGGTGTTCACTACAAGCATCAATGTCAAAATCAAAATCTTTACACCTATTGCAAATCATAACATGTTCTACACAAGAGTTAGATTTACTTGCTACTTCTAGTTTAGCATTTAAATTATCATTAACACCTTTTAAAGTAGAAATGGTTTCATGACAAGTAGATAGTTCACAAGAAAGCCTTTCATTCCTTTTAACTTCTAAAGCAAGTGAATTTTGTGCACTAACAAATTTATCATGCTCTTCATATAAAAGGTCCTCTTGTTTCTCTAAAAGTCTATCCTTTTCATTCAAGGCATCAATCAATTCATTAATCTTATCTATTTTAGTTCTATCCAATCCCTTGAACAAACTAGAGTAATCTATTTCTTCATCACTAGATTCATCATCACTAGAAGAATCATAAGTGGCATTGTTTCGAGTACATACCTTCTTCTCCTTTGCCATGAGGCATGTGTGACGCTCGTTGGGGAAGAGGGATGACTTGTTGTAGGCGGTGGCGGCGAGTCCTTCATTGTCGGAGTCGGAAGAGGAGCAATCCGAATCCCACTCCTTTCCAAGATGTGCCTCGCCCTTGGCCTTCTTGTAATTCTTCTTCTTCTCCCTCTTGCTCCCTTGTTCCTGGTCACTTCCATTATCAGGACAGTTAGCGATAAAATGACCAATCTTACCACATTTGAAGCATGAACGCTTCCCCTTTGTCTTGGTCTTGTTTGGCTATCCCTTGCGACCCTTTAGCGCCGTCTTGAAGCGCTTGATGATGAGGGCCATCTCTTCATCATTGAGCCCTGCCGCCTCAATTTGTGCCACCTTGCTAGGTAGTGCCTCCTTGCCTCTCGTTGCCTTGAGAGCAACGAGTTGAGGCTCATTGATTGGACCATTCAACGCGTCGTCCACGTATCTTGCCTCCTTGATCATCATTCGCCCGCTTACGAACTTCCCAAGAACTTCTTCGAGCGACATCTTTGTGTACCTAGGATTTTCACGAATATTGTTCACCAGATGTGGATCAAGTACAGTAAAGGACCTTAGCATTAGGCGGACGACGTCGTGGTCCATCCATCGCGTGCTTCCGTAGCTCCTTATCTTGTTGATGAGGGTCTTGAGCCGGTTGTATGTTTGAGTTGGCTCCTCGCCCCTTATCATCACGAATCTTCCAAGCTCGCCCTCCACCAACTCCATTTTGGTGAGCAAGGTGACGTCGTTTCCCTCATGAGAGATCTTGAGGGTGTCCCAGATCTGCTTGGCATTGTCCAAGCCGCTCACCTTATGGTACTCGTCCCTGCACAAAGAGGCTAACAACATAGTAGTAGCTTGTGCATTTTTATGAATCTGTTCATTAATAAATATAGGACTATCCGAGCTATCAAATTTCATTCCATTCTCAACAATCTCCCATATGCTTGGATGGAGAGAGAACAAGTGACTACGCATTTTGTGACTCCAAAATCCGTAGTCCTCCCCATCAAAATGTGGAGGTTTGCCAAGAGGAATGGAAAGCAAATGTGTATTTGAGCTATGCGGGATACGCGAATAATCGAAAGAAAAGTTTGAGTTAACCGTCTTTCGTATGTCGTAGTCGTTGTCCTTTTGGGAAGAAGTGGACTCATTGCTGTCGTCATAGTAGACGATCTCCTTGATGCGTCTCGTCTTCTTCTTCCCATCTTTGCGTCTGTGGCCCGAGCCCGAGTCGGTAGGCTTGTCATCCTTCGGCTCGTTGACGAAGGACTCCTTCTCCTTATCGTTGATCATGATTCCCTTCCCCTTAAGATCCATCTCTTCGGGCGATTAGTCCCTTCGTGAAGAGAACGGCTCCGATACCAATTGAGAGCACCTAGAGGGGGGGTGAATAGGTGATCCTGTAAAACTTGAAACTTAAGCCACAAAAACTTGATTAAGCGTTAGCACAATAATCGCCAAGTGGCTAGAGAGGAGTCTCAACAAAACACAATAACCACAAGAGATCAATCATAGAGATGGCATGGTGGTTATCCCATGGTTCGGCCAAGACCAACGCTTGCCTACTCCATGTTGTGGCGTCCCAACGGACGAGGGTTGCAATCAACCCCTCTCAAGCGGTCCAAAGACCCACTTGAATACCATGGTGTTTTGCTTTGCTTTTCTTAATCCCGTTCGCGAGGAATCTCCACAACTTGGAGCCTCTCGCCCTTACAATTGAAGTTCACAAAGAAGCACGGAGTAAGGGAGGGATGAGCAACGCACACAAGACACAAAAGTCAGAATGTCAACACGCACACAAGTCGCAACAAGAGCTCGCAACACAACCCGACGAGTTCACAACTCAACAAGAGCTCTAGATGCTATCACGAAGAAACAAATGCGTGGAATCGAAGTCTTGGTGCTTAGGAATGCTTTGAGTATGCTTGATGTCCTCCTCCATGCGCCTAGGGGTCCCTTTTATAGCCCCAGGGCAGCTAGGAGCCGTTGAGAACATTCCTGGAAGGCAGATCTTGCCTTCTGTCGACTGGCGCACCAGACAGTCTGGTGCACCACCGGACACTGTCCGGTGCGGATATCCTTCCTTATTTGGCGAAGCCGACCGTTGGAGTTTGAGAGCCGTTGGCGCACCGGACACTGTCCGGTGCACACCGGACAGTCCGGTGCTCCAATGTGACCGTTGGCTCGGCCACGCGTCACGCGCGGAATCCTCGGCCGACCGTTGCCCCGGCTGACCGTTGACTCACCAGACAGTCCGGTGCACCACCGGACAGACCGGTGAATTTTAGCCATACGCCGTTAATCAACTCCCGAGAGCGACGAGTTCGCCTGTGAACGGCTCACCGGACAGTCCGGTGAATTATAGCCGTACACCACCGTCGAAGTCCTGAGAGCAGCCTGTTCGCCAGAGCCAGCCTGGCGCACCGGACACTGTCCGGTGCACCACCGGACAGTCCGGTGCACCCAGACTGAGCAGACTTTGGCTGAACAAAGCCATCTCGTTTCCAATTCAATTTTTCCTGTTTCCAGCACTTATACACAATACATTAGTCCATAAAAAATGTACTAAGTCTAGAAACATACCTTTTGACATGATTTGCACTTTGTCCACCACTTTACATAGATTAACACAAAAGCACTTGTGTTGGCACTCAATCACC
Source organism: Zea luxurians (assembly GCA_029449295.1). Lineage (NCBI taxonomy): Eukaryota > Viridiplantae > Streptophyta > Magnoliopsida > Poales > Poaceae > Zea > Zea luxurians. Next base: position 1,948,341 of record JAOPSE010000125.1, read on the forward strand.
AAAATACTTAGAAATGGCCCAATGGCACATTTCCCTTTCAACACTGAGTCCTCACAAGGACCAGCACACAATTGGTGTCTCTTGCCTTGATTACAATTGAGTTAGGAACAAGAAAGAAAGAAGAAGAAAAGTGATCCAAGCGCAAGAACTCAAATGAACACAATTGTCTCTCTCACTAGTCACTATTTGATTGGAATGATCTTTGGACTTAGGAGAGGATTTGATCTCTTTGTTTGTGTTTTGGAGTGAAGTCTAGAGCTCTTGTATTGAATGCAAATGGCTGAAACTTGGATGCCTTGAAGTGTTGGTAGTTGGGGGTATTTATAGCCCCAACCACCAAAGTAGCCGTTGGGGAGGCTGTCTGTCTTATGGCACATCGGACAGTCCGGTGCGCCACCGGACACTATCCGGTGCGCCAGCCATGTCACCCAACCATTAGGGTTTGACCGTTGGAGCTCTGACAAGTGGGGCCACCGGATAGTCCGGTGGTGCACCGGACAGGTCCTATTCACTGTCCGGTTCGCCTTTTGGCGCCTACTCTGACTTCTGCGCGCGCAGACACGCACTGTTTACTTTCACTGTTCATTTGCAGACGACCGTTGGCGTGAAGTAGCCATTGCTCCGCTGGCACACCGGACAGTCCGGTGTTACACCGGACAGTCCGGTGAATTATAGCGGAGCGGCTCCCCGAATTCTCGAAGGTGGCAAGTTTGAGTTGATCCTCCCTGGTGCACCAGACACTGTCCGGTGGCACACCGGACAGTCCGGTGCGCCAGACCAGGGCAGCCTTCGGTTGTCTTTTGCTCTTTTTATTTGAACCCTTTCTTGGACTTTTTATTGGTTTGTGTTGAACCTTTGGCACCTGTAGAACTCATAATCTAGAGCAAACTAGTTAGTCCAATAATTTGTGTTGGGCAATTCAACCACCAAAATTCATATAGGAAAAGGTTTGACCCTATTTCCCTTTCAATCGTCCCCTTTTTGGTGATTGATGCCAACACAAACCAAAGCAAATATAAAAGTGCAGAATTGAACTAGTTTGCATAAGGTAAGTGCAAAGGATGCTTGGAATTGAAACCAATATAATTATTTCAATAGATATGCATGGATTGCTTTCTTTCTGTTAACATTTTGGACCACATTTGCACCACTTGTTTTGTTTTTGCAAATTCTTTTAGAAATTCTTTTCAAAGTCTTTTTTCAAGTAGTCAAAGGTATAAGAATAAGATTGAAAGAAGCATTTTCAAGATTTGAAATTTCCTGTTTGAAATTGAAACCAATTTAATTATTTCAATAGATATGCATGGATTGTTTTCTTCTTATTTAAAATTTTGGACCACATTTGCACCATGGGTTTTGTTTTTGCAAATCTTTTGTAAAATTCTTTTCAAAACATTTTGCAAATAGTCAAAGGTACATGAATAAGATTAAAAGAAGCATTTTCAAGATTTTGAAATTTTCTCCCCCTGTTTCAAATGCTTTTCCTTTGACTTAAATGAAACTCCCCCTCAATGAAATTCTCCTCTTAGTGTTCAAGAGGGTTTTACAAATTTTTGAAGAAACTAGAACTTTCTCCCCCTTTAGAACACAATAAGATATAAATTTGAAAACTTTATTTTTTAAAATTTAGTGGTGGTGCGATCCTTTTGCTTTGGTCTCATACTTTCTCCCCCTTTGGCATGAATCGCCAAAAACGGATACTTGTGAGTGAAATATAAGCCTTTTTACTTTCTCCCCAATGGCAAATAAATAGAGATGAGTGAAGATTATACCAAAGTGGAGAATGATGCAGAATACTGATAAATACCAATGGAGTTGAGTGGAAGCGTCGTTTTTGCCGAATACTCCATTTCCCTTTCAATTTTATGACTAAGCATAAGATTACACTTGAAAACACATTAGTCATAGATATAAAAGAGATATGATCAAAGGTATATAAATTAGCTATGTGTGCAAAGAATCAATCAAAATTCCTAGAATCAAGAATATTTAACTCATTCCTAAGTTTGGTAAAGGCTTTCTCATCTAGTGGCTTGGTAAAGATATCGGTCAATTGATCTTTGGTGTTTATATAGGCTATCTTGATATCCCCCCTTTGTTGGTGATCTCTTAAAAAGTGATATCGAATGGCTATGTGCTTAGTGCGGCTGTGTTCAATAGGATTATCCGCCATGCGGATTGCACTCTCATTATCACATAGGAGAGGGACTTTGCTAAATTTGTAGCCATAGTCCCTAAGGGTTTGCCTCATCCAAAGCAATTGCGCGCAACAATGGCATGTGGCAATATACTCGGCTTCGGCGGTAGAAAGAGTGTCGGGGACCATAATTAGGGGTACCCTCAAGACGCCTAATTCTCAGCTGGTAACCCCCATCAGCATAAAGCTGTAGAGGCCTGATGGGTTTGATTAAGTCAGGGATCAGTCCATACGAGCGACTCGATCACGCCACGCCCGAGCCTAGCCTCGGGCAAGGGCAGCTGACCCTGAGATGTTTCTGTCTCGCCCGAGGCCTCCTCTTTCACGGCAGACGCATCTCCGGCTCGCCCGAGGCCTTGCCTTCGTTAAGAAGTAACCCTGACTAAATCACCGCGCCGACCGACCAAGTCACTGGGGCCTTTAACGCAAAGAGTAAGACTGACGGGCGGCCAGGCTTGGCCAAAAGCGCCAGAGGAAGCTCCGCCCGACCCAGGGCTCGGACTCGGGCTAAGGCCCCGGAAGACGGCGAACTCCGCTCCGCCCGACCCAGGGCTCGGACTCGGGCTAAGGTCCCGGAAGACGGTGAACTCCGCTCCGCCCGACCCAGGGCTCGGACTCGGGCTAAGGTCCCGGAAGACGGCGAACTCCGCTCCGCCCGACCCAGGGCTCGGACTCGGGCTAAGGCCCCGGAAGACGGCGAACTCTACTCCGCCCGACCCAGGGCTCGGACTCGGGCTAAGGCCCCGGAAGACGATGAACTTCGCTTCGCCCGACCCAGGGCTCGGACTCCACCCCGACCTCTGCCGAACGACCTCCGCCTCGCCCGACCCAGGAGCTCAGGTTCGGCCTCGGCCATGCAGGACAGACTCGACCTCGGCCTCGGAGGAGCCTCCACGTCGCCCGACCTAGGGCACAAGTCCGCCACGTCGACAGGAAGCGCCATCATCACCCTACCCCGAGCCGACTTGGGCCGCAGGAAACAGGACCGGCGTCCCATCTGGCTAGCTCCGCCAGATAGGCAATGATGGCACCCCGCTGGACCCATGACGACGGCAGCTCTCAGCTCTCTTACGAAAGCAGGGGGACGTCAGCAAGGGCCCAACCACTCCGACAGCTGTCCCTCCGTCAAGCTCCATTGCTTCTCCGAAAGCCACGACGCCACACTAGCCGGGTGCCAAGATCTCTCCGGCTGCCACCTTAGCATGTACTTAGGGTACTAGCTCTCCCCCGCTAGACACGTAGCACCTTGCTACACCCCCATTTGTACACCTGGATCCTCTCCTTACGCCTATAAAAGGAAGGACCAGGGCCTTCTTAGAGAAGGTTGGCCTCGCGGGAACGAAGGGCAGGGGCAGGCGCTCTCTCGGGGCCGCTCGCTCCCCTCACCCGCGCGGACGCTTGTAACCCCCTACTGCAAGCGCACCCGACCTGGGCGCGGGACGAACACGAAGGCCGCGGGAATCTCCGACTCCCTCACGACCCGGCTCCGGCCACCTCGCTCTCGCTCTCTCTCCCCCCTTCGCGCTCGCCCACGCGCTCGACCCATCTGGGCTGGGGCACGCGGCACACTCACTCGTCGGCTCGGGGACCCCCCGGTCTCGGAACGCCGACAGTTGGCGCGCCAGGTAGGGGCCTGCTGCGTGTTGACGAGTAGTTTCCCGTCAAGCTCCAGATGGGCAGTCTCCAACGACCTCTTCAACCCGGGACGGTGCTCCGTTTCGGGAGTCTCGAGTTCGTGTCTTTCGACGGCAACTACGACATGATGCTCCTTCCACCGCCGCGCGACAGCGACAATGGTGGCGGACAGCCCGCCCGCCGGCGTCGGAATCGACGACGTCTTTCCCGCGTGGGGGAAGGACAACTTTCGAGCTCACCCCATCCTCTCCCTCGCCATCGGAGGAGGAGGCGGGGCAACCAAGGCCGAGCGGGAGGCTGCGCTCAGTCGACTGTCGAGCAAATCGACATCCCCAGCGCCCCAACGGAGGACGCGTCGGGCATCACCCACGCGTTTGAGGCGAAGGCGAGCGCCGTCCCCCCGCGACACGCCGATCCCGAGCAAGTGGACGACGCCAGCACGCTCACGGAGGGCCTGCAGGACGTCGCCCTCGCACCCATGACGACAGCACGATCAGCCCCCGATGCGGCTTCGTCGATCTTCGTCGACCAAAAGGTACCGGCTGATTCCCATCCTTCGTCATTTCGACTCGGCCTCAGCCCGCCTGGCGACCTCGCTTTGGCGGGCGCTCACGTTGAGGCGAGTGCAACCTCTCTGGGGTTTCGTGTGCGGTCGCCTTGGGACCGATTGACGGGTGTCTCGACCTACGGACCCTCTGGGTCCGAGGAAGATGACGACCCCAGCATCTGCTGGGATTTCTCTGGATCTGGCAACCCCAGTGCCATGCGGGACTTCATGACCGCATGCAACTACTGCCTCTCCGACTGTTCCGACGGCAGCCGCAGCCTTGACGACAAGGACTGCGGCCCGAGCCGCGAATGTTTCCACGTCGAGCTAGGGGATCCCTCCGGAGGCAGCTGTCTCGGCATGCCGGAGGATGGTGACCCCCCTAGGCCAGCGCCTCGCGCCGACATCCCGCGGGAGCTAGCTGTGGTCCCCGTTCCGGCGGAGGGTCACGACCCACAGCTCGAGCAAGTCCGCGGGGCGCAGGCCGGGCTCGATGAGGGAGCAGGAGCGCTCGAGGCAATCCGCCGGAACGTCGGGCAGGTATGGGCGAGCCAGCCCCCGGCCGGAGAAATACGTCACCTGCCCCAAGGTCTCCAGCACCGCATCGCCAACGAAGCCAGGGACAGACCGCCACCCGCATCCGGCGGAACCGGTCAGGACCTGGCCACCGCAGCAATGCTCCTCCGCGCGATGCCGGAGTCATCAACCACCGAGGGTCGGCGAATCCAGGGAGAGCTCAAGCATCTCCTGGAAGGCGTTGCGGCCCGGCGGGCCGAAAGCTCTGCCTCCCGAAGGCAGGGGTACCCCTCGGAACCTCGTGCCGCGACTTCCCGACTCATGCGGGAAGCCTCGGTCTACACCGGGCGCACGCGCAATACCGCGCCTGCGGCCCCGGGCCACCTCGGTGACGAGCACCCTCACCGCGACCGTCGGGCCCGCCTCGACGAAAGGGTGCGCCGAGGTTATCACCCCAGGCGTGGGGGACGCTACGACAGCGGGGAGGATCGGAGTCCCTCGCCCGAACCACCCGGTCCGCAGGTCTTCAGCCGGGCCATTCGGCGGGCGCCGTTTCCGCCCCGATTCCGACCCCCGACTACTATCACAAAGTACTCGGGGGAAACGAGACCGGAATTGTGGCTTGCGGACTACCGCCTGGCCTGTCAACTGGGTGGGACGGACGACGACAACCTCATCATCCGCAACCTCCCCCTGTTCCTCTCCGACACCGCTCGCGCTTGGTTGGAGCACCTGCCTCCGGGGCAGATTTCCAACTGGGAGGATCTGGTCCAGGCTTTCGCCGGCAACTTCCAGGGCACGTATGTGCGCCCCGGGAATTCCTGGGACCTCCGAAGCTGCCGGCAACAGCCGGGAGAGTCCCTTCGGGACTACATCCGGCGATTCTCGAAGCAGCGCACCGAGCTGCCCAACATCACCGACTCCGATGTCATCGGCGCGTTCCTTGCCGGCACCACCTGCCGTGACCTGGTGAGCAAGTTGGGTCGCAAGACCCCCACCAGGGCGAGCGAGCTGATGGACATCGCCACCAAGTTCGCCTCTGGTCAGGAGGCGGTCGAGGCCATCTTCCGAAAGGACAAGCAGCCCCAGGGCCGCCCGTGGGAAGATGCTCCCGAGGCGTCTACTCCGCTCGGCGCCAAGAAGAAAGGCAGGAGGAAGTCGCAAGCGAAACGCGACGCCGCCAGCACGGACCTTGTCGCCGCCGCCGAGTACAAGAACCCTCGGAAGCCCCCCGGAGGCGCCAACCTCTTCGACAAGGCACTCAAGGAGACGTGCCCCTACCATCAGGGGCCCGTCAAGCACACCCTCGAGGAGTGCGTCATGCTTCGGCGCCACTTCCACCGGGCCAGGCCACCCGCAGAGGGTGACAGGGCCTGCGACGACGGCAAAAAGGAAGATCACAAGGCAGGAGAGTTCCCCGAGGTCCGCGACTGCTTCATGATCTACGGAGGGCATGCGGCGAATGCCTCGGCTCGGCATCGTAAGCAGGAGCGTCGGGAGGTCTGCTCGGTGAAGGTGGCGGCGCCAGTCTACCTAGACTGGTCCGACAAGCCCATCACCTTCGACCAGGATGACCACCCCGACCACGTGCCAAGCCCGGGGAAGTACCCGCTCGTCGTCGATCCCGTCATCGGCGACGTCAGGCTCACCAAGGTCCTGATGGATGGGGGCAGCTGCCTCAACATCATCTACGCCGGGACCCTCAGGCTCCTGCGCGTCGATCTGTCATCCGTCCGAGCAGGCGCTGCGCCCTTCCACGGGATCATTCCCGGGAAGCGCGTCCAGCCCCTCGGACAGCTCGACCTTCCTGTCTGCTTCGGAACACCCTCCAACTTCCGAAGGGAGATTTTGACGTTCGAGGTGGTCAGGTTTCGAGGGACCTACCACGCAGTGTTGGGAAGGCCATGCTACGCGAAGTTCATGGCCATCCCCAACTACACCTACCTGAAGCTCAAGATGCCGGGCCCCAACGGGGTCATCACCGTCGGCCCCACGTACAAACACGCATTCGAATGCGATGTGGAGTGCGTGGAGTACGCCGAGGCCCTCGCCGAGTCCGAGGCCCTCATTGCCGACCTGGAAAGCCTCTCCCGAGAGGTGCCGGACGTGAAGCGACATGCCGGCAACTTCGAGCCAGCGGAGACGGTTAAGGCCGTCCCTCTCGACTCCAGTGGCGACACCTCCAAGCAGATTCGGATCGGTTCCGGGCTCGACCCCAAATAGGAAGCAGTGCTCGTCGACTTTCTCCGCGCAAACGCCGACGTCTTTGCGTGGAGTCCCTCGGACATGCCCGGCATACCGAGGGATGTCGCCGAGCACTCGCTGGATATTCGGGCCGGAGCCCGACCGGTCAGACAGCCCCTGCGCCGATTCGACGAGGAAAGGCGCAGGGTGATAGGCGAGGAGATCCACAAGCTGATGGCAGCAGGGTTCATCAAGGAGGTATTCCACCCCGAATGGCTTGCCAACCCTGTGCTTGTGAGGAAGAAAGGGGGGAAATGGCGGATGTGTGTAGACTACACTGGTCTCAACAAAGCATGTCCGAAAGTCCCCTACCCTCTACCTCGCATCGATCAAATCGTGGACTCCACTGCAGGGTGTGAAACCCTGTCTTTCCTCGATGCCTACTCAGGGTATCATCAAATCAAGATGAAAGAGTCCGACCAGCTCGCGACTTCTTTCATCACGCCCTTCGGCATGTACTGTTATGTCACAATGCCTTTCGGTCTGAGGAACGCGGGTGCAACATACCAGCGGTGCATGAACCATGTGTTCGGCGAACACATCGGTCGCACGGTCGAGGCCTACGTCGATGACATCGTAGTCAAGACGAGGAAAGCCTCCGACCTTCTCTCCGACCTTGAACTGACATTCCGGTGTCTCAAGGCGAAGGGCGTCAAGCTCAATCCCGAGAAGTGCGTCTTCGGGGTGCCCCGAGGCATGCTCTTGGGATTCATCGTCTCCGAGCGGGGCATCGAAGCCAACCCGGAGAAGATCGCAGCCATCACAAACATGGGGCCCATCAAGGACTTAAAAGGCGTACAGAGGATCATGGGATGCCTCGCGGCCTTGAGCCGTTTCATCTCGCGCCTCGGCGAAAGAGGCCTGCCCCTGTACCGTCTCTTAAGGAAGGCTGAGTGCTTCACTTGGACTCCCGAGGCCGAGGAAGCCCTCGGGAACCTGAAGGCACTCCTCACCCAAGCGCCCGTCTTGGTACCCCCAGCTGATGGAGAAGCCCTCTTGGTCTACGTCGCCGCTACCACTCAGGTGGTCAGCGCCGCGATCGTGGTCGAAAGGCAGGAAGAGGGGCATGCTTTGCCCGTTCAGAGGCCAGTTTACTTCGTCAGCGAGGTGCTGTCCGAGACCAAGATCCGCTACCCACAAGTCCAGAAGCTGCTGTATGCAGTGATCCTGACGAGGCGAAAGCTGCGACATTACTTCGAGTCTCATCCGGTGACTGTGGTGTCATCCTTCCCCCTGGGGGAGATCATCCAGTGCTAGGAAGCCTCGGGACGGATCGCGAAGTGGGCGGTGGAAATCATGGGCGAGGCAATCTCGTTCGCCCCTCGAAAGGCCATCAAGTCCCAGGTACTGGCGGACTTCGTAGCCGAATGGGTCGACACCCAGTTGCCGACGGCTCCGATCCAACCGGAGCTCTGGACCATGTTTTTCGACGGGTCGCTGATGAAGACGGGAGCCGGCGCGGGCCTGCTCTTCGTCTCGCCCCTCGGGAAACACCTGCGCTACGTGCTCCGCCTCCATTTCCCGGCGTCCAACAATGTGGCTGAGTACGAGGCTCTGATCAACGGATTGCGAATCGCCATCGAGCTAGGGGTCCGACGCCTCGATGCACGCGGCGACTCGCAGCTCGTCATCGACCAAGTCATGAAGAACTCCCACTGCCGCGACCCGAAGATGGAGGCCTACTGTGACGAGGTTCGACGCCTGGAAGACAAGTTCTACGGGCTCGAGCTTAACCACATCGCCCGGCGCTACAACGAGACTGCGGACGAGCTGGCGAAGATAGCCTCGGGGCGAACGACGGTTCCCCCGGACGTCTTCTCCCGGGATCTGCACCAACCCTCCGTCAAGATAGGCGACACGCCCGAGCCCGAGGTGCCCTCGGCCCCGTCCGAGGTGACCTCGGCCCAGCCCGAGCCATCCTCGGTTCAACCCGAGGAGCCCTCGGCCCCCGAGGGCGAAGCACTGCACATCGAGGAGGAGCAGAGCGGGGTCATGCCAGATCAAGATTGGCAGACCCCGTACCTGCAATATCTCTGCCAAGGAGAGCTGCCCCTCGGCCGAGCCGAGGCTCGGCGGGTAGCGCGACGCGCCAAGTCGTTCGTCTTGCTGGGCGACGAGAAGGAGCTCTACCACCGTAGCCCCTCGGGCATCCTCCAGCGATGCATCTCCATCGTCGAGGGTCAGGAACTCCTGCAGGAAATACACTCGGGGGCTTGCGGCCATCATGCAGCACCTCGAACCCTCGTCGGGAACGCCTTCCGCCAAGGCTTCTACTGGCCGACGGCGGTGGCTGACGCCACTAGAATTGTCCGCGCCTGCGAAGGGTGCCAATTCTATGCGAAGCAGACCCACCTGCCCGCTCAGGCTCTGCAGACGATACCCATCACCTGGCCCTTCGCTGTGTGGGGTCTGGACCTCGTCGGCCCTCTACAGAAGGCGCCCGGGGGCTACACGCACCTGCTGGTCGCCGTCGACAAATTCTCCAAGTGGATCGAGGTCCGACCCCTAAACAGCATCAGATCCGAGCAGGCGGTGGCGTTCTTCACCAACATCATCCATCGCTTCGGGGTCCTGAACTCCATCATCACCGACAATGGCACCCAGTTCACCGGCAAAAAATTCTTGGATTTTTGCGAGGATCACAACATCCGGGTAGACTGGGCCGCCGTAGCTCATCCCATGTCGAATGGGCAAGTGGAACGTGCCAACGGCATGATTCTACAAGGGCTCAAGCCCCGGATTTACAATGATCTCAACAAGTTCGGCAAGCGATGGATGAAGGAACTCCCCTCGGTGGTCTGGAGCCTGAGGACGACGCTAAGCCGAGCCACAGGTTTCACGCCGTTCTTCCTGGTCTACGGGGCCGAGGCCGTCCTGCCCACTGACCTGGAATACGGCTCCCCGAGGACGAGGGCCTACAACGAAGAAAGCAACCAAGCTAGCCGAGAAGACTCGCTGGACCAGTTGGATGAGGCTTGGGACAGGGCCTTACTACACTCGGCGCGGTATCAGCAGTCCCTGCGACGCTACCACGCCCGAGGGGTCCGACCCCGAGACCTCCAGGTGGGCGATCTGGTGCTTCGGCTGCGGCAAGACACCCGAGGGAGGCACAAGCTCACGCCCCCCTGGGAGGGGCCGTTCGTCATCGCCAAAGTTCTGAAGCCCGGAACGTACAAGCTAGCCAACAGTCAAGGCGAGGTCTACGGCAACGCTTGGAACATCCAACAGCTACGTCGCTTCTACCCTTGAGATGTTTCCAAATTGTTCATATACCCCGCACCCACGCAAAGTTTAGTCAACAAGGAAGGGTCGGCCTAGCCTCGGCAAAGCCCGACCCTCCCTCGGGGGCTAAAAGGGGGGAAACCCCCTCTGCGTCGAAATTTTCCTCGAACAGAAAATCTCTTTTTACCAGAATATCTTTCGTGCTTTTTGACTACTTCGAAAAGTGGGTCATGGAAACGACAGGGTACACGTAAGCAGTCAAGGCTGACCGAGCCGAGGGACTCCTATGCCTCCGGGATACGGATACCTCACTCATCACCTTCTGCGATAAGTAACTCGCGTTCGGATAAGGTGACTCCGCGGATCGAACAAGTCTCTACGTTCGAAAGCTCTTCTGCCGAAGCGATTCTTCGAGTTTTCTCGACTAAGTCGGTGATAGGGCCTCATGGACGAGTAAAAGTGCGCGTAAGCGGCAAGGCCGACCGAGCCGAGGGACTCCCACGCCTCCGGGATACGGATACCTCACTCCTCACCTTCCGCGAGAAGCAACTTTCGCTCGCACAAACATCCCTGTTACCGACAAAAAGTCCAGATGCTTGGAACAAGAGGAAAAGGGACGCAGCTTTGCAACACAGCAAGGGTGTGTGTTCTGGCCTCGACGGCCGCACAAAGCACACGCTACAAGACAAGCTGATCCTGCAGGCTCAGGTCTTGGCGCTGGAAGGGGGCGGCGACACCCTCGGCATCAACAGCACCTTCGGCAAGGCCCGAACTAGCCTCGGACGGCGACGCGGTCCGAGGGCCTCCGCTCCAAAGGACGGCGTCATCACCACGCCCGGGCGATCATTGTCAGGGACTTCTCCGGGAATCCGGCCCGAGCAGGCGGCTCGGCCAGCCACCTCCGGGGCCTCGGCCAACCACCTTCCGAGGGCACGAGCCCGGTCCGAAGCCTCGGCTGACCAACTCCGGCGTCGATCCTGCCAACGGGCAACTCGGCTAGGCTCCGGCCAACCAGGTTTCATTTCCGAGCCAACTCCGCCTCTGCTCACGCTGATATCGCTACCCCCGGCCTCGGCTCGTCGAAGAGCGGCCGAGGGGTCTCTTTAACTAAGCTAGAGGAGCCTCGGACAACAGGGCCGACCGAGCCGAGGGACTCCTACGCCTCCGGGATACGGATACCTCACTCGTCACCTTGACACGGGGCGACTCATGCTTAGTGAAGCGGTTCAGACAATCAGCAGACGAGTCTTAGTGCTCGGAAATGAGGAAAAAACACGGCTCCGTGCCGTAATTACATACATGTTTAGGCCCCGAAAGCCGAAATGAACAAAAAACCCGGCACTCGAAGTGCCATTACAAACGGAACTCCGGTTCCCCCCCCCCCGCAGGTACGAACAACCCCACTCGGTAGGGGCGGGCCTGCGGGGCTACGGAAGACTGACGGGCGGCTCGTCGCCACCCGCTCCGACTACGACGGCAACGGCCCCCGCTCCGGATGGCCGAACTGAAGCAGCGCAGGCCTCAGGGGTAGGCGCTGCTGCAGCCTTGCCCCCGCCCGCGCCGACGCTCGAGGGGCGAGGACAAGTACAAAGAGCCGGAGGCCCGAAGCGCCGATGGTGGCGGTGATCCCGTCGGTGACGGGGACTTCTCGAGCCGCCTCCACCTCGGCACTGACGCCAGGAGCCATCAGCCTACCGGTAGATCCCCACTCAAATCCTCCCAGATGAGTGGGGCACCGGCCTCCGCGCAAAGGCGCCGCCCCGGTGCAAAGGCAGGGCCACCCCAGAACACGAACGCCGCCCTAGCAGCGCGCGACGTCTAGGGTGGACCTCCCGTGTACACGGCGCGGCAGCTGCCCCCCAACAGAAGGGGCCGCCGGAGCCGAGCCAGCGGACCCGACACGCTGGAGGTGACGACGTCCGCCGCCGATCCACCCCACGTTGTCGAAGTCCGGGCCGCCCGCAGGGCCAGTGAGCGCCTTCTCCCTCGAACATCGTGGGAGAGGATGACCCACGAACCCGTGCGGGAGGTAGAGCGCCGGCTCAGTCCGGCACCCACCCCAGCGAGGATGATGAACATCCTTGAAGCTGAGGGTGGGACCTAGATCGCAGTCCGGTTTGCTCCTCCCCACCCAGGAGCTGGTGGTCACCGTCTCAGGTGACCCCCAGCGGAGGGGAGCAACCGGGTTGCATGATGAAAATCCTTGAAGCCGAACGATGGCTGAAAGGTACCCACTCCCACGGAGTGGTGTCCCCCGCCGATGAGGCACGGAGATGGCGGTTTCCCCCATCCGGGGGCTTGAAAGGTGGAAAGACACGATGCATAAGGGAGGAAGAAAGCATGGTCGCCTTACGAAAGGGGTCGCCCTCCTTTTAAAGGCAACTCTCCGTGCCTGCGCCCCCAACCGTCACGGGCTGAGTCTTCTCCAACACGCCTCCAAAGCCCTCCCCTGCGGCGCAGGGGCTGGGACCCACCTGTCATGCAGACCGGCTCCGAGCAGAAGAAGCCGAACCGCCGCGCGCGGCGCGCGCGCAACCACCCAGCAGTCACAAGTGACCCTCCACTTTTGCCCAGACCAACGGGCGAAAGGGGCGGGCAGCCATGCGGGCGGCATGCAACCGCGCCAAGTGGACGCGCCTCTCCGACTCCTGACAGGCCAGCACGGAGGCTCAAGCCCACGCGTTGCGCAACCGGCGCGCCGGATGCTGCATGTAAGCCACTATGCCACTTGCGCCACCACCGCACCTCCTCGGTTGCAGAACCAATACCGCGACCCGAGGCGGCCCAGCGCGCGGCCCAGCTGCGCCAGCCTGACGCAGCGGTCAAACGCGGTCAAAAGTGGGCCGGCAGTAATGACAGTGGCAGGCGCGCAAGAGCAGCGATCACGCCATCAGCCAGGCTCACGTCCCATCCGGAGGCAGTAAGAGAACCCCCTCTCTCATGGTGTGAAGACGACACGCCCGTGACCCGTTCCTCGAACGGCTCGCGCACGCGCAACGGCAGCCTCGCCAACTACTCGCCCTGGCGCATTAACTCCGCGGCTCGACGGGCAGCGCTACTGGCGGGAGCAGCTGGCGACGTTTCGCCTTCGCCAAAACGACCACACCAAAAAAGGTACGCCACGTCGTTCAATTTCGTATCCTTTTTCCCTTTTTCCTCTTTCTCTATCTCTTGCAACAGGGACCGGGAAGGGGGATACCCCCAAAGGGATCCTTCCCCGTGAAGGAACTAGGCTCCGAGCCTCCTTACTGATAAGGGGTTCGAAGGCTGGCCCCCCGAAGGGTTCAACAGCCGCCTCAGATCGCGTGGGCCCGACACCCACTACTAGTCAGAGGTTCGAAGGTCGGCCCCCCGAAAGGTCCCACGACCGCCTCAGGCTACTCGGGCTCCGCGCCCATTACTGATCAGGGGTTCGAAGGCTGGCCCCCCGAAGGGTTCACAGTCGCCTCAGACACCGAGCGAGGGATGACCAGGGGTACGTTCGATACATAACCAAGGCTCGGGCTGTGCTCCCGAGGTACCCTAGGACATTTCCGAGACCAGCGGGAACGACTCTGTAACGGAATCCCATCGGAGGGAGGCAACGAGCCCTCGGACCCCGTCGCCAGGGGACCGGGTCCGGCAGATCACCCGCAGGTACTTTTGGGCGTGCCTCCGGGCCCCTAGCCGACCCCCAACGAACGGGGCACGGACGTCCACTCGGATTACCCGATTGCAGCTCACCGGAGACACCATGTTCGGTGCCCATCGAGGGTAACATGGCGCTCTCCCCCCCTCCTCCTTGCGGAAAGGCGACGTAGGGGCGTATATAAAAAAGCCGAGTCTGTCCCTGATCGTCCTCTCGCTCTGTGCGGAGGCTCGGGGGCTGCTCTCGCAAACCCGGCTCCGGCCAAACCGTTGACAGCGTCAACATACCAGCCCGAGAACTTGGACCCCGACAGTGCACCCGGGCTACGGCCTGTTCGCATGAGGGAACCGCCAGACCAGCCGAAGCATTGCGCAAGGCATTAAGACCTCGAAGGAGTGAAACCACTCCTCCGAGGCCTCGGGGGCTACACCCGGCGGGTGCGCTCGCGCGCACCCACCGGAACAAAGTACAACCGAGAAAGGCTGGTCCCCTTGCAAAAAAGTGCGACAAAAGCCTCCAAGCGAGTGTTAACACTCCCTTCGAGGCTCGGGGGCTACTGTCGGGGACCATAATTAGGGGTACCCTCAAGACGCCTAATTCTCAGCTGGTAACCCCCATCAGCATAAAGCTGCAGAGGCCTGATGGGTTTGATTAAGTCAGGGATCAGTCCATACGAGCGACTCGATCACGCCACGCCCGAGCCTAGCCTCGGGCAAGGGCAGCCGACCCTGAGATGTTTCCGTCTCACCCGAGGCCTCCTCTTTCACGGCAGACGCATCTCTGGCTCGCCCGAGGCCTTGCCTTCGTTAAGAAGTAACCCTGACTAAATCACCACGCCGACCGACCAAGTCACTGGGGCCTTTAACGCAAAGAGTAAGACTGACGGGCGGCCAGGCTTGGCCAAAAGCGCCAGAGGAAGCTCCGCCTGACCCAGGGCTCGGACTCGGGCTAAGGCCCCGGAAGACGGCGAACTCCGCTCCGCCCGACCCAGGGCTCGGACTCGGGCTAAGGTCCCGGAAGACGGCGAACTCCACTCCGCCCGACCCAGGGCTCGGACTCGGGCTAAGGTCCCGGAAGACGGCGAACTCCGCTCCGCCCGACCCAGGGCTCGGACTCGGGCTAAGGCCCCGGAAGACGGCGAACTCTACTCCGCCCGACCCAGGGCTCGGACTCGGGCTAAGGCCCTGGAAGACGATGAACTTCGCTTCGCCCGACCCAGGGCTCGGACTCCACCCCGACCTCTGCCGAACGACCTCCGCCTCGCCCGACCCAGGAGCTCAGGTTCGGCCTCGGCCATGCAGGACAGACTCGACCTCGGCCTCGGAGGAGCCTCCACGTCGCCCGACCTAGGGCACAAGTCCGCCACGTCGACAGGAAGCGCCATCATCACCCTACCCCGAGCCGACTTGGGCCGCAGGAAACAGGACCGACGTCCCATCTGGCTAGCTCCGCCAGATAGGCAATGATGGCACCCCGCTGGACCCATGACGACGGCAGCTCTCAGCTCTCTTACGAAAGCAGGGGGACGTCAGCAAGGGCCCAACCACTCCGACAGCTGTCCCTCCGTCAAGCTCCATTGCTTCTCCGACAGCCACGACGCCACACTAGCCGGGTGCCAAGATCTCTCCGGCTGCCACCTTAGCATGTACTTAGGGTACTAGCTCTCCCCCGCTAGACACGTAGCACCTTGCTACACCCCCATTTGTACACCTGGATCCTCTCCTTATGCCTATAAAAGGAAGGACCAGGGCCTTCTTAGAGAAGGTTGGCCTCGCGGGAACGAAGGGCAGGGGCAGGCGCTCTCTCGGGGCCGCTCGCTCCCCTCACCCGCGCGGACGCTTGTAACCCCCTACTGCAAGCGCACCCGACCTGGGCGCGGGACGAACACGAAGGCCGCGGGAATCTCCGACTCCCTCACGACCCGGCTCCGGCCACCTCGCTCTCGCTCTCTCTCCCCCCTTCGCGCTCGCCCACGCGCTCGACCCATCTGGGCTGGGGCACGCGGCACACTCACTCGTCGGCTCGGGGACCCCCCGGTCTCGGAACGCCGACAAAGAGCTACTGAGTTTTGTTTATTTGAAGCCCAAGACACCAGGGATCTCCCCAAAAACTGACAAGTCCCTGATGTGCTCTTCCTATCAATCTTACACCCTGCCCAATCGGCATCGGAATATCCTAATAAATCAAAAGAAGATCCCTTGGGGTACCAAAGACCAAACTTAGGTGTATGAACTAAATATCTCAAGATTCGCTTCACGACCCTAAGGTGAACTTCCTTAGGATCGGCTTGGAACCTTGCACACATGCATACTGAAAGCATAATATCCGGTCGAGATGCACATAAATAGAGTAAAGATCCTATCATCGACCGGTATACCTTTTGATCTACGGATTTACCTCCCGTGTCGAGGTTGAGATGCCCATTGGTTCCCATGGGTGTCTTGATGGGCTTGGCATCCTTCATTCCAAACTTGGTGAGTATGTCTTGAATGTACTTCGTTTGGCTGATGAAGGTGCCCCCTTGGAGTTGCTTCACTTGAAATTCTAGAAAATACTTTAACTCCCGCATCATAGACATCTCGAATTTTTGTATCATGATCCTACTAAACTCCTCACAAATAGATTTGTTAGTAGACCCAAATATGATATCATCAACATAAATTTGGCATACAAACAAATCATTTTCAATTGTTTTAGTAAAGAGAGTAGGATCGGCCTTTCTGACTTTGAAGCCATTAGTGTTAAGGAAATCTCTTAGGCATTCATACCATGCTCTTGGGGCTTGCTTGAGCCCATAAAGCGCCTTAGAGAGTTTATATACATGGTTAGGATACTCACTATCTTCAAAGCCTGGAGGTTGCTCAACATAGACCTCTTCCTTGATTGGTCCATTGAGGAAGGCACTCTTCACGTCCATTTGATAAAGCTTAAAGCCATGGTAAGTAGCATAGGCAAGTAATATACGAATTGACTCAAGCTTAGCTATGGGTGCATAGGTTTCACCAAAATCCAAACCTTCGACTTGTGAATACCCCTTGGCCACAAGTCGGGCTTTGTTCCTTGTCACCACACCATGCTCATCTTGCTTGTTACAGAAGACCCACTTGGTTCCTACAACATTTTGGTTAGGACATGGAACTAAATGCCATACCTCATTCCTTTTGAAATTGTTGAGCTCCTCTTGCATCGCCAGCACCCAATCCGAATCTTGAAGTGCTTCCTCTACCTCGTGTGGCTCAATAGAGGAAACAAAAGAGTAATGTTCACAAAAATGAGCAACACGAGATCGAGTGGTTACCCCCTTATGAATGTCTCCGAGGATGGTGTTCATGGGGTGATCTCGTTGGATTGCTTGGTGGATTCTTGGGTGTGGTGGCCTTTGATCTTGTTCATCTTCCTTGTCTTGATCATGGGCATCTCCCCCTTGATCATTGCCCTCCTCTTGAGGTTGCTCATCTTCTTGATCTTCTCCTTCATCATCTTGAGCCTCATCCTCATCTTTAGTTGGTGGAGATGCTTGGATGGAGGAAGATGGTTGATCTTGTGCTTGTGGAGGCTCTTCGGATTCCTTAGGACACACATCCCCAATAAACATGTTCCTTAGCGCGATGCACGGAGCCTCTTCATCATCTAGCTCATCAAGATCAACTTGCTCTACTTGAGAGCCGTTAGTCTCATCAAACACAATGTCACAAGAAACTTTAACTAGTCCAGTGGACTTGTTAAAGACTCTATATGCCCTTGTGTTTGAATCATAACCAAGTAAAAAACATTCTACAGCCTTAGGAGAAAATTTAGACTTTCTACCTCTTTTAACAAGAATAAAGCATTTACTACCAAAGACTCTAAAATATGAAACATTGGGCTTTTTATCGATGAGGAGTTCATAAGATGTCCTCTTGTGGATTCGGTGTAGATATAACCGGTTGATGGCGTAGCAAGCGGTGTTGGCCGCCTCGGCCCAAAACCGATCCGAAGTCTTGTACTCATCAAGCATGGTCCTTGCCATGTCTAATAGAGTTCTATTCTTCCTCTCCACTACACCATTTTGTTGTGGCGTGTAGGGAGAAGAGAACTCATGCTTGATGCCCTCCTCCTCAAGAAAGCCTTCAACTTGAGAGTTCTTGAACTCCGTCCCTTTGTCGCTTCTTATTTTCTTGATCCTCAAGCCGAACTCATTTTGAGCCCGTCTCAAGAACCCTTTCAAAGTCTCTTGGGTTTGAGATTTTTCCTGCAAAAAGAATACCCAAGTGAAGCGAGAATAATCATCCACAATAACTAGACAGTACTTACTCCCGCCGATGCTTATGTAAGCTATCGGCCCGAATAAATCCATGTGGAGTAGCTCCAGTGGCTTGTCAGTCGTCATAATGTTCTTGTGTGGATGATGAATACCAACTTGCTTCCCTGCTTGGCATGCGCTACAAATCCTGTCTTTCTCAAAATGAACATTGGTTAGTCCCAAAATATGCTCTCTCTTTAGAAGCTTGTGAAGATTCTTCATTCCAACGTGGGCCAGTCGGCGATGCCAGAGCCAACCCATGTTAGTCTTAGCAATTAAGCAAGTGTCGAGTTTAGCTCTATTGAAATCAACTAAGTATAGCTGACCCTCTAACACTTCCTTAAAAGCTATTGAATCATCACTTCTTCTAAAGACAGTAACACCTACATCCGTAAAAAGACAGTTGTAACCCATTTTGCCTAATTGAGAAACAGAAAGCAAGTTGTAATCTAAAGAATCTACAAGAAAAACATTGAAAATAGAATGGTCAGGTGATATAGCAATTTTACCTAATCCTTTGACCAAACCTTGATTTCCATCCCCGAATGTGATAGCTCTTTGGGGATCTTGGTTTTTCTCATAGGAGGAGAACATCTTTTTCTCCCCAGTCATGTGGTTTGTGCACCCGCTGTTGATGATCCAACTTGAGCCCCCGGATGCATAAACCTACAAAACAACTTTAGGCCTTGTTCTTAGGTACCCAAACGGTCTTGGGTCCTTTTACATTAGAAACAAGCACCTTGGGTACCCAAACACAAGTCTTTGACCCCTTGTGTTTGCCCCCAACATATTTGGCAACTACTTTGCCTGATTTGTTAGTAAGCACATATGAAGCATCAAAAGTCTTAAATGAAATATTAGGCTCATTTTATGCAATAGGAGTTTTCTTCTTAGACATTTTAACATGTGTAGAACGCCTAGAGCTAGAAGCCTCATTCTTATAAATAAAAACATGGTGAGAAACAGAATGAGTCTTCTTTGTATGAATTCACCTAATCTTATCCTCAAGATAACCAGCAGGATATAAAATATAGCCTTCGTTATCCTGAGGCATGGGAGCCTTGCCCTTAACAAAATTGGACAATCTTTTAGGAGGGGCATTAAGCTTGACATTGTCTCCCTGTTGGAAGCCAAGGCCATCCTTAATGCCAGAGCGTCTCCCACTATAAAGCATGCTACGAGCAAATTTAAATTTTTCATTCTCTAGTTCATGCTCGGCAATTTTAGCATCTAGTTTAGCTATATGATCATTTTGTTGTTAGTCATAGCAAGGCGATCATGAATAGCATCAACATTAATATCTCTACATCTAGTACAAATAGAAACATGCTCAACGGTAGATGTAGAGGGTTTGCAATCATTTAATTCAACAATCTTAGCATGTAAAATAGCATTCTCATCTCTAAGATTGGTAATAGAAATATTGCAAACATCTAATTCCTTAGCCTTAGTAATTAATTTTTCGTTCTCACTCTTAAGGCTAGCAAGAGATTCATTCAACATGTCAATCTTAGCAATTAAACTAGCATTATCATTTCCAAGATTAACAATTGAATCATCACAAACATTTGATTTCTCAACCTTAGCAATTAATTTGGCATTTTCATTTCTAAGGCTAGAAATAATGTCATGGCAAGTGCTAAGCTCACTAGTTAATTTTTCGTTTTTCTCTACCTCCTGAGCATAAGCATTTTTAGTCTTAACATGCTTTTTGTTTTCTTTAATAGGGAAGTCCTCTTGGCTATCCAAGAGTTCATCCTTCTCATGAATAGCACTAATCAATTCATTCAATTTCTCTTTTTGTTGCATGTTAAGATTGGCAAAAAGAGTAAGCAAATTGTCCTCATCATCACTAGAATTATCCTCATCACTAGAAGTTGCATACTTAGTGGAGGACCTTGATTTTACCTTCTTCTTCTTGTCGTCCTTTGCCATGAGGCACTTGTGGCCGACGTTGGGGAAGAGAAGACCTTTGTTGACGGCGATGTTGGCGGCGTCCTCGTCATCGGAGGAGTCAGTGGAGCTCTCGTCAGAGTCCCACTCCCGGCAAACATGGGCATCGCCGCCCTTCTTCTTGTAATACCTTTTATTCTCCTTCTTCTTCCCCCTCTTGTCGTTATCCTTGTCACTATCACTAGATAAAGGACATTTAGCGATAAAATGACCGGGCTTACCACACTTGTAGCACACTTTCTTGGAGCGGGGCTTGTAGTCCTTCCCCCTCCTTTGCTTGAGGATTTGGCGAGAGCTCTTGATGATGAGAGCCATCTCCTCATTGTCGAGCTTGGAGGCGTCGATGGGGACCCTACTCAGTGTAGAGTCTTCTTTATTCTCCTCCGTTGCCTTGAATGCAACGGGTTGTGCTTCGGGTACGGAGGAGGAGGCGCCTTGCTCGATAATCTTCTTGGAGCCTTTGATCATCAATTCAAAGCTCACAAATTTTCCTATTACTTCCTCGAGAGACATTAGTTTATATCTTGGATCACCACGAATTAATTGAACTTGAGTGGGGTTAAGAAATACGAGTGATCTAAGAATAACCTTGACCATTTCATGGTCATCCCATTTGGTGCTCCCGAGGTTGCTCACTTGATTTACCAAGGTCTTTAGCCGGTTGTACATGGCTTGCGGGTCTTCTCTTTGGTTGAGCATAAAACGACCGAGCTCCCCCTCGATCGTTTCCCTCTTGGTGATTTTGGTCACGTCGTCTCCTTCGTGCGCGGTCTTAAGCACGTCCCAAATTTCCTTGGTGCTCTTCAACCCTTGCACCTTGTTATACTCCTCTCGACTTAGAGAGGCGAGGAGTATAGTGGTGGTTTGTGAGTTGAAGTGCCGGATTTGGGCAACCTCGTCCGAATCATAATTTTCATCCCTCGATGATGGTACCTGTACTCCAATCTCAACAACATCCCAAATGCTAGTGTGGAGTGAGGTTAGATGGTGCCTCATTTTGTCACTCCACATATTATAATCTTCACCATCAAACATGGGTGGTTTGCCTAATGGGACGGAAAGTAAAGGAGTACGCTTAGAAATACGAGGATAGCGTAGGGGGATCTTACTAAACTTATTGCGCTCATGGCGCTTAGAAGTTATGGACGGCGCGTCGGAGCCGGAGGTGGATGGCGACGAAGAGTCGGTCTCGTAGTAGATGTCACACCCGGATTTTAGGGGTCCAAAACCCGGGCGCGAACATAATCACCAGGTGTGCTGGGACCAAGTCTCACACATATGATGAATCATGGCACAGGATCGAATGTCACATCTTTACTATATAACAGGAGTTCTATACAAAATAAATAAATAATTACATTATAAGGAGACAACGGTCCAGCAACCCAAAGTTGACTGGGAGACGACGGCCTAGACCTCTCACGAACACATCGCAGCATCCTCCAAGCGCCTCATCCTGCGGTACCTGTTCTTGACCTGTGGGGTGGTGTGAGACAGCAAGAGTGAGCTCACATACGTTCATCGCTCAACAAGTTGTGGGGAATAATGTGCATGAACTCGCTAAAGGTGGGAGCTCACGTGAAGTGTAAGGCTTACCAAAGAAGATGGTTAGAGCTGAGCATTGCTTTTAAAGTTGGTCAAAATTTTATTAGCAGTTACTAAGTATAAGTAAATACCAAACCCAATTAAGTAGTAGAACAAAAGTAACAACTTCACCTGCGATGCAATGCATATGACAAATTGAATTTAGTTCCATAATTTAATCATGTGAGTGTCCGAGCTGCTCATGACCGTGAGCACGGCTAGTATACCAGTTTTACACTCTGCAGAGGTTGCGCATCTTTACCCACAAGTCATGTTACCCATCTGCCAAGGGATCGCGACTTCCCATACACCTCTACCGAGGAGGCGAGGCAGGGTAACACTACGAGGCCTTTACAAAGTTCCACTAGCTTCAGAAAACCCGCTACAGTTTATAGGAAGTTCCAATGCAGGAATCCCTTGCAGGACCGCCATCGCAGCAAAATCCTCCCGAGGGCCTCCCTACACTGACCACTCCCCTACTGCCCTTGCCCCTTTCGGGTAAGGTAGTCTTCCACTAGCTTTCCTAATTAATCAGCCAAGGGGTCCCATTCCTCCCTTGTGGTAGCACTGTTTTCCCGGGTGGTTCTCCATGTTCCAATTAACATAATGATCTTAACATGAACAGTAAATAACAACTGACAATAAAAGTATAATCATGAAAAGTAATGTGTATCTCTATACCCAAAACCACATAAAGCGATAGCAAGTACTACCCAAAGATTCAGTGGTGAACAAGGTATAAAGATAGTCAAACTAGGGTAACCTATTGGGTCCCATCAAAATTAACCTATGCAGATCATTATGATTAATTAGAACATGAGTGGGTAAAAAGAAGTGATCAAGGGCACAACTTGCCTGGGACTTGAGATTCCAGGTACCAGGATGATCTTCAGGTGACTCGTGACCTCACTGCTAGTCGTAGCAATTCAAACAAACATGGTATAGGCAAAATTAACATTACACCAAACATAAGAACAAAATACACATTAATAATATACATATTAAAATAAGATCATAGGAACAGGAATCATTAATTTTGGAGTTATAGATTTTAAGTTATGAATTTTCAAAGGTTTTATGTGCTTAAAATGGATTAAGTGAGAGATTAAATTTCTAATTGTTTTCATGACAAAACAGAGGCTCTAGGTGGTAGATAATAAAATTACAAAATTTTAGAAAGTGGAATGGATTAATTTGGACTAAAAATGGATTTTCTATGATTTAAACAAGTTCTAGCATTTATTTATCTATTAAAAACCCATTTATAAAATATTTTCTCTGTTTTATAATATTCTGGACTGGGCCCACTAATATTAGGAAGTGCAGGGGCCCTGGCGCAAAGTGCACCAAGACACAGAGAACCCAGGCGATAGACCGCGGGTTGAATAGCAATTTTTCCGGGGTCTCTTTTACAAACTTGCCTGACCGAAGCGGTAAGATTGATTCTGAACCACACGATTGCAGATGGACGACCAGGATCAAATCCTTTAATAAACCGAATCGGTACGCGCTAACAGCCGGTGGATCCAAGATCCACGGCTCAGATTCGTCCACGTCATACTCGCACCCGAGCCCACCGATCTGATCGCTACGGTCACGATTTAATGCCCCGAATCGGTATCCAGAGATCAAATCGGAATCGTTCGTTTGAGATCCCACAGCCACGACTTCGTCTTCTTCATCCAGGATCGGCCCACGGCGGATTAGAGCGGCGGCGCAGGGATCCACGACGGCGCCCATGACCGGCGTTCCGGGTCCGGCGAAACAACGATTATACCCACCTGAAAACCACGGCTACACTACGGGGACAACAAGGCGAGCACGGGAAAGGGGTTCATACCGGCGACAAGGTGGTGCCGGAACCGGGCCACGACGAAGAGCGGTGCTACCGTGGATGCACAACAGCGGCGAGCAATTCAACGCGCACCCGAGAACTTTCCCTGCTATCAAATGCCCGAGCACAATCCGGGAGGCGCGGTGGAGCTGTTGGTCCCATTAGCAAGTCCCAGACAACATCACGGGCATGCGACACAGCGGCGGATTACATAGCCGATGTCTCTCGGCTTCCTCTCTTCACTGCACCGGGTGACGAGCTGGGTCGGTGTTTTTGATTTGGGAGGACGAGAAGCTCCGGTCGCGCGCTTTTATGGTCCAGCAGGGCGGTTTGGCCGGTCCACAGTATGCGCGCAGGCGCGCCATGCTCGGAATTCCGTTTGGAATCTCGTTAGGGAAGAACTAACTAGCGCACAGAGGTTTGGGGGAGATCCTACCGGAGAGCTATGGCGAAGGAGGAGTCCAAGGTTCACCTTTATATGCCGCTGATGCCAAATCCCCAACAACCATGCGAGTCAGCTAGGATTGGATCCGCTTCGGCCGTTGAGAAGCACACCGGATGGGATTTCACGGAGAAAGGGAGAGTTAGTTTTCCAGGTGATGCTGATGCCCAGATTCCACGCCGAAGGATTCGAGGTAATGCTACCCGTGCGTTCTGGGCGCGCAAGATTTCTCCACCCCGGCGCCAGCGTGCGGATCTAGGTAGGAGATAAGCCCGACAGGGGTGGCCCACCGGTAAGTGACTGAAGAGGGATGTGTGCTTGTACCCAGTGAAGCCGACCAGCGGAAGCGAATAGCTGAGGAGCTAGTGGGCTGGCCAGGGAGACTGGGTTGCGACCGCCAGCCCATTTTGTGAAGGAAAGGAGGGAGCGGAATGGGCCAAGGCAAGAGGAAATCGGTCCAGTAACTCTCCATTTTTTTTATTCCTGTTTTAGCTTCTTATTCAATTTCAAACTTGTTTTCAAACCAGGTTTTTAGTTTTGGTTCACACAATTCAAATGCAACAATCAAAATAATACCTAGAATGAGATGCAAAATAAAATTTATCAGTTATTTTACTAATTCAAATGACTTCTTTTTATAAATTTAGCGTATTTACCAAATAAATTGGAGATCTTTTGGTTGGATCTTTTATTGGAAAATATATTCCTTTTGAACATATAGATTTTCTATTCTTATAGAATAAATATAAATATAAATATATTTTTTTAACAAATGGATAGCTAAAATCATACATGGGTACTTTAATAGTGATTTATTATTTTAAAACAAAATATTTATTTTTAGGATAAGTAACTTCAAAAATAATAACAATAAAATCTTTATTGAAAAATATTTTACTCTAACTCTTCTCGAGAAACCCCCATAAATCCTAAAATAGGATTTTGGGTGTTACAGTAGACCACTTTCTTCATCTTCTTTTCCTTCTCGCCACTCCGATGCGACTTGTGAGGAGGTGATTCCTCCTTCTTCTTGTTGCAGGACTCTCCCGATGGAGCCTTCCCGTGGCTTGTGGCGGGCTTCTCGCCGATCACCATCTCCTTCTTGGCGTGTTCTCCCGATATCACTTCGAGCGGTTAGGCTCTAATGAAGCACCGGGCTCTGATACCAATTGAAAGTCGCCTAGAGGAGGGTAAATAGGCGAAATCTGAAAATTATAAACTTAAGCACAACTACAAGTCGGGGTTAGCGTTAGAAATATAATTGAGTCCGAAAGAGAGGGTGAAAACAAATCACAAACAAATGAAGAGTGAGACGCGGTGATTTGTTTTACCGAGGTTCGATTCTTGCAAACCTACTCCCCGTTGAGGTGGTCACAAAGACCGGGTCTTTTTCAACCCTTTCCCTCTCTCAAACGGTCACCTAGACCGAGTGAGCTTCTCTTCTCAATCAATCGGGACAGTAAGTCCCCACAAGGACCACCACACAATTAGTGTCTCTTGCCTTGATTACAATTGAGTTGGGAACAAGAAAGAAAGAAGAAGAAAAGCGATCCAAGTGCAAGAACTCAAATGAACATAATTGTCTCTCTCACTAGTCACTATTTGATTGGAATGATCTTTGGACTTGGCAGAGGATTTGATCTCTTTGTTTATGTTTTGGAGTGAAGTCTAGAGCTCTTGTATTGAATGCAAATGGCTGAAACTTGGATGCCTTGAAGTGTTGGTGGTTGGGGGTATTTATAGCCCCAACCACCAAAGTGGCCGTTGGGTAGGCTGTCTGTCGTATGGCGCACCGGACAGTCCGGTACGCCACCGGACACTATCCGGTGCGCCAGCCACGTCACCCAACCGTTAGGGTTCAACCGTTAGAGCTCTGACAAGTGGGGCCACTGGACAGTCCGGTGGTGCACCGGACAGGTCCTATTCACTGTCCGGTGCGTCTTCTGGCGCCTACTCTAACTTCTGCGCACGCAGGCGCGCACTGTTTACTTTCACTGTTCATTTGCAGACGACCGTTGGCGCAAAGTAGCCGTTGCTCCGCTGGCACACCGGACTGTCCGGTGTTACACCGGACAGTCCGGTGAATTATAGCGGAGCGGCTCCCCGAATTCCCGAAGCTCGCAAGTTTGAGTTGATCCTCCCTGGTGCAGCGGACACTGTCCGGTGGCACACCGGACAGTCCGGTGCGCCAGACTAGGGCAGCCTTCGGTTGTCTTTTGCTCTTTTTATTTGAACCCTTTCTTGGACTTTTTATTGGTTTGGGTTGAACCTTTGGCACCTGTAGAACTCATAATCTAGAGCAAACTAGTTAGTCCAATAATTTGTGTTGGGCAATTCAACCACCAAAATTCATATAGGAAAAGGTTTGACCCTATTTCCCTTTTAGGTACAACCTCTGTAGAGTGTAAAACTGGTCTACTAGCCTAGCTTACGGTCATGAGCAGCTTAGGACTCCCGTATGATTAATTTATGTAACTTAAATTCAATTTTGTCATTTGCATATGCATGGGATTGTTTATTAATTTTGTTCTATTACTTTTATTAAAGTTTGGTATTTACTTACATCTAGTAACTGCTGATAAAATTTTGACCAACTAATTAAAAGCAATGCTCAGCTTTAACCCCTGTTGTTGATTAGCCTTACACATCACATGAACTCCCACCTTTGTAAGTTCATGCCCACTGGTTTCCCCACAACTTGTTGAGCTATGATCATGTGTGAGCTCACCCTTGCTGTCTCACACCCCCCACAGGAGAAGAACAGGTGGTTCAGGAGGAGCCACAAAGCGAGGAGTTTGATCTGATCTAGGTGGCGTTTCCCAGTTGACTTTTGTGCCAAGGATGATCCTTAGTTCATTTTATATTTATCTTTTATTTTGTAATAAGACTTCTGCTATGTAATAAATACTCTAATGTTATTGTGACATTTTTCTCTATACACTCTGTTATTATATATGTTGTCTTCTTGATGCATGTATGAGATGTACCTGGCTTTGTTCCTTAAAGCCCGGGTGTAACAGAAGTTGTATCAGAGAAAATATTGACTGTAGGATGAAACCTAGATAGAAATGGACAAAACCCTTCCCTACTTACCTTACTCTGATTCATTCTATACTTATCTCATCTTGATCTTGTCTCACCTTTTGCTTTTCTACTCTGATTAATCTTACCTTCTCTACTCCGAGACAAGATGGATTTCACACCTTGGAATCCTACAGCTATGATCTTTTTAAGAGATAGGGAACCTAAGTCAAAATTAAAACTATTTTCTCTATTTAAAAATGTTGGTTGATTGTTCTGATGATAAATGCCTGATTTGCTTCTTTGATTGATTGAATTATTATAGATGGACATCTTAGCATGTACCACCATAAGGTATTGAGTTAGCTTTAGTAGGTAAAACATTAATCTGCTTAGCTAATAAATCCCTCAAAGTAACATGATTCGTAACTGCCTGCCTTGTCTACTATTCTCTTACCATATATTTCTAACTCAGATGGTCAATACCAGGAAGGGTGGTGGAATTGATTTACCTCCCAATCATCATACTCGGAGGATATTTAGACAACCCCAACCACAACCAGTAGAGATGGATCCTCCGCCACCGCCTCCACCAGCAGGAGTTGACCCACTAGTTGCAGCTCAGATGAGGATGATGCAACAAATGGCGGACACTATGGCAGATATGCATGCTCAGATACAGCAAGAACGCTAGGAGATGCGCCAGGAACGAGAAGAGATATGTCGAGAGCTGCGCCAAGAACGAGAAGAGATACACCAGGAAAGGAGGGCGCAGCAACAACAACAACAACAACAACAACAACAACAACAACAACAACAACAACAACAACAACAACAACAAGCACCACTGCCTCCACCACCACCAACAGTTCCACCCCGAGATAAGCACCGGGAATTCATGAGCCATAAGCCACCGACATTTGCTAGTTCTCCTGATCCACTGGACGCGGATGATTGGCTGAAGTCCGTAGAGAAGATGTTGAACATTGCTCATTGCACTGACCGGGAGAAGGTTTTATATGCTTCTAGACGTCTAACAGGTCATGCTGCTGATTGGTGAGATTCATATACTGCTGCACACGATGCTGCTGACACTATTACTTGGGCAGAGTTTAGTACACAGTTCAAGAACTACCACATACCGGCTGGACTAATGAAGATTAAGAAGAAAGAATTTCTATCGCTAAAGCAAGGGAGCATGTCAGTCAGCGAGTACCGTGATAAGTTTATTCAGTTATCCAGATATACACCTGATGAAGTTGCTGAGGATGAGAGGAAACATGAACATTTTATTGAAGGACTGTAACACCGCTGGTGTTACTGTAACTAAAACTTGCACATGGCATCATAAACATTGGCATTGCATATGTTTGACACACCTAGAGTGCATTCACTAGGTAAAAATTTCAAACAAGTGTATTGTTTTTGGTGTTTTGCAAATAGAACCCTAGATAGGGAACTTAACCCTAAATAGGGATTAAAGGGGTAAAACTTAACCCAAGATGAGAAAACCTAAAGGCTTTAGGGAAAGGGTCATAAAATGTCCCCAAAAGCGAAGTTGAATCACATTTATACCCTTGGGATACTAAAAATCTCAATTAGAACCCTGGAAAACCCTAAATCCCAACCCTAGGGACCTATGTGCAAAATTAGTCCACTTTTGGACTAAAGTGCAAAAACCAAGTCAAATAAGTATCTCAAGTCCTTTGGTTCACAAATGTGTGGACTTGTAAGCCAAATAGTGGGTTTTGGACTTAAATGCAAAATGGACCTCAAGTAGGTTCTATTCTAAGTTTGAAATTCAGTGTTGAGGGCTCAACTTTGGAGCATTGTATCTCTCAAATTCTAGGGTTTTTGCCCTAGGTCACCACATAAAGATTATAGAGCAAACTAAGGAGAACAACTTTGCTTAAGGTTGTAAGCATAGTTGTTAAGAGTATTTGAGAGATAATTAAGCTCAAAGTCGGGCTGTCAGTCAATCCCTGAACTGAATTTTCAGTAGCAGTGTGATGGGATGAACTTTGAGCTCGATTTCGAATGGGATTCAGTGACTATTTGATGGTAAGCATTGTGGCAAAGTTAAAGATTAACTATAGCTCTACAACTTTGGTGCAGAGAGATGACCAAGTTGTAATGCAAAATTTTGAGAAAAATGGCTCTGAAATTGCTCAGACAGGTGTTCTGATGAGGTCTTGCCATGGTACAGTACCCCAAACTGAAACATATCACGTTTTTTTTTCCCTCCCCCTGCCCGTCGCCGGTGGTCCGTCGCCGTCGATTGCCGCTCGCCATGATTCGTGCGCCGTGGTCAGCAGGTAAGCATCGCCCAGTAAAGATCTTCACCGCCGTGAGCTGGGCTCTACTCTGGTGACCCTCCCGTGCTTCCCCCTCTACCCTACGACTGGAACAGATAAGCTCACCGGCGACCGCCGCTTCCCGGCCGTGCGCCGCGTGGCTCAACCTTTCCACTGCATCGCCGTAAACCCCCACTGTTGTCTAATCAACGCCGGAGAGCTTGCCACGGCATGGGACAGCGATTCACGCGCGCCAGTAATCCTCTCCACCTCCGGCCGCCGCGTTGCTCGACCAAATTGTGCGCCACCGGCGAAGCCGCCTATAAATTGAGCCCTCCCCTAGCTGCGTAACATCATCATCCACCCAGTCACCAGCAATCGCTAGCAACCGTGCCTCCGAGAGCTCGAATTTAAGATTGCCCCCAAATCCATTCTCCGCCACCCGAAACTCGACCTCACCGCGGCCAGCCGTACTCCGGTCAGCTTATCTCCTTCTCTTCCTCGTTTAAGCCTCTTCATAGCTCTGTGATGCTCGACAACCCATTTAATTAAGCTAGAGGTCCTTTGGTCGCCGGGAACACGGCAGTATAGCCGCGACACTCACGGCCACCGTGGCCAGAGCTCCGTAGTTGATCATAAGCGCAATTAAGTTAGGGAAAATGATCAAGGTAGCCCCAATTTCATGTCTGCTGCTCGAAGAACCTTGCCGTTGCCCCAATCGGCCGGTCTACGAGCTCGTCGGAGCTCAGCCATGCGTGAACGCCGTCGGGGTTGTGTCGTGTAAAGGAATAGAAGATGGAGGGTCTTTCTGTAATTTGTCAGCGACACATCAAAACAGTAAAGGAACTTGTTTCCTGTTATCCAGAACCCCGAGGACCGCTGTGTAAACTGGCCAGCGCGGGCGCGTGCGCGAGCGCGCTTCTGCGCGAGGTTGGGCCGCTCGGGCCAGTTTGAGCCCAATACTGTTGAGTATTTTTCTTTTTCTTTTCCAGAAAACTTTAGAAATATGTAGAAAAATGTAGAAAAATGATAAAATCGTGAAACTAATTTTCCTAGCCTTCTTATTTTCCCTAGTATTTAATAAAAATAGTTTCATGATTTTTAGGTTAAATCAGGAATTTTAAGGTATTTAAAATAGTTTAAGATAGTAGTTCTGGATTTTTAAAAGATAAATGGTAATCCTAAAAATGCTCAAAATTTTTATATGAGCTCCTTATATTATTTAGAAGCCTTGGGTAGAAATTGGGTTGATTTGGACCTTGTTTGATCACCAAACCCCAAAACACCCCCCTGCCCTGTGAACTCCTTTACTGACTCCGGAAACCCTAAGTTCTCGGAGTTCCGTGAAGGAAAATTGTATTCAAGACTTAGATAATAAGTTTATATTATCTTTGCACCCTCATGAGCATCACATGGCATTCATTCTTATACATATGTATGGTTATGATTAGAACACGAGGAAGAAGTGGAAGCCACTGAAGAGCAAGTACCACCACCTTTGGAAACACAGGTTGAGAACTGTTTGTACTTCGATATTTGTGGATCTGAGCTTGACTCACCCATAAACAAAGGCAAGCCCCGGTGCATTTGCCACCCCCCTTGTGTTTTAAAATCTTTCTCACTTGCTTGATGCACTAGGTGATAGGTGTTGATTGCTCAAACAATTCCTGCATTCCTTTCCTTGGATTTGATTACCTTCCTTGACACCCTGTTTTTATAAAAAGGTTTTACTATGCTTAGTATTGCTCTAGAAAGGCAAAAGAATTTGTTTTACAAAAGATGTTTGGCAAAGTGGGAGGGTTGTTTTCAAAATAAAACTTGATGGTGAATCTGTCAAAGGCCTTGATGGATTCAACATTGGAAAAGATGTACCTCTGCCAGGTACCAACCTTTGGGGTTAAATGATTAAGCTGAGACCGGGCGGGTGACTTGCACGAGAAAGAGAGTCTCGGTGTAGTGTCTCCGTCTGAGTCGATTAAGGACCTTGTCGATGTAGGCTTGCTGATCGAGGACCCTTTAACTGGTCACATGCCTCGTCATGGGTAAGCTTTGCCTCGGGTGGACTAAGGCCAGAATAAGATAACACGAAATGGGCGTGGAGCGGTGGCGAGAGTAGCGTGTACCCTCCGTGGCAAGAGGCTGGACGGTGGTGTATCTGTGTTCTCGGTTTGCGTGAACCTGATCTGGTCTTAAGAAACCCGGTGGCGGGTTGACATATGCAAGGGTTAAGTGCTACATATGTCGTGTGATCGGAGATCCTCAGCTAAGTATAATCGATTCGGATCGCCGTACCTCCGCGGTTATGGAGACTTGGCCACTGACTTACACGTAGCAATCCAGTGAAGATGAAGGGTTGATAAGAAATTGGCTAGTGCAGGTCAAGTGATTGAACTAGGGTAGAAAGAACTCTAGCTGCAGGTAATTTTACTTAACCTGACAATAAAATTGGATTTTAAGGATCCACTTTAGTAAGCAATTCTGCAAACAGAGTCTTTGATTATTGAAAGGCCTTACCTTGACTCCCATATAACCAGCACACCCTTGAGAGTCTTTTCCTTAGTCGGGTAAGACTTGCTGAGTAATTCCATACTCAGGGTTTATTCCCCCGTTGTTTTTAGGTGAGGAGACAACAAACTTTTGTTGTTTTTGTACCAAGGTGGTGAAAAGTGAAGATAATCAAGAATGAAGCTGCCGGAGGACCGGGTCCTCCTTAAAAACTTTATGTAAAGAACTTTATGGGAGGAGCTTTTACCTCCCAGGTATTGTAATAATACTTTTCTGCACTCGCTTATACTCTGGTCTGTATTATATGACTTACTCCTACTTTATAAATAAATGTAAGTTTATGTAATCACTTCCGCATTTCCGCATCTCCGATGAACATATTGTCTGCCAGACGGGTGAAACGTTCCTAGAAAGGTAAGGATACCGAACTTGTCAAGTGATTCAGGAACATCTACAGGGTTGTCTGATGTCTTTTGGACAAGGACAACTGTAGGTGGGCCTAATGACTTGAGAGGTTTCGTCACAAGGACTTAATGGACCCTTCCAGTATGCTCTAGTGGCACATACATTTCCATCATTTCAGAGGCTGCTTGACAAGGCCCTAGCTATTGAACACAAGTGTGTTCAGCTAGGAGATTTGAAGAGGAAAGTTATATCTCAAGGACAAGGAAGCAGCAGTGTTCGTCCACGCTACAGTTCACCCCAGGGTACACTAGTTTGCACTGGCGGAGGCCAGCGCCTAGTTCAGCAATCACCTCAGAGGACTCCACCGACTCGTCAGGCTACCCCCACTGGCACCCCAACGAAGTTTTTAGGACAGAGTGCAGGCACCACTTGCTTCAAGTGTGGGAAGACTGGACATTATGCAAATGTTGGCCACATAGGATTGCTACTACCCCAGTTCAGAATAAGCAACAGACTCCAGGATCTGGCAAGGGATACTCTATTTCTAGGGTTAATCAAGTCAGCATCGATGCTAATCCTGATGGTGCTGACATCGTACTTGGTATGTTTTACATTAATGCTATTCCTGCAACCATATTATTTGATTCGGGTGCTACCCACTCATTTATGTCTCCTCGATATGCCAACACAAATGAGATACCACTGCTAAATATGAGAAAACCAATGATAGTAATTACACCTAAAGGGCCTGTTGAGGCAAATCAAATGACACATAGATTGACATTAACAATTATGGGAAGAGAATTTGGAGCTACTGCTATAATATTAGAGGCAAGCAGTATAGATCTAATCCTTGGTATGTCATGGTTAAGAAAGACAAAGGCCATTATAACATGTGGTAGAGGTACCATAGAACTCACTAGCCCTAAAGGAGAAAGATTTCAAGTTCAAATTGCAGTAACCACCTCTTCCAGACGTGCGATGTACTTTATAGCTGAGGAGTTTGTTGGTGACAACATCCGTGTGGTTAGAGATTTTCCGGATGTCTTTCCAGAGGAGTTACCAGGGATGCCACCAGATAGGGAAGTCGAGTTTGTCATTGATCTCCTACCTGGGACTGCTGCTATTTCTAAACGGCCATACAAGATGTTTGTAGAAGAGTTAAAGGAA
Organism: Zea luxurians; assembly: GCA_029449295.1. Taxonomy (NCBI): domain Eukaryota; kingdom Viridiplantae; phylum Streptophyta; class Magnoliopsida; order Poales; family Poaceae; genus Zea; species Zea luxurians. The sequence continues at coordinate 1,981,820 of JAOPSE010000125.1, forward strand.
CTAAAGAAGTAGTTAACAGAGTTACAAGAGGCTGGGTACATTCGTCCGAGTTCCTCACCTTGGGGAGCGTCGATTCTGTTTGTACAGAAGAAGGATGGATCACAACGGATGTCTGTGGATTATAGATCACTTAATGATGTTACTGTAAAGAACAAGTATCTGTTACCCCGCATAGAGGATTTATTTGATCAGATGAGAGGTGCTAGGGTATTCTCAAAGATTGATCTCCGATCAGGATACCATCAAATGAAGATTAGGCCATCGGATATTCCCAAGACTGCTTTCTCGACTCGATATGAATTATATGAGTTCACCGTTATGTCATTTGGACTAACTAATGTGCCAGCTTATTTTATGAATTTGATGAATAAGGTGTTTATGGAGTATTTGGATAGATTCGTCATAGTATTCATCGACGATATACTTATTTATTCCAAGAGTGATAGTGATCATGAGGAACATATGAGATTGGTGCTACAGAAGTTATGAGATAATCAACTCTACGCCAAGTTTAGCAAGTGCGAGTTTTGGATTGGCGAGGTGCCATTCCTTGGACATACCATTTCTAATGGTGGAATATCAGTGGATCCTGCTAAGGTCAAGGAGATTATGGAGTGGAGCGTACCCACTACAGTTATTGAGGTTCAGAGTTTCTTGGGACTTGCAGGATATTATCGAAGATTTATTGAAGGATTTTTTAAGATTGCTAAGCCTATGACCTCGCTTCTGGAGAAAGAAAGAGAGTTTAAGTGGGATGAGAAGTGCCAAGCTATCTTTGATCAATTAAAGAAGAGATTGATGTCGCCACCAGTGTTGGTTATGCTAGATCTATAGAAGGGATTTGATATTTATTGTGATGCATGTGGCCAAGGCTTGGGATGTGTGCTCATGCAAGAAGGATATGTGATCGCCTACGCGTCTCGTCAGTTACGAAGACATGAATTGAACTACCCCACTCATGACTTAGAACTAGCAACCGTTGTGCATGCGCTTAAGATTTGGAGACATTATATCATGGGAACCAAGTGTCAAGTATACACAGATCATAAGAGTTTGAAGTATATATTCACTCAGAAGGATCTCAACCTTAGGCAACGCCTTTGGTTGGAGCTTATTAAGGATCATGATTTGGAGATTCACTATCACCCGGACAAGGCAAATTTGGTTGTAGATGCCTTGAGTCGAAAGGAGCATGTTCATTCAGTTGTTGTTGCCCAGCTACCCGATGAGATTATTGAGGATTTCAGGAGACTTAACCTGGGGATAGTTGCTCACAATGAAGGAGTTACTATTGATGTGGAACCTACCTTGGAACAAGAAATTCACAAAGGTCAGATTGGTGATGCTAAAATACAAGAGATTAAGGATCTGATTACTGAAGGTCAAGGTCCGGAATTCATGGAAGATGAGCAAGGCACCATATGGTTCAAGGACAGGATATGTGTTCCTGATATTGAAAGCCTTCGTGAGACTATTTTAAAGGAGGCCCATGACTCGGATTATTCTATTCATCCTGGTAGCACCAAGATGTATCAAGATTTGAAGCAAAAATATTGGTGGTATGGATTGAAGAGAGATGTGGCCACACATGTGGCTATGTGCGATGTGTGTCAAAGAGTTAAGGCTGAACACCAGAGGCCAGCTGGCCTACTGCACCCACTGAAGATACCCGAGTGGAAGTGGGAAGAGATTGGTATGGATTTCATTACTAGATTGCCTTGCACCCATAAAGGATATGATGCTATATGGGTGATTGTGGATAGACTAACTAAAGTAGCTCATTTCATTCCGGTCAAGACTACTTATAAAGGCTCTCAACTGGCAGAGTTATATATGGCTCGGATTGTGTGTTTACATGGAGTACCAAAGAAGATCGTGTCTGATCGAGGTTCACAGTTTACCTCAAGATTCTGGAGAAGCTTTCATGAGAATATGAATACGAAGTTGAATTTTAGTACAACTTATCACCCTCAGACTGATGGACAGACTGAAAGGACTAATCAAGTATTGGAAGATATATTGAGAGCTTGTGCCCTTCAGCATGGAGGAAGTTGGGATAAAAGTCTACCATATGCTGAGTTCTCATATAATAATAGCTATTAGGCCAGTTTGAAGATGTCACCATTCGAAGCTTTATATGGGAGGAAGTGCAGGACTCCTCTATATTGGGATCAGACTGGAGAAAGACAATTCTTTAGGCCTAAACTGATTCAAGAGGCAGAAGAACAAGTCCGTATGATTCGAGAGAATTTGAGGGTAGCTCAAACCAGGCAAAAGAGCTATGCTGATAATAGAAGGAGATCACAGAATTTGAAGAAGGAGATTATGTGTACCTCAAGGTGTCACCACTTCGTGGAATGAGGAGATCCAAAGTTAAGGGAAAATTGTCCCCTCGCTTCATTGGACCATTCATGATCTTTAGGCGAGTTAGGGAGATGGCATACCAACTCAAGCTACCTGATAGTCTATCGGATGTGCATAATGTGTTCCACGTATCTCAACTGAAGAAGTGTCTCCGTGTCCCCGAGGAACAGTTACCGATGGAAGAGCTCAGTGTTCAGGGTGATTTACTTACATGGAGTATCCTGTCAAGATTCTTGATACATTGACTCGGGTTACGAGAAATAAGGTGATAAAGATGTACAAAGTATAATAGAGTCACCATGGAGAAGATGAAGCAACATGGGAAACAGAAGAAGAGCTTCGCATAGATTTTCTCCATCTTTTCCCTAGTCCTTCCTAAATCTCGAGGGCGAGATTCTTGTTAAGGGGGTAGGATTTGTAATACCCAATTTGTAATAGATATTAAAAATATATACCACTAAATTATGCATCATGCTGGATTTCATTTTGTGTGCATTTTGTGACATTATAAAAAGAGTGTAAAAATAAATTCATTAAAATCCAAATTTGGAGATTTAACCCTAATTTGCAAATTGAAGTTTAGAGAAGAGGAAAAAATGTTATACAAAAAAATAAAGAAATATATATTAAAAAAAGAGTTAAACCATCTATATTATTGGGTTCAATTTGTACATTCAAAATGAATATAAGTTCACATTTAAAATTGGATTCAAATTTGAATTCTTGAAATTAAAAGAGAAAGAAAAGGAAAAGAAAAAAAATAAAAGAAAACCTACAGGACCGTTCTGGGCCAAAACCGAATTCGCGGCCCAGTTCAGCTCTTCCCCGCACGGCCCGCTTGACCGCTGCCGCTGTAACCCTGCGCCGACGTGCGGGCGCCAATCGGCAATGACACATAATGGGCGTGCGCCCTTCGTCTCGCTACCATGTGGGCCCGAGGCAGACATACGCATCGTCGCGCACCGCGCACCTGGCCTCCTCGCGCCCGTTGTCGGGTGGGGTACGCCTGTCAGGGCTTTCTCCTTCCCTTGCAACGACCCTCCGAGATTTACTCGGGGAGCACTGAAAGTCGCCTAGAGGGGGGTGAATAGGGCAAAACTGAAATTTACAAATATAATCATAACTACAAGCCGGGTTAGCGTTAGAAATAATAAAGAGTCCGAGAGAGAGGGCGCAAAACAAATCGCAAGCGAATGAAGAGTGTGACACGCGGATTTGTTTTACCGAGGTTCGGTTCTTGCAAACCTACTCCCCGTTGAGGTGGTCACAAAGACCGGGTCTCTTTCAACCCTTTCCCTCTCTCAAACGGTCCCTCGGACCGAGTGAGCTTCTCTTCTCAAATCAAACCGGGAACAAAACTTCCCCGTAAGGACCACCACACAATTGGTGTCTCTTGCCTCGGTTACAATAGAGTTTTGATCACAAGAACAAGTGAGAAAGAAAGAAGCAATTCAAGCGCAAGAGCTCAAAAGAACACGACAAATCTCTCTCGCTAATCGCTAAAGCCTTGTGTGGAATTGGAGAGGATTTGATCACTTGAGTGTGTCTAGAATTGAATGCTTAGCTCTTGTAAGTGGTTGGAAGGTTGAAAACTTGGATGACTTGAATGTGGGGTGGTTGGGGTATTTATAGCCCCAACCACCAAACTAGCCGTTTGGGTGGAGGCTGTATGTCGCATGGTGCACCGGACAGTCCGGTGCACACCGGACATGTCCGGTGCGCCAGCCACGTCACCCGAACGTTAGGGTTCCGACCGTTGGAGCTCTGACTGCTGGGCCTGCCTGGATGTCCGGTGGCGCACCGGACATGCACTGTAGAGTGTCCGGTGTGCCTCTTCGCGCGTGCCTGACTTCTGTGCGCTCTGGCGCGCATTTAATGCGCTGGCAGGTGACCGTTGGCGCCGAAGTAGCCGTTGCTCCGCAGTTACACCGGACAGTCCGGTGTACACCGGACATGTCCGGTGAATTATAGCGGAGCGAATTCCCGAAGCTGGCGAGTTCAGAGTTGCGTCCCCTTGGAGCACCGGACACTGTCCGGTGTACACCGGACAGTCCGGTGAATTATAGCGTGGTGCCTCTGAAAATTCCCGAAGGTGAAGAGTTCAGCTTTGGAGTCCCCTGGCGCACCGGACAGTCCGGTGCGCCCGACCAGGGTGCCTTCGGTTGTCCCTTTGCTTCTTTGTTTGAACCCTTTCTCTTGATCTTTTTATTGGCTTATGGTGAACCTTTGGTACCTGTAGAACTTATAAACTTGGGCAAACTAGTTAGTCCAATTATTTGTGTTGGGAAATTCAACCACCAAAATCAATTTAGGAAATAGGTGTAAGCCTAATTCCCTTTCAATCTCCCCCTTTTTGGTGATTGATGCCAACACAAACCAAAGCAAGTATAGAAGTATATGATTGAACTAGTTTGCAAAATGTAAGTGCAAAGGTTACTTAGAATTGAGCCAATAAATATTACTTACTAGATATGCATGGATTGTTTCTTTATTTTTAACATTTTGGACCACGCTTGCACCACAAGTTTTGTTTTTGCAAATTCTTTTTGTAAATCCTTTTCAAAGTCTTTTTGCAAATAGTCAAAGGTAAATAAATAAGATTTTGCGAAGCATTTTCAAGATTTGAAATTTTGTCCCCTTGTTTCAAATGCTTTTCCTTTGACTAAACAAAACTCCCCCTCAATAAATTCTCCTCTTAGTGTTCAAGAGGGTTTTAAGATATCAATTTTGAAAATACTACTTTCTCCCCCTTTAGAACACAAAGAGATACCAATTTGAAATTTACCAATTGAAAATCATTAATTTTAAAATTAGGGTGGTGGTGCGGTCCTTTTGCTTTGGGCTCATACTTTCTCCCCCTTTGGCATGAATCGCCAAAAACGGATACTTTGAGTGAGATATAAGCCCTTTACTAACTACTTTCTCCCCTTTGGCAAATAAAACATATGAGTGAAGATTATACCAAAGACGAAGAATTGCTTGGAGCGACGGCGAAGGATGAGTGATAGAGTGGAGTGGAAGCCTTGTCTTCGCCGAAGACTCCAATTCCCTTTCAATACACCTATGACTTGGTTTGAAATACACTTGAAAACACATTAGTCATAGCATATATAAAAGAGATATGATCAAAGGTATATTTATGAGCTATGTGTGCAAATTAGCAAAAGAAATTTCTAGAATCAAGAATATTGAGCTCATGCCTAAGTTTGGTAAAAGTTTGTTCATCTAGTGGCTTGGTAAAGATATCGGCTAATTGATCTTTAGTATTAATGTATGCAATCTCGATATCCCCCTTTTGTTGGTGATCCCTAAGAAAATGATACCGAATGGCTATGTGTTTAGTACGGCTATGCTCAACGGGATTATCCGCCATGCGGATTGCACTCTCATTATCACATAGAAGAGGAACTTTGGTTAATTTGTAACCATAGTCCCGCAGGGTTTGCCTCATCCAAAGCAATTGCGCGCAACCTGCGGCAATATACTCGGCTTCGGCGATAGAAAGAGCGACCGAATTTTGCTTCTTTGAAGCCCAAGACACCAAGGATCTTCCCAAGAACTGGCAAGTCCCCGATGTGCTCTTTCTATTAATCTTACGCCCCGCCCAATCAGCATCCGAATAACCAATCAAATCAAATGTGGATCCCCGAGGGTACCAAAGCCCAAACTTAGGAGTATAAGCCAAATATCTCAAGATTCGTTTTACGGCCGTAAGGTGAGATTCCTTAGGGTCGGATTGGAATCTTGCACACATGCATACGGAAAGCATAATGTCCGGTCGAGATGCACATAAATAGAGTAATGAACCTATCATCGACCGGTATACCTTTTGATCCACGGACTTACCTCCCGTGTCAAGGTCGAGATGCCCATTGGTTCCCATGGGTGTCTTGATGGGCTTGGCGTCCTTCATTCCAAACTTGTTTAGAATGTCTTGAGTATACTTCGTTTGGCAAATGAAGGTGCCCTCTTGGAGTTGCTTTACTTGGAATCCTAGAAAATACTTCAACTCCCCCATCATCGACATCTCGAATTTTTGTGTCATGATCCTACTAAATTCTTCACATGTAGATTCGTTAGTAGACCCAAATATGATATCATCAACATAAATTTGGCATACAAACAAATCATTGTCAAGAGTTTTAGTAAATAAAGTAGGATCGGCCTTGCCGACTTTGAAGCCATTAGCAATAAGGAAATCTCTAAGGCATTCATACCAAGCTCTTGGGGCTTGCTTGAGCCCATAAAGCGCCTTAGAGAGCCTATAGACATGGTTAGGGTACTCACTGTCTTCAAAGCCGGGAGGTTGCTCAACGTAGACCTCTTCCTTGATTGGTCCATTGAGGAAGGCACTCTTCACGTCCATTTGGTAAAGCTTGAAGCCATGGTAAGTAGCATAGGCTAATAATATACGAATTGACTCAAGCCTAGCTACAGGTGCATAGGTTTCACCGAAATCCAAACCTTCGACTTGTGAATACCCCTTAGCCACGAGTCGAGCTTTGTTCCTTGTCACCACACCATGCTCGTCTTGCTTGTTGCGGAAGACCCACTTGGTTCCTACAACATTTTGATTAGGACGTGGAACCAAATGCCATACCTCGTTCCTAGTGAAGTTGTTGAGCTCCTCTTGCATCGCCATCACCCAATCCGAATCTTGGAGTGCTTCCTCTACCCTATGTGGCTCAATAGAGGAAACAAAAGAGTAATGCTCACAAAAATGTGCAACACGAGATCTAGTGGTTACCCCCTTATGAATGTCGCCGAGGATGGTGTCTACGGGGTGATCTCGTTGGATTGCTTGGTGGACTCTTGGGTGTGGCGGCCTTGGTTCTTCATCCTCCTTGTCTTGATCATTTGCATCTCCCCCTTGATCATTGTCGTCATCTTGAGGTGGCTCAACTCTTTGATCTTCTCCTTTATCAACTTGAGCCTCGTCCTCATTTTGAGTTGGTGGAGATGCTTGCGTGGAGGAGGATGGTTGATCTTGTGCATGTAGAGGCTCTTCGGATTCCTTAGGGCACACATCCCCAATGGACATGTTCCTTAGCGCGATGCACGGAGCCTGTTCTTCACCTATCTCATCAAGATCAACTTGCTCTACTTGAGAGCCGTTAGTTTCATCAAACACAACGTCACAAGAAACTTCAACAAGTCCTGAGGACTTGTTAAAGACTCCATATGCCCTTGTGTTTGAGTCATATCCTAGTAAAAAGCCTTCTACAGTTTTAGGAGCAAATTTAGATTTTCTACCTCTTTTAACAAGAATAAAGCATTTGCTACCAAAAACTCTAAAATATGAAATATTGGGCTTTTTACCGGTTAGGAGTTCATAGGATATCTTCTTGAGGATTCGGTGTAGATATAACCGATTGATGGCGTAGCAGGCGGTGTTGACCGCCTCGGCCCAAAACCGATCCGGTGTCTTGTAGTCATCAAGCATGGTTCTTGCCATGTCCAACAGAGTTCGATTCTTCCTCTCCACTACACCATTTTGTTGTGGCGTGTAGGGAGAGGAGAACTCATGCTTGATGCCCTCCTCCTTAAGGAAGCCTTCAATTTGTGAATTCTTGAACTCCGTCCCGTTGTCGTTTCTAATTTTCTTGATCCTTAGGCCGAACTCATTTTGAGCTCGTCTCAAGAATCCTTTTAAGGTCTCTTGGGTTTGTGATTTTTCCTGCAAAAAGAACACCCAAGTGAAGCGAGAATAATCATCCACAATAACTAGACAGTACTTACTCCCGCCGATGCTTATGTAAGCGATCGGGCCGAATAGATCCATGTGTAGGAGCTCCAGTGGCCTGTCAGTCGTCATGATGTTCTTGTGTGGATGATGAACACCAACTTGCTTCCCGGCTTGGCATGCGCTACAAATCATGTCTTTCTCAAAATGAACATCTGTTAGTCCTAAAATGTGCTCTCCCTTTAGAAGCTTATGAAGATTCTTCATTCCAACATGGGCTAGTCGGCGGTGCCAGAGCCAACCCATGTTAGTCTTAGCAATTAAGCAAGTGTCGAGTTCAGCTCTATCAAAATCTACCAAGTATAGCTGACCCTCTAACACTCCCTTAAATGCTATTGAATCATTACTTCTTCTAAAGACAGTAACACCTACATCAGTAAATAGACAGTTGTAGCCCATTTGACATAATTGAGATACGGAAAGCAAATTGTAATCTAATGAATCAACAAGAAAAACATTGGAAATGGAATGGTCGGGAGATATAGCAATTTTACCCAAACCTTTGACCAAACCTTGGTTTCCATCCCCGAATGTGATAGCTCGTTGGGGATCTTGGTTTTTCTCTTAGGAGGAGAACATCTTCTTCTCCTCGGTCATGTGGTTTGTGCACCCGCTATCGATGATCTAACTTGAGCCCTCGGATGCATAAACCTACAAAACAAGTTTAGTTCTTGACTTTAGGTACCCAAACGATTTTGGGTCCTTTGGCATTAGAAACAAGAACTTTGGGTACCCAAACACAAGTCTTTGACCCCTTGTGTTTGCCCCCAACAAACTTGGCAACTACCTTGCCGGATTTGTTAGTCAAAACATAAGATGCATCAAAAGTTTTAAATGAAATGCTATGATCATTTGATGCACTAGGAGTTTTCTTTTTAGGCAACTTAGCACGGGTTGGTTGCCTAGAGCTAGATGTCTCACCCTTATACATAAAAGCATGGTTAGGGCCAGAGTGAGACTTCCTAGAATGAATTCTCCTAATTTTGCTCTCAGGATAGCCGGCAGGGTACAAAATGTAGCCCTCGTTATCCTGAGGCATGGGAGTCTTGCCCTTAACAAAGTTAGACAATTTCTTAGGAGGGGCACTAAGTTTGACATTGTCTCCCCTTTGGAAGCCAATGCCATCCTTGATGCCAGGGCGTCTCCCACTATAGAGCATACTTCTAGCAAATTTAAACTTTTCATTCTCTAAGTTATGCTCGGCAATTTTAGCATCTAATTTTGCTATATGATCATTTTGTTGTTTAATTAAGACCATGTGATCATGAATAGCATCAATATCAACATCTCTACATCTAGTGCAAATAGAAACATGCTCAAGGGTAGATGTAGAGGGTTTGCAAGAATTAAGTTCAACAATCTTAGCACGCAAAATATCATTGTTATCTCTAAGATCGGAAATTGTAACATTGCAAACATCTAATTCTTTAGCCTTAGCAATTAATTTTTCATTTTCAATCCTAAGGCTAGCAAGAGAGGTGTTTAATTCTTCAATCTTAGCAAGCAAATCATCATTATCATTTCTAAGATTGGGAATTGAAACATCACAAACATGAGAATCAACCTTAGCAATTAATTTGGCATTTTCATTTCTAAGGTTGGCAATAGTGTCATGGCATGTGCTTAGCTCACTAGATAATTTCTCACATTTTTCTACTTCTAGAGCATAAGCATTCTTAACCTTAACATGCTTTTTATTTTCCTTGATTAGGAAGTCCTCTTGGGAGTCCAAGAGATCATCCTTTTCATGGATGGCACTAATTAGCTCATTTAGTTTTTCCTTTTGTTGCATGTTTAGGTCGGCAAAAAGGGTTCGCAAGTTATCCTCCTCATTACTAGCATTATCCTCATCGCTAGATGTTTCATATTTGGTGCAGGATCTTGATTTTACCTTCTTCCTTTTGCCATCCTTGGCCATGAGGCATTTGTGGCCGACGTTGGGGAAGAGAAGACCCTTGGTGATGGCGATGTTGGCGGCGTCCTCGTCGGAGGAGTCGGTGGAGCTCTCGTCGGAGTCCCACTCACGGCACACATGGGCATCGTCGCCCTTCTTCTTGTAGTGCTTCTTCTTCTCCTTTCTTCTCCCCTTCTTGTCGTCGCCCCTGTCACTATCACTAGACAATGGACATTTAGCAATGAAATGACCGGGCTTACCACACTTGTAGCAAACTCTCTTGGAGCGGGGTTTGTAATCTTTCCCCCTCCTTTGCTTGAGGATTTGACGGAAGCTCTTGATGATGAGCGCCATCTCCTCGTTGTCGAGCTTGGAGGCGTCGATGGGTGTTCGACTTGGAGTAGATTCCTCCTTCTTTTCTTCCGTCGCCTTGAATGCGACCGGTTGTGCTTCGGACGTGGAGGGGCCGTCAAGCTCGTTGATCTTCTTTGAGCCTTTGATCATCAACTCAAAGCTCACAAAATTACCTATAACTTCCTCGAGGGTTATTTGAGTATATCTAGGATTGCCATGAATTAATTGAACTTGAGTAGGGTTAAGGAAAACAAGTGATCTTAGAATAACCTTAACCACTTCGTGGTCATCCCATTTTTTGCTCCCGAGGTTGCGCACTTGGTTCACCAAGGTTTTGAGCCGGTTGTACATGTCTTGTGGCTCCTCCCCTTGGCGAAGACGGAAGCGATCGAGCTCCCCCTTGATCATTTCCCGTTTGGTTATCTTGGTCACCTCATCTCCTTCGTGCGCGGTCTTTAGCACGTCCCAAATCTCCTTGGCGCTCTTCAACCCTTGCACCTTGTTATACTCCTCTCGACTTAGAGAGGTGAGGAGTATAGTGGTGGCTTGGGAGTTGAAGTGCTCGATTTGGGCCACTTCGTCCTCATCATAATCTTCATCCCCTACGGATGGTACCTGTACACCAAACTCAACAATATCCCATATACTTTTGTGGAGTGAGGTTAGGTGATATCGCATCATATCACTCCACCTAGCATAGTCTTCACCATCAAATGTTGGTGGTTTGCCTAATGGGACGGAAAGTAAAAGTGTATGTTTAGGAATGCGAGGGTAGCGTAGGGGGATCTTACTATACTTCTTGCGCTCTTGGCGCTTAGAAGTGACGGACGGCGCGTCGGAGCCGGAGGTCGATGTTGATGAAGTGTCGGTCTCGTAGTAGACCACTTTTCTCATCCTCTTGTGCTTGTCGCCTCTCCGATGCGACTTGTGGGAAGAGGATTTCTTCTCCTTCCCCTTCCCTTTGTTGGAGGAGTTTTTCTTCTCCTTCCTCTTGTTGCGGGACTCTTCCGATGAAGTCGACTTGTGGCTTGTAGTGGGCTTGTCGCCGGTCTCCATCTCCTTCTTAGCGGGATCTCCCGACATCACTTCGAGCGGTTAGGCTCTAATGAAGCACCGGGCTCTGATACCAATTGAAAGTCGCCTAGAGGGGGGTGAATAGGGCGAAACTGAAATTTACAAATATAATCACAACTACAAGCCAGGTTAGCGTTAGAAATAATAAAGAGTCCGAGAGAGAGGGCGCAAAACAAATCGCAAGCGAATGAAGAGTGTGACACGCGGATTTGTTTTACAGAGGTTCGGTTCTTGCAAACCTACTCCCCGTTGAGGTGGTCACAAAGACCGGGTCTCTTTCAACCCTTTCCCTCTCTCAAACGGTCCCTCGGACCGAGTGAGCTTCTCTTCTCAAATCAAACCGGGAACAAAACTTCCCCGCAAGGACCACCACACAATTGGTGTCTCTTGCCTCGGTTACAATGGAGTTTTGATCACAAGAACAAGTGAGAAAGAAAGAAGCAATCCAAGCGCAAGAGCTCAAAAGAACACGGCAAATCTCTCTCGCTAATCGCTAAAGCCTTGTGTGGAATTGGAGAGGATTTGATCACTTGAGTGTGTCTAGAATTGAATGCCTAGCTCTTGTAAGTGGTTGGAAGGTTGAAAACTTGGATGACTTGAATGTGGGGTGGTTGGGGGTATTTATAGCCCCAACCACCAAACTAGCCGTTTGGGTGGAGGCTGTCTGTCGCATGGTGCACCGGACAGTCCGGTGCACACCGGACATGTCCGGTGCGCCAGCCATGTCACCCGAACGTTAGGGTTCCGACCGTTGGAGCTCTAACTGCTGGGCCCGCCTGGATGTCCGGTGGTGCACCGGACATGCACTGTAGAGTGTCCGGTGCGTCTCTTCGCGCGTGCCTAAATTCTGCGCGCTCTGGCGCGCATTTAATGCGCTGGCAGGTGACCGTTGGCGCCGAAGTAGCCGATGCTCCGCAGTTACACCGGACATGTCCGGTGAATTATAGCGGAGCGAATTCCCGAAGCTGGCGAGTTCAGAGTTGCATCCCCTTGGAGCACCGGACACTGTCCGGTGTACACCGGACAGTCCGATGAATTATAGCGCGGTGCCTCTGAAAATTCCCGAAGGTGAAGAGTTCAGCTTTGGAGTCCCCTGGCGCACCGGACACTGTCCGGTGGTGCACTGGACAGTCCGGTGCGCCCGACCAGGGTGCCTTCGGTTGTCCCTTTGCTTCTTTGTTTGAACCCTTTCTCTTGATCTTTTTATTGGCTTATGGTGAACCTTCGGTACCTGTAGAACTTATAAACTTGGGCAAACTAGTTAGTCCAATTATTTGTGTTGGGCAATTCAACCACCAAAATCAATTTAGGAAATAGGTGTAAGCCTAATTCCCTTTCAAGCACCTTCCGCTCGGCCGGAAATCCTGGGGAGTTCGTGCCAGGCGTGGGCTTCGGTCGCGCATATATCTACCTACTACGTCTATCCCTCGCCTCCCTCTATCCATGCGCTAGACCCGAGCCATACCACCAGCGCGCTATCTTCTTAGGCAAAGGATTGCGCCGTCGTGCCTGCCCGTCCATCCGCCGCCACCGGAAGTCGTAGGGAGGTCGGGGGTCTACACCGAGCGGGCGCGTAACCATCCGTGGTGCCTGCGTGCCGAATCGTCGACCACGCGCCCCGTAATTGTTCGCCGGAGAAGGCGGAACGCTGACAAGCCGCCTGGTGTCGTGGTCAGCTTGCCCGCGCGCCCGATCCTCAGTAAATTCACCTCCCTCGGGCTTGCAAAGATCCCCTCATTGTTTAGCATCCGTCGGATTGGGGATTCGAGCATTATGGCATAGGATTGCGGGATCCAGCCATGGCTGCCACTGGTGTTCGTACGCCATCGGTTGGGGATTAGTCTCCACCGTAGCTGCGCGCGCGAGGGAAGGAAGAGGCAGCATGTGTCGTCGATCGTGCGATCTGCGGTTCGGATTAGGGCATAGCTTACCCCCTTCGAGCGAGAAATCCTGACCATAGATCTAGTCACCAATGGATGGGATGGAATCGAGAGTAACTAAATCTGGGCCACTTCTGGTGAATCCAATAGTGGCTGTTGCGTACCGATTCGAGCGTAGTGCGACTTAATCTGGCGCGCCCATAGGCGATCAAACGGTTGCTATCACCCAACGCCTATTCGACCCTAGAAACATGCATAAGAGTCCGTGAATGATTGAGAAATCAACCCGCCGTCCTATATGAGGCGCGCCGAGTCTTAGAACTTTTGCACCAGACCCCCCTGTGTTCCTGTTTAATTGACGCCCAGTCCAGAGCCCTTTTAAATTGAATAAAGGAATTAGAAAATGGATTTTTAATATGAAAATAAACCCTAGAACTTGTAAAATGCATAGAAAATCCATTTTTAGTCCAAATTGACCCACTCTAGTTTCTAAAATTTTGTAATTTTATTCTCTATCACTTAGAATCTCTGTTTTGATATGAAAACAGTAAGAAAAATAATTTCTCATTTAATTCTATTTTAAGCACATAAAACCTTTGGAAATTCATATCTTAAAATCTATAGCTCCAAAAATTATGATTTCAGTTCCTAGGATTTTATTTTAATGTGTAGATTATTATTACGTATTTTGTTTACATGTTTGGTGTGATGTTAATTTTTTCTATACACTGTGCTTGTTTGTATTGTGCCGAGTAGAAGAACCTGTGACTGAGGATCCTGGTGACCAGCAGATAGAAGTAGCTGAGCAGAAGCTCATTGAAGGCAAGTTGTGCCCTTGACCACTTTTATACCCAATAATGTTCTTTAATGTCATTTACTCATGCATAGGTTTAATTTTGATGGGACCCAATAGGTTACCCTAGATTGTTATTCCTTTTTACCTTGTTATCCCTGAATCACTTGGATAGTTTTTGCTATTGCTTTACATGGTTTTAGGATAACCTTTCATCATATCCATGTTCCAATTCTTTTTTATTCTATTTATGTTCATGTCAAGATCATTAATGTTAATTGGAACATGGAGCTTAACTTGAGAAACACATGCCACCACAAGGGAGGAATGAGACCCCTTGGCTAACTAATTAGGAAAGCTAGTGGAAGACTACCTTACCCGAAAGGGGCAAGGGAAGTAGGGGAGTTGCATGCAAGGAGGTTCTCGGGTTGATTTTGCTGCGATGGCGGTCAGACGGGGGATTCTTGCAAGTGCTCTTCCCATAAACTGTAGCGTGTTTTCGGAAGCTAGTGGAACTTTATAAAGGTCTCGTAGTGTTGCCGTGCCTCGCTTCCTTAGTAGAGGTGTATGGGAGTCGCGATCCCTTGGCAGATGGGTAACATGACTTATGGGTAAAGGGTACAACCTCTGCAGAGTGTAAAACTGGTATACTAGCCGAGCTCACGGTCATGAGCAACTCAGAACTCTCGCATGATTAATTTATGTAACTTAAATTCAATTTTGTCATTTGCATATGCATGAGATTATTTATTAATTTTGTTCTATTACTTTTATTAAGGTTTGGTATTTACTTACATTTAGTAACTGCTAATAAAATTTTGACCAACTAATTAAAAGCAATGCTCAGCTTTAATCCATGTTGTTGATTAGCCTTACACATCATATGAACTCCCACCTTTGTGAGTTCATGCCCACTGGTTTTCTCACACCTTGTTGAGCTATGATCATGTGTGAGCTCACCCTTGCTGTCTCACACCCCCCACAGGAGAAGAACAGGTGGTTCAGGAGGAGCCACAAAGCGAGGAGTTTGATCTGATCTAAGTGGCGTTTCCCAGTTGACTTTTGCGCCAAGGATGATCCTTAGTTAGTTTTATATTTATCTTTTATTTTATAATAAGACTTCCGCTATATAATAAATACTCTGATGTTATTGTGACATTTTTCTCTATACACTCTGTTATTATATATGTTGTCTTCTTGGCGCATGCATGAGATGCACCTGACTTTGTTCCTTAAAGCCCGAGTGTGACAAACTTTTAAAGGCCCGTTTGGTTCCATTAGTCCTAAAATTTTAGTCCCTGCTCTGTTTGGTTGTAGGGACTAAACATATTCTAAATACATTAAATGCAACACATAAAGACCAAAATACCTATTTTCTTGTTTTATACCAGTTTTCTATGCAAGGACAATTGGAGTAAATGTGCCCTGCTTTAGTCCCTTTTAGCACCCATGTGAGAGACTAGAGACTAAAGCCAATTAGTCATTACTTTAGTCCTTCCGTTTGATAAAATAGTTTGATAAAATAGAGACTAAACGGAACTAAAAAGCAAAGACTAGATTAGTCCCTCTAACCAAACCCAAACCGGACCTAAGGTCAACGAGTGCTGGTTCAAGTGATACCGAAAGATAATTGCCGCCAAAAGGCATAAGCTTAAACTTCTAAGTTCAGAGATACCCATACCACCAAACTTTTTTTCCGTGCCATCAATTGCCAATTAGCAAGATTGATATTTCTTCTTGTCAGTCACCCAAAAGAGGTACCCATATACGAATTTATCATATCAATAACCCACTTAGGAAATTTGATAATAGACACCAAATAAATCAATTTCAGGTTCCCCACATAAGAGAGGAGCCAGCCTTTCCAACTTTTTAACGTGGAGAAGTGCAGAGGCACATCCAAATATTTAAGAGGCGGCTTTTGTTGCTTGCAGCAGAATAATATTTAAATTCTCTTGCGTTCGATTCTGGAATTTGTTCCAAACAGGTCAAAAATTACACCTTATCTTGTGGCAAACAAAAACGAGGAACGAAACAGAAAAAGAAGAGTGGTAGCTAGATCGATATCGCTCTCGTCCCAAGCATCCAGATTCTAGAAGCTGCGAGAAGCACGGCAGCAGGTGCTCATCGTCCTGATGAATCTGACCCACAGCATCACTGCACCTGGATGTTGACGACCTTGGCCCCCGCCGACAGCTTGGGGATGGTGAGGTACAGCACGCCGTCCTTCACTTCTGCGGCGCTCCTCTCCACGTCCACGTTCTCCGGCAGCTCCACCCGCGTCCTGTACCGCCCGAAGCTCGCCGGCGGCCACGCCTCCTCCTCATTGTCTCCCTCCTCGTCGCCGCCGCCGTCAGCAGCAGGCTGTTGCTTCTTCTCTGCGGCCACGACGAGCGTCCGGTCCTGCACGCTGACCCGCACGTCGTCCCGCGCCATCCCTGGCATGTCGAACCGGACCAGGTACTCCCCCGCGCGCTCCCTGACCTCCCACGGCGTCCGCCCGTGGTCGGCGCGCGGCACGGCGGTGGGGGCCGCCGCCGCCGCAGGCACGACGCCGCCGAAGCGGGCGTCGGTGTCAGCGTCGTCGGCGTCCATGATGGTCCGCACCATCTGGTCTAGCGTCCTCGCTTCCGGGAAGCTGTCCCACCACAGCCCTGAAAGCACGCGCGCAATTCGATTGATTTGGTGGTGAACTGTGGTTTAAGTTACCGGATCAGAGTATCGTTATTATCGTCTCGTCCTCAAAAGTCAAGGCTACTCACCGAATGGTGTGGTGCGGACGACCCTTCTAGCCCTCGGGCCTGGAGCACTCGCCCCCTGCCGCTGCTGCCTGCCCTTGGACGCCCTCTGCAGGTGGTCCAGGTTGTCAGCGGAGCCATTGCCGTTCCTGGTGGAGGACTGGACCTTCACCGACGACGAGGGTCGAGCGATGGGCCACCTCGCACGGCGAAGGGCAGGGGACGATGTTGTGGCGACGGCCGGGTGAAGGTTGTTGGGGGCCGCCGCGGCGTGCCACATCGTCCGTGCTCTCTCCCGACCTCCCTCCCGAGCTGGTGATGAGGATCGGACGAGCGAAACAGAAAGCGGTGATGAGATGAGAGTGAGTTGAGACGATGGTCAGTGCAACATTGCACGAGAGTGGAGGCCGTAGCGGCGTTCTTAAATTCAGGTAAGGCCACATCACGAGGGCCGAGGGAGGAGGAAAAAGAGAAAAAGAAGGACGTGGTGGATTCTGGAGAGTGGTGCGGTGTTCTAGACCTCTCTGGACTGGACCCCACATGCGCTGGCTGGGCCGCCAAATGGACTGGAACGGAATGGATAGCTTTCTTTCTTCTTCTAAATTTTAGTAAACTCACTGCAAATATATTAATGAGAAGTCTGATTTATGGTTATCAAAACAATAAGAAGTCTGGTGTTATACTAATTTTCGTACACAGACGAACAAGATATCTACCTCTATGGTTCTATTTTGGTCAGCTACTCAGCTAGTCCGCATCAGGCACCACTTTTTTTTGTTTGCTGTCAACGTAGAACCATCATGTTGTTCCCTTCAAATTAAAGCCAGCTATTCAAACTGTTGCAGCTTAAATCTAGAGACAAAAATACTTCTATAGCCAGCTATTTAAACTGTTGCAAATTAAATCTAGAGACAAAAATACTATAGAAGTAGTATACGCTAGGTTATTCGAACTGTTGCATCTTAAATCTATAAAGAAAACACTATAAAGTAGTATAAGCGGGTTCAGATTAAAGCCAAGTGAAGACCAGGATGCATATTTGTAGAATTACCTAGGGACCCATATCAGTTCCACAGCTGGTAATTGTCAAGAATGAAAGGCTGCCATGTTATGCATGCTGTCACGCTACTAGCAATGTCTCACGGTAAGGACATTTATCTAAATAAACAGCCCCTACTAATATATATGGTTCGAAATAATATGCAAATTTCCTTGATAATTATACCACCTAGTTTTCACACACACAGGCAACAGTGATAATGATATTTTTCGCAAGCAAAATTGTACTCCGTAAGACAAATTCTGGAGTTTATGCGTTCGAATGACATGCAAACAAAAAATAAAGAAAATGCCAAGTTAAGACCAGAAATAACTCCTTCCATGTCCAACCTAAATATACTACTTGCACCAACTCAACTCTTGAACCGAACACTGCGGCTGACATTCGGGTTGATGCCAGACGTTTCACCTCCATACGGACCAGACTGCTTCTTGATATCACGCACTTGGCCTTTCCGCTTGACAAGCTTGTTCTTGTGCTTATCCTGAAAAGAGTTGCAAAAAGGAAAAGCTAATGTGTTACCGCCCTGGCAGAGTTCGGATTCCCTCACAGGTCACGCATATTAGACTGCAATGCTATGCCACTTACCCTGTAGTTCTTCCGCGGGTTCTTCTTCTTCTTATTCCTGGAACGAGTCAACCCCCTGTTCTTCAAGATCTGCAAGGGTTTAGATTTTATACTTAGAAGCGTGTGACAGGGAACCGGATTCTATAATGTTGTTACACGATGCACCAGGTGAAGATTAACCTGATACGAAATCGTCCTCTTGCCATCGCCTTCTGTTTCTTCCTCCAGATGTTCAACGCCCGGAGTTCTGTCATATGGGAAAAGGTATAAGCAGCAGCATAGCAGTCACCAGAAGCGGCCTTATTTGTTACATGGTGTGGCATATCAGTGAAACTTACGGCGAGTACAGAGCATTCTTGGTTGATAGCTTTTCAGTCCTCTTTCTTTTGACATCCCGATGGAAGTCGTCTTCAGATTCATCACCACCTTCTGGCAACTCATGGTGGTCCTCCTCTTCAGAAGCGTCACCATCTGGCAGCTCATGATCCTCTGCTGAGTTAGCCCCTACTCTTGATAGGACGCGAAGCTCATGTTTTCTCCGTCTTTCTCCGATATTATCTCTCTTCGGAAGGTCATCATCACCAGAAACAAACTTGAAGATACAAAACAAAGGGTTAGACACGGACAACCAAAATCCTGTAACTCCGGATAAAGCTTAAGACACAACTTATGCTACCCCCTTATACTTTTTCTTAGGTGAGATGCTTAAAACTGAAATAAAACTTACAAGAATCCAAAATCAGAATGTAAAATTCACCATCAATTTCAAACTCACTAGACAAATTACTTTGAAACTACAAATATCCTGGACACTAATGTCAAGATATAGCTACACGAAATTATTTCCGACCTAAAATGACTAAGACAATTGATCCCATTCCATAACCTAGGACCACAGAATGGCAGAACAACAAGAAACATACAACCTGTAACTGAGTAGTGTATCATACCATGCTTTTATTTGATTTAGCAGCTGCTGCAACAAGCTTGCTAGGCTTCATCATTTGGTTATTCTTCAGCACTTCATCATCAAAATCATCCAATGTCTGCAGGCCACTTCTACATATAACAGACAAATATTACTAAAACCACAAAGAAACAAAAAACGTTATTATGTAACAGAAGAAATGCATAGCTAATAACTCACTTATCACTAGTTGTCCTGGTTTTTGACGACTTCTCTGGCTTCGAGCGTGTCAAATTATAGAGCCCTTTTTTCTTTAATCTTTCCTCAAGGTTTGCTCTTACCTTCAACATTTCAAGGCTATGCAAGCCCATTCGTTCATCCTGTCATTTGTGAATTTCAAATTCAGGCAGTTACACTCAAACTTACCAGGAAAACAATGAACACTACATGTTCATATTAGATTAACCTTGTTCTTCTGTTCATTAACTTCATGATAATGGTTATTAGAAGGCTCACTCTTTCTTGATTCAGAGACTTCAGCACCCTAAATTATCAATCAAGTGTTATTTTGAGTGCCAAGGTAATAAAGTAATAGATACAAGAGAGCAGAAACAGTACTTGTTTCACTTTATCCAGTGCTAGTACATTGCTAAATTTGCCCTCCTGTTTGTCCAATGAGACTATCTTATCTGTTTGGATGGTGCCACAATGCATACTATGGTCATCAGCGCACCCTTTTTGGCTCACTGGATTCAAAGTGATTTGCTTTATCTGCAATAGTGAAGACATTGAACCTTTCACGTAACACATAGTCCAAAACTTTCCAATCGACTCAGAAAGAGAACTTATCTAATAAGCCCTTAAATAACGATATGCAATGACAGAACAAATTCTTACATGTTACGAATTCTACCAAACTCTTTTTTGGTCTAGTAAGACTGATTAGAATACCAAGCCAATAAGCATCAAGAAGAAAAGGAGGGGAGAATTCATCGGGCAGATAAAGGGCAGCATGGGCATGCTCTCTGAATTCAGTACAGATAGAAATAAGGTTTACTACAACAAACCTTCTCTACCATATTCTTGGTCTCTATCAAGCGAGAAATTACAGGATGATCCTGTACGGACAACCCCTCAGATTTCATAAGGAGATAGAAGGTAATAGCTTGACAATGAGCAAGCAAACAAGCTTTCTTCACTTCAAAAGGTTGCATTTTATCTTTGCCTAGACAAGACGTGACCTGCAAAAATATTCAATTATCAAGGAAAGCGATTCGGAGAAGGGAGACTAAACAGGCTATAAGCACTCAGATCAAAAACCACAAAACTTAGCAGTGAATCGTAGTAGTGAAACAAGCAAATTCAACTAATCTGATATAACATAAACCGCAAAACCCCACGAATCACCGACATGAACCATGAACAAATGGTGATCACGAACCAAGCCATACTAGAGCAAGCTCAAGCTTGTGTGTGTCAGTAACTAAGCAAGAAAGTATCAGTGGAATGGAGAATAGTGCCAAAGATGGCTAGATGAAAAAGAAATAAAAAAATATGAATACTTTCACCCTTTTAGGATATTCGCAACACTCTTTAGCTTTATTGTAGGGACAAGATATGGTCCTGTTTGAACAACCATATTTTACCTTTTGTTCAATAGTGCAAAACATCTAAGAGCATCTCCAACAATGCCTCAAACTAGTGCCTCAAATTGAAATATAGGGCTCTACACAGGAAAAACCACTCCAACAGTGCCTCAATTCAACAAATTTTGTTAAAAAACTATAGGGCACTCTCTCAAGTGCCTCAAATATACTACACCGTAGTGGGCTGCCCTATAATCTAGATTTGAGGCTTTACTGTTGGAGCGGGGTGCTTTATTGGTGCCCTAAATTCTATAAAATTTACTTATTTTTAAATTATAAGGCATTTTTATAGGTCACGTTGTTGGAGATGCTCTAAGCCTAAGCTTCATGAATAATATGCAATAAAAGGCTAAACTGAAGACAAACAAGCCTTTACTGGTAAGCTAGCAAATATTGGCGTTTCAAGTTTCCGAGTTCTTCCACACATGTAAGTTAAAGTCTTCAAGCTACACAATTATTCAGCGAATACTATTAGAATAAGAAACAAGAACATTGTTTCAATTGTGAGTGCGGCAGTAATTTACCTCACTTGTTAGCTGTCCTATGGCCCTAAGTTCTTCATGGGCATCCTTCAACTCAGACAACAAGCTAACGAGTTCAGGGGCAGAACTGATAAGTTCAGAAGCAGAAGTGCACAAAATTAATATATAAATAAATGTCAGCATTCATTGCACTTAAACACATAATGACAATGTCACACTTCAAGTAGTACATAATTTAGATGTTATAAGCATTACTGCATTACAGATCTCAAAATTTCATCAATGGACATGTCAATTTAATGTTGATTTGAGTCGAACTAACCATTTACAATAATCATTATCAAAGGTAAAAAGAAGTTTCTTCAAGCACTGGTGAACGGTACATCCATTATGTCATCAGGACAGACTTTACGAAGGAACTAGACATATAGTACGAGTCAAAAAACAAACCTGTATAGCACATCCATTTTCTCATCGCCTGATAAGACAGCAAAGTCTTCTTTCATTTTGGATTCATGGTTGGATACCTGCTAATCAATGGATAAATAATTGCAGAAGGGTATTGTTTGATGTATGCATCAACAAACACATATATACTCAGATAAAGTATTAGCCCAATGAGCAGGTAGAAGATATGGAAATCAAAATCCTCATTGCTCAACAAGGCAAAGATAGTGAATAAAATAAAGGAAAATGTCTACTAAACCACACCCCACAGGCCCACACCCAAGTCCCCACCAAAAAAAACTAATAGCATTCATCTACTTCCCCTCACCTAGAAAACCAAGCATTTTGCCCCATAAAGTATTGAAAACCGCCTAAATAATGCCTTGTGATGGTTTTCTAAGACAGTTTTTTCTGGCATTGCATATTACGTGGAGGATGTAATGGATGTCAGTAAGCAAACAATATGAAAAGGTCTACATAACCTCCCAACATATTTAGGGTTGACAACATAACCCCTTTGGTAGTATATAGCACTTAAGGTATCAAATAACATCCAAAATGACCCTTGGGATTGTTTTGCAGGCCTGTTCTGACACCATGGCCCGATGTGCCAGCCTGATTGTCTTGCATATGCAGGTTGGCAATACCACATAATGCAAGTGAGAAAATTCCAGAAGTATTCAAAAATATTTACTATTTTTCGAAATCAAAAACTATTTTGACCTTAGGTCACTTTGCACAGCACATCACCTAAAACCAAGTTTCAATAGTTGAGGATTGAAAAGAAAAAAGCCTCAGAGTTGAGGATTGAAAAGAAAATTAACTCTCAGAGTTGAGGGATGGAAATCTGGACTGTTACATAAAATAGTTTAAAATTGTATAATGGAGCATAACTTATTATCTGATAAGATCTCCTGAGGCAAGTTTAGATGATTCTCAAAGCCATCCCATGGTTGAAGCAAACTAGAGACAGTAACAAGAAAAACAAAGAGGAAAAAAAAGACAATCACCTTTGTTGCATTACCCTCTTCATCACTTTCACCATCTTCTAATCCAAAATCCTTCATAGACAGCCTTTTTTCCTTATTTTTTTGTATCCTTTGTGCCTCCTCGTAATCCACCTCATCATCACCAGATTGTTCACCAGGAGCATAGTATGCATTTTTACCTCTGCCCCAAACATTTTCTTGTGTTTCATCCTCCTGCTCATCCATGCTATCATCACCTCCAGCAATTTGTTTGACAGCCCTCTGTGCTCTTTTTACTATTCAAACACACCATGTTATGTATATGCAAACACCACATATCAGAAGAAACAGGAACGGCTAAATATGTGGTTCAATATTTTTCTTATTTATTCATTAACAGTAATGCAAATTGTAATAATTGAACCAATGCTTGCACTAAAGCACTACATAAATTCTGGAAGTATAAGAAATCAGCAATAGCATTTTATGTGCCGATGGATTTATTCAACACAGTTGCATCAACATCATATATGTATGGAATTTGTGCAGTTATATACTTAAAAATAGCTTTGTTGGCGGAATGGTGGCTAAGTATGTATTTGCAATAGTTCACCTATATCAATATGTAGAGTTGTGGGCCTAATTATTTAAGCCAGAGATATATTGCTAAACAGAAACAAAGAAATATACTAACAGAATAGTAATATGCCCATAGATATTACATAAGACATTCATAAACTTACATTTCGAAATATACCCTTTGTCCCATCCTTCATAATCAGCTTCAGCCATGTCACCGGACAATTCTCCTTTGCTGTCATCACTTTCGCTATCAGAAACACCCTAAATAATTAAGTTGATAGAATATGTCAAACATATAGAAGATAAGAATAAGATTAACAAGTACAGGTTTTTACCAAGGTTCAAAAAGGCACTAGGCAGTGGCCACAGACTAGTACCTAGAGAGCCCAGGTGTAGATTAAAAATGACTAAGCATTTCTGCTTTTTTATAATTTTATTTACTGCTGGGAGCAAGATCAGGAGGCGTCAGCATGGATGAAGAAAAAAACAGAGTGAACAGAGACAATTTCAGGGCAAACAAAACAATACACAAGGCAGCACAAACAATGCACATTCAACGGGTTATTAGCATTTGAGAACAGTGTATCAGAAGAAAATTACGACAACAGGGAAATAATGAGTTTTGCAAATAGAAGCAAGTTCAAGAGAAAACAATAGAAATGTATCTCACAGAGACAGCTCAAAAGCTGCAGGTCACACACGACACATAAACACACTGCAAAGGCGTGCTCCATCCACCAGTTTCCACACGAGGGGGCACATGAACTGCGATCACTGACTCCCCAAGGCTCAACAGCCCCAACACACCTAGCTGACTCACGCGTGCTCGCAGCTGACAGCAATGCAAGGAGCAATGGCACTTTGCTTCTCTTGTAACATCGCCACCAGATATTTATCTGCCCATCCACACCCACCCTCTGCTCCACACTCCTGCCCTCTGATGTGCTGTGCACGTGCTCTTTTTTCTTCCTGTTCACCCACTCTAGTGCAAGATTGCCTTGCCGCCGCTTTTCCCGTGTCCGTGCTGCCTCACGCGTAGGCCAAGAGCCTAGTCCCGGCCAGAGCTTATTGGCCAACACAGGGCCTAATCGATCCAGCAGGGCTCCGATTGCTAACTAATTGCATCTAGGCAAACGTTTAATACCTTTTTTGGTACACCGATTTTTACTCATTTGGCATTTAACATATCAGGTTCATTTACATTACATAAGATATCAGCAGTACAGCACGGTGTAACATATCACATTCCATTCGCATTAGCAACACAATGACAATTATGAGAAATTGAGCATATATCATGTTCGACACTAGCCATAGACCAACAGTGCCCTTTATAAAGGAGAAGACAGCACTCTGTATAGTGTATATCAATGACAACCCAAAACCCAGAAATACAGTGGCAACATGTTACCCCCAAAATAAGCTATCATCGAATAGAAATGGAAAAAACACATCAACAACAAATCGTATGAGAAAGCAGCACAACCAATCCACTGTTGCAGCACTAGGCTTGGCTAAATGAGCAAAATAAATGACTGAAAACAATGTAAAGCGGTTGTTCTATCCAACCAAACAGCAATACTTGCATTTAATCAGCAAAACCCTTGAAAGTTACCAGCTATATAATTTGTACCATTCTACATACAATGTGAACTTATGGAGAACTGAGTCAGTGAGGTGTAAAATAACCTTGAGGTCAAACACGGGCTGCTCCACATCATCATCCTCCGACTCCCTTACTGAAACACGGGGGAAAGAACAACAAGAAAGAAAATCGAAACGTCTTAATAAACTGCACCGCAGATGGACAAAGCAAATAAAAATCCCCGATAGCATCAACTAGAGCACTAACCATCATCGGCGTCGAAAGGGATCATGTCCCGCTGCTTGTGGACTGCGAATCAGAAATCAGAGACAAAACAACGACAAAGCTCGCATGAACCAACAGGAACAAACAAATGCATGTTCTTCAGAAACGGAGGGAGGGGGGGGGGGGTCACAGCTCCTCCATCTTACATGCATCAATTTCGTCGTTGTCAGAATCAGGCATCGATGGCAGCTCGTCGGCCCGTTTGGACTTTGGAAGGCCCCGTGCTGGCGTGCGCCGCAGAGTTGTCCTCGACCTCTTCCCCATGATAGGCTACTCCCTAATAGAAAATAAAGATATCATAGCGCTATATTACTGATTATTTAAGGGAACAAAAATTTCAACTCTAATATACGCATGAAACAAATTAATAGAGCGATTCAGATAAATATCTAGCATTTTGCGCAGACAACCGCGTGATGGATTTATGAACCGAGCAAAAAATTAGCAAAAATTCAGATAAGTATCTAGCATTTTGCTCTATTCAGCAGGCCAAACATTAGGCGCGTAGGGAATTTATTCAGATAAGCGATCCGCACCTGGGTACAGAGCCGCGGACGCGGTGGCCGGTAGCTGCTGCCGGTGGGCGGTCCGCTGTTGCCGGTGGGCGCGGTGGGCGGTCCGCTGCTGCCGGTGGGCGGTGCCGCGGACGCGGTGGGCTGTCCGTAGCTACCGGCGGCCGCCTTGCCTGGGCGGTGCCGGGGCGCGTCAGGCGTCGAAGGGCGGACGGCGGTGGGCCGTGGCCAGGCGCGGAAGACGGAGGCGTGGAAGAAGGGCCGGGGCGCGCGGTGGTCTTCTGGCGGCGGCTCGTGTCTCACAGATGTGGGATGTGGCGCAGGCTAGGGTTCGATTTTGAATTAAAAGACGAGGCGTTTCCACAACACAACGACCCGTACCATACGTACGCGGGCCAATCTGTCACGTGTCCGGCGCGTTTTACAAAGCCCTGTCCCTATATGGGGCAGCTTGGGCTGTGGCTTATCGGGTCAGGACTCAGGACGTCAGGTCACACCCGCAAAGCCAACGCCTCCACGGCGACTCCGGCTCCTCCACGGCTCCAGCTCCAGGCCCCAGCTCACCCTCCCCCTCCCCTCGAGGCGGACCGCCCCCACGTCGCCGGCGATCGAATTGGCTGCCGTAGCCTCGCGCTTCCGGCGTCGGAGAGTGCGCCCGTCCGGCGGAGATGGCCCTGCGGCACCTCGTCACGGGCCAGAACAACTGCGTGCCGGACGGCGCCTCGTCGTCCAACCCCCTCAACGCCCTCGCCAACGCCTTCCTCGGCCAGTCCTCCAAGGCGCAGGTGAGCTTCCGTGGCCGCCCTAGAGTTGCCAGCAAAGTTTCGAGCGTAGAGGGCTAGAGGGTTAGCCGATGCCGCGGGGGCTTGGATCCTGTCGCTTAGGTTGGACAGCTGTTGTGGATGGACGGAGCAATTGCCCTGATTGTTCCGGAAGCCGAACCGTTCCTAAAGTTGGTAGTTTGATTGCTCCCGTGATGTTTAGGTTGGTATGGGTGTCATGCCTAGTATACCACCACTGCCAGTCTACTAGATGCGCCCAAGAAAATTACTGGTCTCTGCACTGCGCCACCATTTGGCTCTGGCTGTGATGTGTCCGTTTAGCTGGAACTGAACTTTCCCGGGCCTTGTTCGTTTGTGTCGGATTGCACCCGGAATCGTTTCAGCTAATCAAGGTTTATATGAATTAGATAAGCAATCCGGTTAGGAATCGTTCCAACTCACCAATTCAGCACAAACGAACAAGGCCCCAGCATAGGTCATTGAAGCAACGACGTTTTTTGTCTACAGTCGCAGTGACTGTTCCTGATACTTGAGTGCCTTCCAAGTTCCAACCTTCCAATGCCAGTTAGTTCATAGCCTTCCAAGTTCCAACCTTCCAATGCCAGTTAGTTCATATATCAAACACGAGGTAGTTCCCTCTCGTGACATGAAAAAAAAATACAATTTTGCTTCATTTGGCAGCATGTTTAGTTTCCAGTTCAAGTGCGCTCAGTAATTAGCCATCCCAAGTAAGAATTTCTGGTCCATCTACTAATCCTACCTTATGTTTCAGTGATACATGATTAGGAGTGAACCTATAGATTTATTCAGTGGTTGATATCCAAATGCCTTTATTGTTTATACGTTGTATTAAACATCAATACATATCTTTCTGTAACTACACCACCTTTTATTTGTGCAGTCAATAAAGGAACTTCCTGGTTCTGTTAGTGTCCCATCTACATCTGACTTTAGCGTGTCTGCTCCTTTGTCAAACATCCCTGGTTCAGAAAATGAGTTCAAACAAGACCAGCGACCTCTTGCACGGGTAAGGGTTATTCCAAACATTCCTTTGTGTTCCTTCCAGGTGCTCCTAAGTCATAACTGTAGCTGAGCACCTGCAGGGTGCTGACTTTATTCGAGGTGGTCCTGCTAATGATTGGATTGAGTCTTTTCGGCCTCCGAGGGTTCCTGAACTTGGTGTAGAAGCACAATTTCCAGATTTTGAGCAAATTTATAACAATGCAGGGACAACCTTTCAGCCGCCATTGGATGGTAAATTTCTAGATTTTAGCCTTTCCTTTGACCAGATGTTTACCTGTGTACCACATGGCACCTATAACAGTATGATAAATTCGTGAATTCGTTGTGTCACACCAATTTTTTTCTTGACAATATTGTTCCTAACTTGTTGAGCAATGATGTAATCATGTACAACGTAATAGTTATTATTGTGTGGCCCATGTTCGGATTCATTCACCTGTGTCATACTTGATACCTCGTACTCTGTCTTGCTTGGGACAAATGATTTGGTTGTGTCGATAGTACACTACACACTAGTTCCTGCTTTAATATACAGTTCTCACATACTCCAGAACATTCAAATGCATTGGAGGGTTTTTCTTATGCCAAGTTATGTTGGATTACGAGGATTGAAGTTTAATATACTGAGAACAATCCTTTATGCTTTTATAATTAGATGCATTTTTATGCTACCTTACTATATGAAAATGGAGAATTGCCTCAGGGCTCAGGGTCCACGGTATTTTCCTAATTTTACCGTTTACAATGCTGAAATACAGTGAATGTCAACATAATTAATTTCAGGTCCACCACAAAGAGTGTTGTCCGGTGTCTTGCATTCCTTTCTCACAAGTGGCCCAGCTGGTGTGCCATTTCAACCACTTCCAGTACCAGCTGCTCTTGGTTTATCTGAAAGCGACAAACAATGCATTCGTGATCGTAGCTGCATAATGGCACGGCATATTTTTTCTGACCAACCAGAAGAATATATACAGAGTCAGGTAACTTATAATTTGTACCCCATATGATTCTCAAAACTCAAAATTACCTAGGACCGTTTAAGGTTTGCTCAAAATGTTTCTGTATTCCATTCATGTGTGATGTGTTTAACTAGAATCATATAGCACTCTCAAACTCAAAATTACATAGGTCCTTCAATTTTGCATTCCAAGTTTTGTATTTCACTTTTTGTATATTGATGATCTCACTCTTTTATGTTTGGCAGGTCAATACTTTGCTGCATTCGCTTGATATTGACAACCGTATGAGAGGACCTATGCAGGGGCAATACCCAGAACTACAGGAGTACTGGAAGCAGTCCCAAAGTTCTATGCGTCCTGCCCCAATGCATAATGCTGCTGATAAATGGATTACTGAGTTTGGCAAGCAAAATAATAATCCAGAAAATTGGGCGAACTCTTTCGAACAACAATATGGCCCCAATGGGTGGGCCTCTGAGTTTGAACAGGTCAGAGCCTTCAGGATTCTTGTTTAGCATTCCCAAAACCTAAAATATCAATTCTGAAATATGCTCTTTTGTCCTCCATATTAATAACAAGTTCACTAGACAGGGCATCTTGGAAATATTTAGGACCGTAGAGCGTGGATTGACTATGGATTTTCCTTCTCAGTATTATTTACTCCTAATCCAATTCTATATACAGTCTGGATTCTTGAAATTGAGTTGCCCCTTCTTTGATTATCCTTGTGTCTGACAAGTTCATTTTATTATTTTAATATCTGTGCATCAAAGTCTCATTAATTCTTTATATTGTGGCAGCATCAGTCTCAGATGGCCATGCGCCAGATGGGAGGAGCGAACATGGCCAACCTGGCTGCTATGGAGCAATCCCGAGTGCTTGCACAAACTTTAGCAAGTAATAATGACCCCAAGTTTCAGGTATAAGTGATGTCCTGATTTGATTGTTAGCGCTACTGTAGTATTGTGTACTGATTAGTGTAATGGCCTGTGATTATGTGGGTGCTGACTATGTAATGGGCCTAGGTCCAACTCTGGTTAGGGTTAGGGTTTCATTCTCCAACTAGCGCTATTGTGTACTGATTAGTCTAATGGACTGTGATTATGTGGGTGCTGATTATGTAATGGGCCTAGGCCCAACTCTTCTATTATTACTACATCTCCCAATCCTGGTTAGGGTTAGGGTTTCATTCTCCAACATTGATAAATATTAGGGATGCGAATTGCTGCCCCTAAGACCATCTCTAGCAGCTTACTCATACCCATATTGAAACTACACTCTACAAACAGTACAATCTACCATGGTTATTAAAACGACGAAACGTTGAAACGCTCATGGGTGGAGTTTTAACTTTTAAACGATTTAAACAAAGTTTAAACGTAGTTTTAAACAACATAGGGAAATTTCAATATATCATAATTTCAGACAATTATATAAAGTCAAATACCAAACAACCAACAGAAGTTCAAATAATAATATTGTGCAAAATGACATGTCCACAACCACATTACCACAATAACACAAGTTCAACTAATAGCAAGTCGACAACCGCAAACAAAGTGGAATGAGATGTCTAATAGTCCACAATCACAAACATAGCACAAAATCAACTAAAGTAGAATGCAATGTCCACAACCACAAGCACACAAGTGTTACTCAAGCACTCAATAAACATCATCCAAATCATCTAAACCAACATCATCCTTGTCTTGCTCATCACCACGGCCACCATTGTTGTTTGTTTCTTCTTCATCATCCATGTCAAGGTCGTCAAGCACAAAATTGTAACCTAGGCGGAATCCCTAATTGGGCTGGACCAAATTTTACAAGCAGGCAACTTAAACGCTCGAAACGTGGCGTTTAACTATATATCGCGTTTAAACGTCAAAACGTGACGTTTAAATGTCGTTAAACGACGTTTTACGAGGAAGTGTAAAACGTTTCAGCGTTTTATAGTTTAAGCGACGTTTAAACGTCGTTTTAATGTCGTTTTAATAACCATGCAATCTACAGTGCAACGGTGTTTTTGGTGTTCATATGGGTGAACTATTGTACCCACATGGTCACCAAAAACACCGTTTTGCACTGTAGATTGCATCGTTTGTTGAGTGTAGTTTGAATATGGGTATGGGTAAGCTGCTGGAGATGGTCTAAGGGTCTCCACCGAACCCTATTAGTTTAGTTTTTTTTCTCGAAAAGCGCAGGAGAACTGCGCCCCATTATATTAATCAAAGGTAGGATAACAAAGGGCAGGAAAAGAGCCTGGGTACAGACACTCCTTACGGAGGCCAACAACATGCTTACATAAAACTATCCATAAAGGACTCAACAACCCTAAACAATGTGTCTAGGAGCAGCCAAAATGGATAAACCCTTGGCTCCTGTGACTAGCCATTTCTCTCTTTCCTCATTAGCAGACTCCAGAAGAAGAGGGAGACTGGGCGAAACTCCATCAAATACCACTTTGTTTCTATGCTTCCATACCATCCAGGCTCCCAAGATAATGAGAGAGTTCAAACCATCTCTCCCAGGACCAGCAACGATATCTGAAGATCTCTCCCACCATTGAAGAAAGATATAGTCTCCATACTGAGGGGCTAAGCTGTGAAGGCCAAACTTCCTTAGTATGGTGTACCAGAAGACTTGAGAGAAAACACAGGAGACCAGCAGATGATTTATGGTCTCAGGTTCTTGGTCACAAAGAGGGCATCTGGCTGGGTGATTCATGCCTCTCCTTGCCAGTCTATCCACAGTCCAGCATTTGTTCATGGTCACCATCCACAAAAAGAACTTGCACTTAGGAGGGGCCCAAGATTTCCATATTCTTTTATAGTGATCGAAGGGTCAAGACCCAACAAAGAGGCCATAATAGGCAGCACTTGCAGAGAACTGGTCGTTATAGAGAAGATATGCTTGTCTTCAATGTTGGGCTGCAGCAACACATCGGCAAAAGAGTTCTACAGAATTAAATAGTCTGACAGAACACCCACTGTCAAAGCTCCCCCAATATCAGCAACCCACTTCTATTCAGCAAGGCCTCTTGCACGGTTCTTTTATCAGTTATTCTTTTTGGGATTAAACTGAAAAGTCGTGGGGCTGTATCAGCGATCCTTCCTCCATTAATCCATTTCAGTCCAAAATAAATTATTAGCTCCATTGCCAATTTCAGACGTGAGAACCGCTGAAAAGAAAGCTCTAACTCTACTAGGGACCTGTATAGGAAGATCTGTCCAGGGCCGAGTGGGGTCTGTTTTTTCAACCATAACCATCTCATGCGAAGGGCCCAACAAAGTTCAGAGAAGCTGGAAATTCCCAGCCCTCCCAAATCCAGAGGTCTACAAACCTTTCCCCAAGCAACCAGGCAATGCCCTCCTTTTGCTTCCTTTCTTCCTCTCCATAGGAACCCCTTTCTTATTTTATCAATCTTATCAGTTACCCCTATTAGTTTAGTTATTAGCACAAGTTTTCCAAAATGTGACAACAATATAAAGCTCTGTTTTATATGTGCACTATGATTTGCTAGATAATTTATACTTCACTATGTTATGATTAGTCTCTGCACAGACTTGATTGGCTGGATGTGATGCATTAATAGTTAAAATCCATGGCAATTTGCACATCTTGATATATCTTTTACTACATGTGAATGCATTTCATCTAGATAATTAAATATTCAAGCTAAGTTGAGTGTTTTTCCTATCATATCTGGTGAAATTTTGTGATAGAGGGCTTTATTGCATTTTATTTTTATAGATAACTTGTTAGTTCAATAGATGACACATATTCACCAGTTTAGTAACTTTTTCGCAAATTCTATTGGACGTCGCTTTGTGGCTTTGTGCACTGTGCAGGGCTTTTTGATTTCTTTAAAGTTAACATGCCGTAATTATATACGCAGCTCTCCTGCGTGTTTGAGAAAATGTTTGAGAAAAAACATTCTGTAATTATCAAAATATGGTATTGCTTTCTGGAGTGACACAGGGTAACTCACTAGATATGCAGAGAGGGGATGGCGTGCATTGCTTCTTTGATTGTTCACATTGTATACTGTGAAATAGTTAGTATATTGTGTCATATCCGAACCATTGTTATTCAGTAAGTATTTTTTAGGACTCCATGTCAGCCAGCCTTAGGTTAACCATAGGTCATCTGGATCATCCTGTAAGGACCTGACAATATCTCTTTTTTTTTCTTTTTGGGAAGAATTCTAAGTTCTTCCAGTTTGTTTCAAAGATGAGCCGAGGTGAACTTATTATAGAAGATAATCAAGTAAAAGAAGGTTCAGCATCCCAATCCATTGGCTGGGCTGATGAATTTCAAACACCGTACAATGCTAATGCAAACTCATGGGCAGATCAGTTTGCACATGAAGAGGTAATACTAGATGGTTGGATATATGCATGGCATGCTTAATGAGGATCAGTTTTCTGTAATCATCAGAAATGAAAATTGTTACATCGTTCATCGTTGGTACTTCATGGCATTCAACATTTTAGCTTCCATACCAAGGAACACGTGAAAAACTAGAAATTGTCAGGATGATTTCATTTCGTATAGACTAGCAGGACAGCTGAAGCTTCTGATTAGATATCCCCAGATCCTGGTGGTTGGATGTCATTCTCTTTAGGACACTGATCAAATGAGCATCCTTTATACAAACCGTCTAGCGTTCTGGCATACATGGTGTTGGTGGTTGGCAGCCTCACACTTTTTGCTTTGTTCACACAATCAGCCATGCTCTGATGATATCTCTCCACTATTCTTTATTTTCCAGCTTTCACAAGGGGCGGATAAGTGGGTTAACGAGTTCTCTAGTCAACATAATCATGGTGCACTAAATGAGAACTGGGTTGATGAGTTCTCGAAATTAAATGTTACTGACGAATGGGCAGAGGAATTCAGTGGAGGTGGTTTTGGCGAAAGCTCTGCTGATCCATGGGTAGATGAGTAAGTAGAAATTTCATGTGCCTCTATACATCTGCTTTGTCATGGGATATTATTATAATTGAGTTAAAATCTGTATTTCTTGAGTTTTATCAAACGTATCTTTGTATCAGATAAGAACTTTGTAACCGAGTTATCTGTTCCAACATGCATCTAGTTTGGTAAATTGTTAATACAATTATCTAATTAGTTTATATTGACATTGGTGAATTATGTTGATTTTTATAGGGAACCCTTTGGTATAACTATCGTACCATTCCTTTTTTCATTCTTTGTAGGTTCCAAGAACACTTGTCATCTTTCAAACAAAGTTCGGGCGCCTCTCGAGGGGTTTATGTTTTTTCTGAGAACAACCCGTATGTTGGTCACCCTAATCCAATGCAGGAAGGACAGGAGCTCTTCCGCAAGGGCCTCTTAAGTGAAGCTGTTCTTGCTTTAGAGGCTGAAGTTTTGAAGAATCCTGATAACGCAGAAGGTTGGAGGTTGTTAGGCGTAACACATGCAGAAAATGATGATGACCAACAGGTGATATAGCTCCTTTAAATGTTTAAACCTTTCTTATTAATTAGGATCATATTAAAATACACGATAGGCAACCCTACACTTGAGACATGTATGCGCTGTCCTTTTTGTATCTTCTTTATCTGATGATTTTTAAATAGATCGATTTCTAAGAATTGTTTAACCAGCCAAAATTCTTGTAGCGTAGCAGTAAGCTCCCTAGTTGAGGGAGACACTGGCCAGGGTTGGTGGCACCAAAAGCTCTGTTAGCGACACAAAAAGTAGTAGCAGCGCGCCAGCCTGTGGCGCCTTTTGTTGGTTTGGGCCCTCCTACCAGGGGGTAGTTGCGTAGGATGAAGCTGGGGTTTGGGTGGTTTTCTCAGCCTGATCGGCTGAGGTTTCTTCTCAGAGTAAAAAAACATGGGGTAGGTCTTTCCCCACCAGCTGAGTTTTTAAAGAATTGTTTAACCAAATCAGAGAGGCAAAAGAAAGACTGAATTTGTTTGTTTATAGTTATCCTGCTTGCAGAATGCTTTTCATGAGGAATATGTGAACCATGCTTCATTGCAGTTCTGTGTAGATTGCAATAGATACACGCATGATATGCATGTAGCTCAGTTTATAATACAACAACAACAACACAGCCTTTTAGTCCCAAGCAAGCTGGGGTAGGCTATAGCTCAGTATATAATCTGAAAGGAAATTGTAATTCTGTTGTTAAACTTTAGCATTGTAAACTATTGTTTTTATGACCTAGGGGTTCCATACTTCTATCATGAAGCTGATTTTTGTCTAATCTTTTGCTTTGAATTCAGGCCATTGCAGCAATGATGCGTGCGTTGGAAGCTAATCCAACAAACCTTGAAGTTCTTCTTGCTCTTGGTGTTAGTCACACAAATGGTTAGTGCTTCGAATTGTGGGAGTAATTTGACGCCCTGCTTAATATGCTCTAGCACTCTTGAGTCTATTGGCACTTGTGATTTGGAAGTAATCTTATTTCTGCACTGATGTGGAGCTATTTCACTAGGAACAGTGAACAACTAAACAAAACTTATTAAAATGATATTGTTTGAGGGAAAACAGTTCTATTTCCTTTTCCATGTTCAAAGAAAAGAAAACTTTTCTATGCTCCTCCAAGCTTTATGTTAAATAATGGAATAGCAATTATGCAATAACATTCTGAAAATTAGTTCAAGTAGAAGATTAATCAAAATACCAAATTATATGTTATCTTGAAAGGGTTTAATTCTTCTAGCAATGGATGCAGAATTGGAGCAGGGGGAAGCACTAAGGTATCTTTATAGGTGGCTTCAGAATCAACCAAAATATGGTGGCCTTGTCCCTCTGCAGTCAACTGATTCACCTTATGGTCCTGATGTAAGTATACGACTGCATGCTATAAGTGTGTATGTTTCAGTTTAGTCAATTAACTTATGGGGCAATTGTGATCATACCCTTCGCCGGCGTTGCTATTGCGATTTTACCCACTCTGGCATCTTCAGATTTCGGATGGGTATCCTATGTACAAGATTAGATGTTTTTTTGCTGTAGAGATGTGCTTTTGCTGATTTCTAATATCTTTCAATATTATTAATTTCTCTTAATAATTTACTTCTGCCATACTAAATGTTGGCATCATCAGGTTGTTAGATTGTTTAATGAAGCTGCTCAGATGTCACCTGAAGATGCAGATGTTCATATAGTTCTGGGAGTCTTATACAACCTATCAAGAGAGTATGATAAAGCTATAGCTTCATTTAAGACAGCACTACAGCTCAAACCACAGGACTATTCACTCTGGAACAAGCTTGGTGCAACCCAAGCAAACAGCATCCAGAGTGCTGATGCAATATTGGCGTATCAGCAGGTAATTAGCTCAGGGACATGTTTAATGTTTCAGCGTTGGTCTTTTTGCCCGCACAGCTAGCTGGATTTGTATATATTCCTGCTTATATCGTGTTCGATGCCTTACATGGCTCTTGCTCCAGTATTTTGTTGGTCTTTGACTAGTCATTTTGAAGGGAATGTTTCTGGCTATTATAATCTGTATGACCTACAAAACTAGCAGTAAAAGATGGTATGATTGGTGTCTTGACATAGTTTCTTAAATAGTGCATCACTGGTCTTGTTGGGCTTGTTATTGCTTTGAAATGAATACGGACATAAAATGTAGACATGGAAGAAGAGGTTTCATGCTACAACTTTTGTGGCCTTGTGCCCTCCGTGGAAAATTTTTCTTATCTCCCATTGCTTCTGTCATAAATCTGAAGTACTTGGCATCAAATTTTCTTGGAATAGTGTTGATGGTGTAAACAAGATTTCACAATGATGGTGTTAATAACACTTGTTTGTATATTTGAAATCTGGAAGTGATCACAATACCTTCTTCTGTTTTCAGGCTCTGGACTTGAAACCCAACTACGTGCGTGCATGGGCGAATATGGGAATCAGCTATGCCAACCAGGTAGTCCTTTTTTTTAATAGGATGTTAACGTCTGTGCAACTGGTTCTTTAAGAATACTTGAACCTTGATGGAATGGAACTATGCATTCTTGTGACCTGGTGCTTTTGCACGCATGGCGACAGGTATATAAAACATTAAAACTGACACGACCTGATAATAACCCCTATGGACGCAACTTCTTGCATGTTGCCTATGCAGGGTTTGTATGAGGATTCCATTCGATACTATGTAAGGGCAGTTGCAATGAACCCAAAAGCTGACAATGCCTGGCAGTACCTGAGGATCTCTCTTAGGTATGCCTTGTACGCTTGATTTACCTACATGTGAACCTTACAACAAGGCAGTGCTGATTTACTTAACTAACTAATAATATACCTACATGTGAACCAGCAATGCTTCGCGAGCGGACATGATTGCTGCATGCGACGCCCGGAACCTTGACGCTCTTCAGAAAGAGTTTCCTCTGTGAGCCCTCCGGTCCAAGACATTAGAGCTTCCATGGAAGGAAGCAGCACACTAGCAAGCCGAGTGACTGCACCTGTGGTCATGGAAATGGAATTAGAAACCAGTAGCGTTTTGTATTTGCCTGTTGATTCTTATATTTATTTTTAGGAAGTGGGGGAATGTGTAGCAACTAGGAAGCGAGGGAACAACATCCAGTTGATGTGAAGCATCCATGGCACAGTAGGCAATAGTGGCAAAGGGGGTATTATACATCTGTAACTGTAGTACACACTTACGGGACGCACAACATAAATAAAAGAATGGTTGATTAATAAACTGTTTATTTTGGGGACACACCCCTAGGATCAACCCCTACTTGTTGAAGTGTATAATATATGTCTGTATAGTTGTTAGAAGTGTACAAGTGAATTATCTACTTCTCTCAAAAGCTTTAGATTTTGGGTGCATTCACTCTAATCTTGTTCCTTAAAACCTGAAGGAGTTTGGAGCCCTCTCCTTACTTCACGGAGTCATAGGCCATCTGCTTGATGACGTGTGGCAGCCCACCGCACTCCTTGCTCTGCGTATAGACCCGTGGTACTGGTTTTATACGGACACGAAATCTTTATTCATTTTTGTGTTCGCGTTTGGCATGTTCGCAGGCCACTACACGTCCAACGTGTGGCCGCGGGAGTCTCGGACCCGACTTCTTTGTTCAATTCAGCGGAGCGAAAGCTTGCATCCGTGTTCCCCACCTCTGCCTGCACAGTGCACATGCCTCGCTTGCTCTCTCCATGCCCTCGTCCGCCGCCTCATCTCCGCCATCGCCGTGCCGCAGCCAGGCCGGGGTCGCCGCTCTGTCTCCTCCCAGCCAAGCTACCACCGCCACTCCTCCTCCCCGCTGTCGCGCCCTCTCCGCTGGCCACCGTGTGCGCCTTCGTGCTCCTCCTCCCCGCTGCTGCGTGCAACTTCGCGTGCCATGTCGTCCCCTCCAACACGCTCCCGCTGCGACTCGTGCTGGCCCTCCTCCGCAAAAACTGCATCTGCCCAAAGTATGTGCGTCGCCTCCCGACCCCATATCCTCTGATTTCTCATTTTCTCCGTGAAATGTTCCTCGGTGGTTGGTTGATTCGTTAGTTGGTTTGAGGATTCAGCTGAAAGTTTGGGGGGTCTGTAGGGAAGTAAGGAAGTTAATTGAGAAGTGTTGCTGGACATGGGTTAGATCCAGTACCCCGAGAAGTACTTCTACGACACCTACGAGTACAGGTAGATTTGAAACCCTCGCCTTCATGATCTTCACCCTTTCACATATCTTTCTTCTGTGGTTGTTGGAAAAATCCTATCCAGAGCCCCTTTGTCCGCGCAGCCCGCGCCCGCATCGTAGCCTGCCAGCGGCGAAGTAACTGACAGCAGCAGAGGCGGAGCAAAAGGTACGCGTCGAAACAGTCTTTGAGGTCAGACACAAACGATTCAATCAGGGAGGAAGAGGAGGATGCTAGTCAGAGCAAGCGTCGTGGGAATGTCAGGAGGCGGCGGCACGACTTCTCTGACGACGATGAATCCAAATCCAGTGAATCTGACCGAGGAAGACGTAAATAAAATAGTACACAATTTTGTTAGCATTTTTTCTTCTGTTGCGATTTTGATAATCTTGGATACCTTTATCTGATCATATGAGGTATTGCCGTTTGTTATAGCCTCTGCCTCTCGCTGGGGAGCAGAGACGAGATGACGAGGATGAGGAGGAAGAGACCGAAGGTCGGCTTAGGAAGTGAGGTGGTCAGGAGGGGATGGAGCTTCAATGGATGCTCAAGCCAGCAAGCAGTGGCCGAACTGAGGGCACCTGTGTTCGTAAGGTTGATAATGTCGAGAAGGATGAATCTGCACACGAAGAGGTAATGGCAATGCACCTTCTTTGCATGTGGTTGCCTTGACTGCTTTTGTCGACAAGCTATAGTAATCCGCCTTTTGCTTGACTGTTGATAGATTATGAGACTGAGCCCAAAGGAACTTAACCCATATACCTTAAAGATAATGGAACTGGATACCCAGAAGAATCAACCCCATCAAATGTTGGCAGTCAGTTGCTTGCATCCTCTGTTGTGGGTGATGCAGGTGCCAGCTGGAAAGAAAAGGGGAAGAAATATGTGCATGGGAAGTCTCTACTCCATGTATACACATACCAGGTAAGCAAAGAGATGGAAAACATGGACTCTTGGTTTTACTTTTGTTTTAGTCCTTAGTTTAGTTAGGCTACCCAACATGCTTGGGACTAAAAGGCTTTGTTGTTGTTGTTGTTAGTCCTCAGTTTAGTAATCTAACATGTAAGCTGCCTTTGGTTTTATTTATGCTACTTAATAATAGAACACTAATTTAACTATTTTATTCTCAAACAAGTCATGCCATATTTTATTTTTGCAATTAATATATTGTAACGAAGAAATAGTAACGAAGAAATAGAAAACATGGTCTCTTGGTTTTACTTTTGTTTTAGTCCTTAGTTTAGTTAGGCTACCCCAACTTGCTTGGGACTAAAAGGCTTTGTTGTTGTTAGTCGTCACTTTAGTAATCTAACACATAAGTTGCCTTTGGTTTTATTTATGCTACTTAATAATAGAACACTGATTTAACTATTTTATTCTCAAACAAGTCATGCCGTATTTTATTTTTGCAATTAATATATTGTAACGAAGAAATAGAATGTTCTTGTCATTTCTATTTGCTGCTGTAAGATTTCAAAAGCTGGTATTTTACAAGTAGAAACAATTATGGGATTATATTTCCCCTAATTTATTGTTGCCATCAGAGTGGTTTTCATGTTTAATGACGCACAAAAGTTAAGCTTCCTTGACATAAAAAATTACACCGGTATCGAGGATAAAGAATTGAGACAAGCACTGCAATGTGCAATCTCTTGCATGTGGTAAAGTTCGGGTTCTCCAAAAGGTGTGATCCTCATTTTTCGCCTCATCATAATTTTGTGTTTTTAGTATGCAACTTCTTTAATTGTAACCTATGTTTTTAGATACCGCAAGGGAGAGACGTAGAAGGTAAGGATGAAGTTGTATTCAATGATGATTTTTAGTGCTTCGCTCTACCACATAAAGTTAATATATATACTAATGTACGCATACACTTTGGATTTGATATGGTCATTATGCTTGAACTGTTGTTGTGCACTTCCGGGATAAATGCAATTCAACCGAAGGAGACGGTAGAAGAAAACACGAGCACCACTAAGAGAGAGTTCCAGGATCGGCAATATCAGGGGCTTTAGTTCTATATGCTGGCAAATGAATAATCTGTCAGTTTAGGTGCAGAGTGGGCAACAAGTTCTTGTGTATTTTCTTTTTATTAGTTTTGCAATGAATTATCCTGAGAACTTGTTATACATAGTTAGCTTGAAGAACGTGTTGTTGTGTTTGCTCCAGTTGATATGTGTTGGATGCTTTATGATAGAAAAATGAGCCCCCATATTGATCCCTGCACTACACCATGTGTCCATGTCAAAGAGTGGACCTTTTTTTGTCTTCTACTAGGTTTATGAAACTTCTCTTTTGAAGCAATCATATCATAATCATTATCAGTATGTAAATCGTATACTTCTCAATTGGAATTTGTAATTGTACTTTGACCATGTATAGGCCCTTAGTAATGGCAATGAAAAGGTGGGGTACCTCCCCCCAATTTCTCAAAAAATGCATAATTTGACAAGATTATTTTTGTTCTATAATGCAGGTTGATGCGACCATAGTTCAAATAATGAAGACACGGAAGGTCCTCAGCCACACCCTTCTAATAACCGATCTTTACCAGCAAATGAAACTTTAGAACATTAATTAATTGATTTGTGTATGTTATTGATCTCATGGTTAACCTGACCCCTCTTAAACTGTTGTGTTTCATCCATGTCCCTCATTTTAGCTCAAGTTCCCTGTTAAGCCAACATGCATATATCACTGAATTTGACGTTTCCACGATACATTGTTCCGTTCAGTAGACAATATGTTCCAAATGTTTTTGTGTATACATGTGCGTGTAGGCGATGAGTGGGCGAGCATATTCTACGTATACAGTAATTTAGCTTCTTATTCTTGTCAAATGGAACCTGCTATCTCAATTCTTCGATTGCATCTGGATGTTGGGACCCTCTTGGTAATAGCTTTTGAAGTTGTGCTTCTCTGTGTATCTGAAACTGAAACTGCTCTACATGTCTTTTCATCAGATGAGGATGATGCTCTTCAGAAGCTGGCTCCTTGTCCTAAATGTCTATTAGGACATTGTTCAGCCAATGCACTTCCAGAAATCAACCAACTACCAAGAGCTAGAAGGGTCGTTTCTTCATATCATCTCCACATTACCTGTTCCAGAAGCCCAAGAGCTGCAACAGCAATGCGTGGGGTTTAGATCATCTTCAACACAAATTATAACACTATTAGGAACCCCTACAGTGCTGGCACTGCTGATGAATCCTACATTTCGTCCATCCTTGTGTTCTTTATTGCATCGTATTTTTTTAGCATCTTTAGCTATGGCCGTGCTTTACCATCTGGCGTTTTTGTGCCAGTTATTTTAACTGGTGCAGCTTATGGCCGTTTTGTAAGCATCTTTATTGGGTCGCAGTCAACTTTAGAGCATGGTCTTTTTGCAGTTCTTGGCTCTGCTGCTTAGTTTTAGTACTCTATGCTGCTCCAAACTACAAAATTATGGACTTGATACAGCGCCCTACAGGGCGCTTCTTTTCTAGTGTAGTATTAATGTCAGAGGTTTCCAGTTTGAATCCTGATTTGTATCAACAGGCAATAAATAATACGCTTTGTAACCTTTTATATCATAATGTAATGCGCACGCCCAAATCAGTTGTGTCTAAGAAAAAAAAAACTTGACAAACAAAAAGAGGAACTTATGTGCCTACTTGACAAAATGATCTACAATTATTTTTAACTAAAAGATTATAGGCGCTATGAAACAAATAAAACCGAAAAGGGAGAAATGCAATTACCGGGCGTTTGAATCCATTTATTTTGGAGAAATTAAAATTTACTTAATAAAATAACTTATTTAGCTTGGAATTTTAACATTTCGTCACTTTCCAAAATTCAGATATAAGTGTATCTCGAATTTATAGGGTGAATGATGAAAAATATATAGCACATAAATATCTTTAATATCTTAATAATAATAGCATATAAATATATTTTTGTATAAAACTGTATTAGCTTAGGTATTGTTTAGTAGAGCTTCAGTTCAAGAATTTTAAATCGATTTTAGCTTCTTTTATTAAACGGGTCTAGCTTCACGAGCTTTAGCTTAAAAAAACTAAAACTAGAGGTTAGTTTCATGAAATTTTTGAAGCTCCTCAAAATGTGTTTCAAAAAACATTGCTTTCATATCTTCTCATGAAGTTGCACAAAAATTATCTCCAGACCATTGGTTATATGACCTACCGATTCATGTCTCTTTCTTCACCCGCTAATCATTAAAAGTAATTAAAGAAACTCATATAAATTAATTGTATTACAGAAGCTGGAGTTTATCATACACTTTTGAACCCTGTCTTACCAATTTATTGAAGTAGTTTCATGGTGAATCTGAAAAACCAAAACTACATAATTTGAAGTGAAGCCCTTCTAAACAGGGTCTTAATTGATAAGTGTCTAAATTATTATTATTAAGCATCTCCAAGAGACTAACCAAATGGCTTGTCACGCCAAATTTTAGCTACAAAACAATAAAATAACTCTCCAACAGACTAGCAATCTGACTCATCAACTTATTCGACTCTCCAAATTGACTTCCTCACTAGTCAAATTTAGATAGTCACTATGTCTAATCAAATTAAATAGAAAAATCTGTTGGAGAGATATTATATATATAGTGTAATCTTTATAAAAAGATAAATAGAGAGTTAATATAGAAGAGTCTCTTAAAGATGCTTTTAGAATAGAATTTAATTCCAGAGATCCAAACGGTCCTTAGACTAAGGGAACAGACTGGTATGGGCGCCACCAAAAGGACGAGTTGAAGTTTTCTTCAAACTGAGCTGAGCCAAAATTAAATTCCATGATTGGCCAGTCAATAAAAAGCCAGGAATTGACCCATACATATAAGCAAGGTTTTTGCATTGCCAACCCTTAAGAAACGTCAGCAAGATCAAATCCGAGGCAATCACTCTTCGGTGCAGTTTAGGACAAATTCTGTATCAAAAATTTGAAGTTGCATATAAAACTGCTGTTATTGAGAAATTGTTGTACATAGTTCTCAACTTTCACGTACAATAATAAAACGAACACGACGGCGAGATGAGTCCAACAAGGCAGCAAACAACAAAACAATATATTCACCGCCTGAAGGCATTGCCCTCGGCATCACGCCCACCCTGCGAGTAGAAAGCGCGGCGCCTGATGCTCTCTTCAATCGTGGCACTGCCACCCTTATCTGTTCCAAATATGCTCTT
Source organism: Zea luxurians (assembly GCA_029449295.1). NCBI lineage: Eukaryota > Viridiplantae > Streptophyta > Magnoliopsida > Poales > Poaceae > Zea > Zea luxurians. The sequence goes on from JAOPSE010000125.1 coordinate 2,025,275, forward strand.
CTTTTCATCTTCCAAGAAGTTCTTCCCTTTGAACTGGTTTGCATTCACAGTTGTTGCCTCTTTAGCATCGTCGTCTGCAGCTTTCTTGAGCCTCTTCCATCTCTGCTCCTCGTGGACCTCAGCGTCAGCCTGCATCTGGTGCAGACGAGCTAACCTCTCCTCTTCTGACATATGGTGGACACCACCGCGTCGTCGGTTCAATGAAGGACCACTATTCCTGCCATGTTCGCTCTCTTGCCTTGTCTGCTCGCCAGAGCCTTGTTCAGAGCGGGAATGGTGTTCAGAAGTGGAATTTCCAGTTTTGTGGCCATCATCCACTCTTTTGGGCTTAGTGTCTCGAGGTGAATGGTGTCTCCTCCTATCATCAGCGTCAGAGCGGTCATATCTTGGACGATTAACGTAGCTTCTTTCCCTTGGTTTCTCATCAACCTGCCGTCTTCCCCTTAGTTCATCGTCGTCCTGCCATCTTCTCCTTGATTCACCATCATCCTGTCTTCTCCTCGGTTCAACGTCATCCTGTCTTCTCCTCGGTTCAACGTCATCCTGCCATCTTCTCCTCGGTTCATCGTCGTCATGTAATCTTCTCCTCGGTTCAACGTCATCCTGCCATCTTCTCCTCTGTCCATCGTCGTCATGTAGTCTTCTCCTCGGTTCATCATTTTCTGATACATCCTGCTTTCTTCTCTGTGGTTCATCGTCTGAATCTGATGAATCTTCTCTGTGCTGCTTCTTATGCCTGGACATGTTCTCTTCTTTCTTATGAAGAGAAGAATGAGACCTCTTCCTTCTCTCATCTTTGCCATCACTTATTTCATCTGAATCTGAATTCTCATCTGAGTGATGCCTCTTGCTCTTTGACTTATGGTGGTGATGTTTCTTGTGCTTTTTCTTCGCTTTCTTCTCTTCTTTTTGCTTTTTCTCAGCTTCAACCTATACAAGAGCAAGATTGTGTCAGGGAGTACATTCAAAAAGAAAACGTTTTAAAATGGATACTGAGCTTTACAAAAAAAACAGATTTCCTAAAACCAAATTCAGCCAACCATACAAATGTTATTTGGATCAGTGTTATATGGACTTGCGAGTCCAAAATTTGTTCTGTAATAGCATGTACCCTGCGTGGACATGCACTAGACTTGTCTTTGGCAAGTCCAAGTGACCAAGTATGGAGGGAGATCAAGCAGAGAACCTAGGGAAGAGCCATTGTAGAAGGGCACTGGAGTAGGGCTGGATATCGAGCCAGCTCGGCTCGGTCGAGCTCGAGCTGGCTCGACTCGTTAAGGAACCGAGCCAGAGAACCAGCTCGGCTCGGCTCGTTTGCGATCTCGAGCTAGCTCGTTTAGCTCGCGAGCCAGAACTAAAGATAATATACAAATATATATACAACAATATAATTAATTACTAGTTAATTCTACACTAATTTAACATTAGAAAAAGAGTAATTATACTCACAATATCACATACCACATCAATTTAACAACAAATTAACACAGTTCATCACTTATTAGTATCCAATAGAAGTCCAGACTTTGTTTTACTGACAAATGATAGCTCATTCGAGCTAACGAGCTGGGCTCGAGCTGACTCGTTAACAAACCGAGCTAAGATGTTAGCTCAGCTCGTGACAAAATTGAAACGAGTTGAATCAAGCCGAGCTGACCACAAGTCGAGCGAGCTCACGAGCCACGAGTATTTTGTCCCGCCCTACACTGGAGAGATGAGGAAGGCACAGGAAACTCATGCTAACTAGAGGTGCAAGGAGGCTGCACTCACCAAGAGAAAAGAAAAACAAGGGGGAGAAAGGGAGGCGGTTACTTGTTCTATGTTCTTGTTCATTAGCAGCATGTTATGTGCCAAAGGACTTAAATTGAGTTTTAAAAAATATATACAATAGACATCATCTAATACTATTTTCGAGTTCACTAAATCATGCACACAAATCCAAGTCCAACTCCTACACTCACACTTGAGTCCAGGTAACACTCGTTTAGATACTGCCAAATAATTTGTGAATAACAAATTAATTTTCATTTAGAGTTTTTTTACAAAAAAAGATTAGTCATAGTTGCTTGTAAAAAAAGGCTTTGGGTATCCACCTTCTTGACAAACCAATATAGATGCTGTTTGGTTAATTAAATGTAACGTAAATGGCAACCATAATGATTAACGCTCGAGTACCAGCGGTAACAAGTTTGAATAAGCCGGTATCAATTTCTAGCATAGCATCAGATTACGGTTGAACTTAAACAAACATAGTTTAACGTTATCAGTTACCCAACACGTTACAACTATGTGAACCAAAACAGCACCATAGTATTTTCCGCCTCCCTTGCGTTCAACAAATATCAATCAGAGGTTACTACTAATATTTTCTGAGAACTTATTTATGACCTTGTAATCCCAAACCAACAATTAGTCAATTACAAAAGCAACTATTCACTAGTTACGCTACTCAGAAGCCAAGATTCCACGTTAAGAAAGGAAACATAAACTTACAGATTTCTTTATCTCGGCCATCTTGATTGGATTGTTTTTAATCCTTGAAATCGCATCCTGCTCCCGCTGCCTTATTAGGAGTAGAGGATCAGAGTGGAGTTTTCTCCATGTATCATTTGCAGATTGGGGTTTATCCTCAAATAAAGCTCCCGGTGTAGCTGCCTGAAAATGTGTGGAGGAAAAAAGAAGAAATGAAACTATTAGATCATGTTCTGACCATGATAACATTATAACGATATCATAAACAGGGTAGAGTATAACTCAAGGTAAAAAATCAAGTTTAAGCAAGCAACGAAGTTAAAATTTGAAATGGTGTTCAAGGTGTTTCACTAACATGGAGAACTACTATTATGAGGCAAGATTAGTGAACGCAACTCAGTTCTCAGTTCAAGGATGCACTGCTAGGAGGTCATGTTTGAGCTCTGCCCCTACCACTTAGTTCTGTGCATATGTTTAATAAAAGAAGGAATACATGGAGGAAAGCACTATTAGAACTCATCTATGCCAGCATCAACATATTCCATGATATTTTTCTTAAACACAGAACAAATTGTTTTGAGTGCTGACAACCATAACATGCGACTTATTACGAAATAAGCTAACAATATTTCAATTACTAACACAACCACCTGACAGTAATAATCAGGCATTACTCTATTTACCTTGGCATTTCTTACTTAATAGCATCGGCAAAGACATACTTTTATCTGTTCCTGCTTAGAATTACACTGAATTCATCTGACCCACAGTCCCGCATGCGCAGACGAACTACAATCAATGTTGAGGCAGGAATTAACTAGTACCTTGGAAGAATCAGCCGCACTCGCCTGTGCAGAAGTGGACGCGGCAGCTGCCCCCGGTGCAGATTGCTGCAGCGCCTGGAACCCTTCGGAGCTCTTGCCGACGGCCAAACCCGACTCGTAGAGGAAGTCGAGCCTCTCCTGCGCCCTGTACCAGCCATCGCGCGATTAGCACATCAGACGAAGCCAGATATGGCCCGAACCCCACTGACTCGAAAGGAAACCCTAGCCGGACCAACGGACCGACCAACCTGTCAGATACTCAGATCCAACCGAGAGAAGTTAAAAATCCAAGGGGGAAGGATGGGAAATAACACTTACGGCCTGAGGCCAGCGCGCTCCTGCATGGCCCGGAACTCGGCCTTCTCCCTCTCGGCCGCGACCTGCTTCTTGAGCTCCTCCGTCTTGCGGCGCTCCGCCTCCTCCGCCTGCTCCGCCTTCCATACCCGCTCGATGTTGCGGAGGGACCCCGTGTGCCATCCCTTCTTGTTCAGGAACTTGAGCGCCATGGCTATAGCCCCGCCTCTGTCCCTCCCGCCCGAAACCCTAACCCTAGCGGCAAGCTGGCTTCCCTCCTCTTCCCAGGCGACCACAACGAGGGAGACGAGACGACGCGGACGGAAGCGAGAAAAGAGAAGGTGATATGGGGGCCCCGACTTTTTTTCTTTTTGTGTGGGGTCGGTCGGTTGAGTGGCTCGACCCACCACCGAGCATCTCCGGCAGGATCTCCTAAATGAGATCCTATTTTAAAATATAGGACCTAACAGAATAAAATGATTTTTTAATGATAATCTTAATTTATAAAATTTTATTAAATTAATATAGGATATGTGGGCTTGACTCCTAAATATAGTAAATAGCGAGAAGGTTCTATTCTATCTCGCGCCAATAGATTATTCTAAGGAAACTTCCGTCCGCGTCGCTCTCCTGTCGCCGCCGGTAATCAAGGTACGACTCCCTGGCGCCGATCTCCACTTCAACCTCGCCACCCCTACGCTCTGACAATCTCTTCCTCCACTGTCGTCTAGTGCCTAGTTGGAGCCTCTTCCCCGCCTGCCAGGCTTCAACCTCCGCCTCCCAGTCGCTGCCGACTCTCTTCCTCCGCAGTTGTCCAGTACCTGAACCTATTCCCCGTTGTCGTGCAGTGCCTAGGACTTGGTCCAGGAGATTCAACCTCCACCCCCACCGGCAATCAAGGCAAGTTGTGGTGAGTGCTCCTTTGTATATCTTCTAAATCCCATTCTCATGTGCTCCGTGGAGAACAGAACAACAACCATATACTTGCTTGCTTTGATGGATGGATAGGGACACGGTCATGTATGATTAGAAAAGGTATCTTTGGAGTGAAAGGGGAAAATGGCAGAGTGCTTTGTTTATTTTTTTATTTATAAGCAAGCTTCCCCACATAAATTCCTAGCTCGACCAATTTCTTGACAATGAATTAGTTTGCAAGTCCCATTTCCCAATCCATAACCAGCCCCTTTCTATCCCATATATGTGAAATCCATGAGCTCTCTATTGCTTGTTATAACAAAGAACATGGATTTTATGGTTCGATATTCTTAATCCTTAAATTAACAATGATCTTATTTGTTGGCGACATCAAGGCACCTCATGGATCCTAGGCAGCCATCAACTAGAGGCCGCAGGTCTTCGTTGCATGTTGCTGTTGGGAACCTTTCCATCCGGGCAGGTTGATCCAACAAGGAAACAGTAAATGTGTTTGCAGAGTTTGATATGGAATGCCAACGGCTTTTTTTCTCCCTCTCATTATAGGCACAGTACGGTGGTATTTATAGGCACTCGAGTGGCCGCCTTTACATTGTTGGCAGACTGTCCAGACCTCGCTTTTCTAACAAGCTCTGACATATTTCAAACGGAAAACTAGTCGTTACTTGTACGGCGGACCGTCCGGCCTAAGGGCGCAGACCGTCCGCGTGTGCGCAGAAGTTGTGTAAGTTGCACATAACGGTTAGAAATTTGAGGTGGACTATAAATAGAAGGGGAGCTCGTGTGTGAGAGCTCTCTTGGCCATTCCTTGCACACATTGAGCTCATTTGTGATCCTCCCACTCATTCTCTCACACTCCTTGCTTGAGATTGTATTCTAGTGAGAGATTGAGTGCTTCTAGTGCATTTGCATCCATTGGTGATTTTTGAGGCACTAGGTGGTACACCGGGCAAGCGTCATCGGCTTGTTACTCTTGGAGGTTGCCGCCTCCTAGACGGCTCGGGTGTTGTCTCTGTCGAGCTCTCCAAGAAGATTGTGGAGGAGCCACAGTGTTGATTTTGAGGGGTTCGCGCCTACCTCGCCGGAGCGGCAAAGGCGACGCTAGTGGAAACGAGGTATTGAGTGATTTCTTGTCCATTTGGCTCAAAGATCAAGCCGCGTCTTGATAGAGGAGCAAGTGAGAGCTTGAAGTCCATCTCAACGTGGATTAGGGGTGATCGACAAATCACCGATACCACATGATAAAATCCAGTGTCTTTCTCTTCTTGCATTACTTATTACCGTGCAAGTAATTAATATTTCGTGCATTGTCTCTCTTGTATACAATTACTATAGTTGTTTCTCATAGATTGCTTACTTGTTATCAATAGAGAATTTATGCCTCTTGTCATATTAATTAAATTTCTCTAGTGTTTTGATTTTAGTCAAAACCGTCTATTCACCCCCCTCTAGCCGGTGTCCTAGATCCTACAATGTTGCGCGCTGTCTGCTGGTTGCCGTAAACTGTGATCACGCCTTGCGGACCTGGGATTTTCATGCAGAGGTAGAGTCCGTGAATGGCCGCCTCGAACCTGTTGATGGAGCCCCGGCCCATTATAACATTGTATGGGTAGACCATGTCGACAATGTCGAATGTGACCTGCTCACTTCGGGCATTGGGTGCTACACCAAATGATAGGGGTAGCTCTATCTTGCCAACAGGGAAGGTGCCCTTGCCGCCGAAGCTGTATAGGGGGTTGTCTGAAGGCTTGAGTAAGTTGTGGCTTATTCCCATGCGATCGATGGCGTGTAGGAAGATGATGTCAGCTTGATTGCCGTTGTCGACCAAGACTTTGTGCAGGTCCTAGCCTACCACACTGTAGTTGATCACCATGGCGTCGGCGTGAGGAGCGCTGCGCAAATCAACGTCTCTGGCGTCGAAGGTGAGTGGTACATGAGACTACCTTGTTTGCACTACTGGGCCAGTGAGAGCGATGTGGTTCACACTTCGGTAGTGGTCCTTTTTCTGTCGCTTTGTTTTGAAGTCCACGCTGGACCCTCCGGTGATCATGTGGATGACTCCGTGGTATGGTGGTTTGGCGAAGTCTTCCTACTTGGGTGCTGGCGGGGGTGGTTATGGTGTGGTGGATTTGGGTGATGCGGAGGCGGTGGTGGTAGAATCTGCACTTCTTGGTGGTGCTGGTATGCGTGGTTGGGTGGTTGCTGGATTTACTCATGGTGGTAGGGTTGCTGGTGGTGGTATGTGTGCGCGACGACTTTGTCGGCTGGTTGCGCTCTAGACATTCTGTCCCTGGTGGCCTTGGTTTCGGTACAATCCCTTGTTGGGTGTGCGCAGTCCTCGCCATGAAACAGACAGTAGAATCTGCGCGGCTGCTGCGTCTGTCCCTAGCCTCTCCCTCTGGTTTCGTTGCCACGGCCTTGGGGGTATTCCTAACGACGAGAAGTTTCTCCGGCTGGGTGCTGATTGGCTATGTTGTGCACTTGTTGGTGACTGTGGTTGTCCCGTCTGGAGTCTGGCTGCAAAGGCCTGGTCCAAGTTCTACTGGACTACGAAGGGTCCTTAGGCTTCCTCTGAGACTCGATCTTGCATTGATGCAGCTCTTCAGATCTGGCATACTTCTCGAACAGTTGATACAGCTCTTGCAGATTTCTAGGTGGGCCCCTGATGCAATGACTACACAGGACGCCAGCTCGAAGGCCATTGATGGCGTAATGGATCGCAATGTGGTCGTCGACTAATGGCAGTTGCGACTTGAGTGTCAGGAATTTTCTGTAGTTGAAAGGGAAATTGGGTCAAACCATTTCCTAAATATAATTTTTGTGGTTGAGTGCCCAACACAAACAATTGGACTAACTAGTTTGCTCTAGATTATATGTTCTACAGGTGCCATAGATTCAACACAAACCAATAAAAAGAACAAGTTAGGGTTCAAAAAGAAAGGAGCAAAAGAACCGAAGGCTCCCCTGGTCTGGCGCACCGGACTATCCGGTGCACTAGGGAGATCAACTCCAAACTCCTTAGCTTCGGGTTTTCTGGGAAGCCACTCCGCTATAATTCACCGGACTGTCCGATGTAGCACCGGACTGTCCGATGTGCCATACGGAGCAACGGCTACTGCGCCAACGGTCGTCTGCAAAAGCAACAGTGAACAGTGTGCATCTACGCGCGCAGAGTCAGAGCAAGCGCCAGAAGGCGCACCGGACAGTGAACAGTGACTGTCCGGTGCACCACTAGACTGTCCGGTGGCCCAAGTTGTCAGTGCTCCAACGGTCAAACCCTAACGGTTGGGTGACGTGGCTGGCGCACCAGACTGTCCGGTGCGCCCATCGACAGACAGCCTACCCAACGGCCATTTTGGTGGTTGGGGCTATAAATACCCCCAACCACCACACTTCAAGGCATCCAAGTTTTCAGCCATTGCATTCAATACAAGAGCTCTAGACTTCACTCCAAGACACAAACAAGAGATCAAATCCTCTCCCAAGTCCGGAATCACTCCAAACATTTAGTGACTAGTGAGAGAGATATTTATGTTCATTTGAGTTCTTGTTGCTTGGATCGCTTTTCTTCTTCCTCCATTCTTGTTCTCAAGCAACTTGTAATCAATGCAAGAGACACCAAGTTGTGGTGGTCCTTGTGAGGGGTCTAAGTGACCCGTTGATTAAGGAGAAAAGATCACTCGGTCTAGGTGACCGTTTGAGAGAGGGAAAAGGTTGAAAGAGACCTGGTCTTTATGAAAGTCGCCTAGAGGGGGTGAATAGACGGAATCTGAAAATTATAAACTTAAGCACACACTACAAGCCGGGGTTAGCGTTAGAAATAAAAGCGAGTCCGAAAAGAGAGGGCAAAAACAAATCACAAGCAAATGAAGAGTGTGACACGGTGATTTGTTTTACCGAGGTTCGGTTCTTGCAAACCTACTTCCCGTTGAGGTGGTCACGAAGACCGGGTCTCTTTCAACCCTTTCCCTCACTCAAATGGTCACCTAGACCGAGTGAGCTTTTCTCCTTAATCAATGGGTCACTTAGACCCCTCACAAGGACCACCACAACTTGGTGTCTCTTGCGATGATTACAAAGATGCTTGAGAACAAGAAATAGGAAGAAGAAAAGCGATCCAAGTGCAAGAGCTCAAAGAACACGGGCAAAACTCTCTCTTCTAGTCACTAATTGCTTTGAGTGGAATTGGGACTTGGAGAGGCTTTGATTCAATCTAATTGTGTCTTGTATTGAATGCACTAGCTCTTGTATTGAATGTATTGGCTGAAAACTTGGATCCTTGAAGTGTGGTGGTTGGGGGTATTTATAGCCCCAACCACCAAAGTGGTCGTTGGGGATGGCTGCTGTCGACAGGCGCACCGGACAGTCCGGTGCGCCAGACCAGGGCTGCCTTCGGTTTTTTTTGCTCCTTTATTTTGAACCCTTTCTTTTAACTTTGTATTGGTTTGTTGTGAACCTTTGGCACCTATGGAACATATATTCTAGAGCAAACTAGTTAGTCCAATTGTTTGTGTTGGGCAACTCAACCACCAAAATCATTTAGGAAAAAGGTTTGACCCTTATTTCCCTTTCAATCTCCCATTTTTTGTGATTGATGCCAACACAAACCAAAGCAAATATATAAGTGCAGAATTGAACTAGTTTGCATAAGGTAAGTGCAAAGGTTGCTTGGAGTGAAACCAATAATTATTTCTACTAGATATGCATGGATTGTTTTCTTCTTATTTAAAATTTTGGACCACGCTTGCACCGCTAGATTTGTTTTTGCAAATTCTTTGTAAGATTCTTTTCAAAAACCTTTTGCAAATAGTCAAAGGTATATGAATGAGATTTAAGGTGGCATTTTCAAGATTTGAAATTTTCTCCTCCTATTTCAAATGCTTTTCCTTTGACTAAACAAAACTCCCCCTCAATGAAATTCTCCTCTTAGTGTTCAAGAAGGTTTTACCAATTGAGATAGAATTTTCAAAGATACCAATTGAAAAACATTTAAAACTTCAACTTATTTCGAAAAATTTTGAAATTGGCGTGGTGGTGTGGTCCTTTTGCTTTGGGCTAATACTTTCTCCCCCTTTGACATGAATTGCCAAAAACGGATACTTCTAGTGAAATATGAGCCCTTGTAACATTTTCTCCCACTTTGGCAAACAATGTATGAATGAAAGATTATACCAAATTTGGAGAGCGGTGCGGAGTGACGGTGAAGGGTCGATAATACGATGGAGTGGAGTGGAAGCCTTGTCTTTGCCGAAGACTCCATTTCCCTTTCAATTCTATGACTAAGCATAAGAATACACTTGAAAACACATTAGTCATAGACATAAAAGAGATATGATCAAAGGTATATAAATGAGCTATGTGTGCAAAGTATCAATCAATGTTTCGAGAATCAAGAATGTTTAGCTCATTCCTAAGTTTGGTAAAGGTTTTCTCATCTAGTGGTTTGGTAAAGATATCGGCTAATTGTTCTTTGGTGTTAATATAGGCTATCTCGATATCCCCCCTTTGTTGGTGATCTCTCAAAAAGTGATACCGAATGGCTATGTGCTTAGTGCGGCTATGTTCAACGGGATTATACGCCATGCGGATTGCACTCTCATTATCATATAGGAGAGGGACTTTGTGAAATTTGTAGCCATAGTCACTAAGGGTTTGCCTCATCCAAAGTAGTTGCGCGCAACAATGGCCTGCGGCAATGTACTCGGCTTCGACGGTGGAAAGAGCTACTGAGTTTTGTTTCTTTGAAGCCCAAGACACCAGGGATCTTCCCAAGAACTGACAAGTCCCTGATGTGCTCTTTCTATCAATTTTACACCCTGCCCAATCAGCATCTGAATATCCTAATAAATCAAAAGAGGATCCCTTGGGGTACCAAAGACCAAACTTAGGAGTATAAACTAAATATCTCAAGATTCTTTTCACGGCCCTAAGGTGAACTTCCTTAGGATCGGCTTGGAACCTTGCACACATGCATACGGAAAGCATAATATCCGGTCGAGATGCACATAAATAGAGTAAAGATCATATCATCGACCGGTATACCTTTTGATCTACGGATTTACCTCCCGTGTCGATGTCGAGATGACCATTGGTTCCCATGGGTGTCTTGATGGGTTTGGCATCCTTCATTCCCAAACTTGGTGAGTATGTCTTAAATGTACTTAGTTTGGCTGATGAAAGTGCCCTCTTGGAGTTGCTTGACTTGAAATCCTAGAAAATACTTCAACTCCTCTATCAAAGACATCTCGAATTTTTGAACCATGATCCTACTAAACTCTTCACAAGTTGATTTGTTAGTAGACCCAAATATGATATCATCTACATAAATTTGGCATACAAACAAATCTTTTGCAATAGTTTTAGTAAAGAGAGTAGGATCGGCTTTACCGACTTTGAAGCCATTAGTGATAAGAATATCTCTTAGGCATTCATACCATGCTCTTGGGGCTTGCTTGAGCCCATAAAGCGCCTTATAGAGTTTATAGACATGGTTAGGGTACTCACTATCTTCAAAGCCAGGAGGTTGCTCAACATAGACCTCGTCCTTGATTGGCCCATTGAGGAAGGCACTTTTCACGTCCACTTGATAGAACTTAAAGCCATGGTAAGTAGCATAGACAAAGACAAGTAATATACGAATTGACTGAAGCCTACCTATGGGTGCATAGGTTTCACCGAAATCCAAACCTTCGACTTGTGAATATCCCTTGGCCACAAGTCGGGCTTTGTTCCTTGTCACCACACCATGCTCATCTTGCTTATTGTGGAAGACCCACTTGGTTCCTACAACATTTTGATTAGGACGTGGAACTAAATGCCATACCTCATTCCTCGTGAAGTTGTTGAGCTCCTCTTGCATCGCCAGCACCCAATCCGAATCTTTAAGTGCATCCTCTACCCTGTGTGGCTCAATAGAGGAAACAAAAGAGTAATGTTTACAAAAATGAGAGACTCGAGATCGAGTGGTTACCCCATTATGAATATCGCCGAGAATGGTGTTCACGGGGTGATCTCTTTGAATCGCTTGGTGGATTCTTGGGTGTGGCGGTCTTTGATCCTGTTTATCTTCCTTGTCTTGATCAACTTCATCTCCCCCTTGATCATTGTCCTCCTCTTGAGGTGGCTCATCTTCTTGATCTTCATTTTCATCACCTTGAGCTTGATCCTCATCTTGGTTTGGTGGAGATGCTTGTATGGAAGATGATGGTTGATCTTGTGCTTGTGGAGGCTCTTCGGATTCCTTAGGACACACATCCCCAATGGACATGTTCCTTAGCACGACACATGGAGCCTCTTCATCATCTAGCTCATCAAGATCAACTTATTCTCCTTGAGAGCCATTAGTCTCATCAAACACAATGTCACAAGAAACTTCAACTAGTCCAGTGGACTTGTTAAAGACTCTATATGCCCTTGTGTTTGAATCATAACCAAGTAAAAAGCCTTCTACAGCTTTATGAGCAAATTTAGATTTTCTACCTCTTTTAACAAGAATAAAACATTTGCTACCAAAGACTCTAAAATACGAAACATTGGGCTTTTTACCGGTGAAGAGTTCATATGATGTCTTCTTGAGGATTCGGTGTAGATATAACCGGTTGATGGAGTAGCAGGCGGTGTTAATCGCCTCGGCCCAAAACCGGTCCGGTGTTTGTACTTATCAAGCATGGTCCTCGCCATGTCAAGTAGAGTTCTATTCTTCCTCTCCACTACACCATTTTGTTGTGGCGTGTAGGGAGAAGAGAACTCATGCTTGATGCCCTCCTCCTCAAGAAAGCCTTCAATTTGAGAGTTATTGAACTCCGTCCCATTATCGCTTCTTATCTTTTTGATCCTTAAGCCGAACTCATTTTGAGCCTGTCTCAAGAATCCCTTTAAAGTCTCTTGGGTTTGAGATTTTTCCTGCAAAAATAACACCCAAGTGAAGCGAGAATAATCATCCACAATTACAAGACAATACTTACTCCCGCCGATGCTTATGTAAGCTATCAGGCCGAATAAATCCATGTGGAGTAGCTCAAGCGGCCTGTCGGTCGTCATGATGTTCTTGTGTGGATGATGGGCACAACCTTGCTTCCCTGCCTGACATGCGCTACAAACCCTGTCTTTCTTAAAATGAACATTGGTTAGTCAGGAAATGTGTTCTCCCTTTAGAAGCTTGTAAAGATTCTTCATCCCAACATGGGCTAGTCGGCGATGCTAGATCCAACCCATATTAGTCTTAGCAATTAAGCAAGTATCGAGTTCAGCTCTACTAAAATCAACTAAGTATAGCTGACCCTCTAATACTCCCTTAAACGCTACTGAATCATCACTTCTTCTAAAGACAGTAACACCTATATCCGTAAAAAGACAATTGTAGCCCATTTTGCATAATTGAGAAACTGAAAGCAAGTTGTAATCTAATAAATCTACAAGAAAAACATTGGAAATAGAATGGTCAGGTGATATAGCAATTTTACCAAGTCCTTTGACCAAACCTTGATTTCCATCCCCGAATGTGATAGCTCTTTGGGAATCTTGGTTTTTCTCATAGGAGGAGAACATCCTTTTCTCCCCAGTCATGTGGTTTGTGCACCCGCTATCAATGATCCAACTTGAGCCCCCGGATGCATAAACCTACAAAACAAGTTTAGGCCTTGTTCTTAGGTACCCAAATGGTCTTGGCCCCTTGTGTTTGCCCCCAACATATTTGGCAACTACTTTGCCTGATTTGTTAGTTAAAACATATGAAGCATCAAAAGTCTTAAATGAAATATTAGGTTCATGAGTGGATTGCCTAGAACTAGATGCCTCACTCTTATACATAAAAGCATGATGAGAGCCAGAGTGAGACTTCCTAGAATGAATTCTCCTAATTTTGTGTTCGGGATAACCAGCAGGATATAAAATATAGCCCTCGTTATCCTGAACCATGGGAGCTTTGCCCTTAACAAAGTTAGACAATTTCTTAGGGGCATTAATTTTGACATTGCCTCCCTGTTGGAAGCCAATGCCATCCTTAATGCCAGGACGTCTCCCATTATAGAGCATGCTTCTAACAAATTTAAAATTTTCATTTTCTAAGTCATGCTCATTAATTTTAACACTAAGTTGAGCTATGTGATCATTTTGTTGTTTAATTAAAGCTAGGTGATCATGAATAGCATCAACATTAATGTCTCTACATCTAGTACAAATAGAAACATGATCAACAGTAGATGTAGAGGGTTTGCAAGCATTTAATTCATCAATCTTAGCATGTAAAATAGCATTCTCATCTCTAAGATTGGAAATAGAAATATTGCAAACATTTAAATCTTTAGCCTTAGCAATTAATTTATCATTCTCAATCTTAAGGCTAGAAAGTGATTCATTCAACTTGTCAATTTTAGAAATCAAACTAGCATTATCATTTTTAAGTTTTACAAGAGAATCATCATAAACATTTAATTTCTCAACCTTAGTAATAAATTTAACATTCTCATTTCTAAGGTTTGAGATAGTATCATGGCAAATGCTAAGCTCGCTAGTCAATTTTTCACATTTTTCTATCTCCTGAGCATAAGCATTTTTAACCTTAACATGCTTCTTGTTTTCTTTAATAAAAAAGTCCTCTTGGCTATACAAGAGTTCATCCTTCTCATGAATAGCACCTATCAATTCATTTAATTTCTCCTTTTGTTGCATGTTTAGGTTGGCAAAAAGGGCAAGCAAATTATCTTCATCATCACTAGAGTTATCCTCATCACTAGATGTTGCATATTTAGTGGAGGCTCTAGATTTTACCTTCTTTTTGCCGTCCTTTGCCATGAGGCACTTGTGGCCGACGTTGGGGAAGAGGAGGCCCTTGTTGATGGCGATGTTGGCAGCGTCCTCGTCGGAGGAGGAGTCGGTGAAGCTCTCATCAGAGTCCCATTCCCGACACACGTGGGCATCGTCGCCCTTCTTCTTGTAATACCTCTTCTTCTTCTTCTTCTTCTTCTTCTTCTTCTTCTTTCCCCTCTTGTCGTCGCTCCTGTCACTATCACTTGATAATGGACATTTAGCAATAAAATGACCGAGCTTACCACATTTGTAGCAAACTTTCTTGGAGCGGGGCTTGTAGTCTTCCCCCCTCCTTTGCTTGAGGATTTGGTGGAAGCTCTTGATGATGAGCGCCATTTCCTCGTTGTCGAGCTTGGAGGCGTCGATGGGGAGCCTACTTGATGTAGACTCTTCTTTCTTCTCCTCCGTTGCTTTGAAGGCAACGGGTTGCACCTCGTGTGTGGAGGTGGCGCCTCGCTCGATGATTTGTTTGGAGCCTTTGATCATCAACTCAAAGCTCACAAACTTTCCTATAACCTCCTCGGGAGACATTAGCTTGTATCTAGGATCACCATGAATTAATTGAACTTGTGTAGGATTAAAAAAACGAGTGATCTTAGAATAACCTTGACCATTTTATGGTCATCCCATTTTGTGCTCCCGAGGTTGCGCACTTGATTCACCAAGGTCTTGAGCCGGTTGTACATGGCTTGTGGCTCCTCTCCTTGGTTGAGCATAAAATGACCGAGCTCCCCCTCAATCGTCTCCCTCTTGGTGATCTTGGTCACCTCATCTCCCTCGTGCGCGGTCTTGAGCACGTCCCAAATCTCTTTGGCGCTCTTCAACCCTTGTACCTTATTATACTCCTCTCGACTTAGAGAGGCGAGGAGTATAGTAGTGGCTTGGGAGTTGAAGTGCCGGATTTGGGCAACCTCGTCCGAATCATAATCTTCATCCCCTACGGATGGTACCTATGCTCCAAACTCAACAACATCCCAAATGCTAGTGTGGAGTGAGGTTAGATGGTGCCTCATTTTATCACTCCACATACAATAATCTTCACCATAAAAACGGGTGGTTTGCCTAATGGGACGGAAAGTAAAGGAGTACGTTTGGAAATGCGAGGATAGCGTAGGGGGATCTTACTGAACTTCTTGCGCTCATGGCGCTTAGAAGTTACAAACGGTGCGTTGGAGCCGGAGGTGGATGGCGACGAAGAGTTGGTCTCATAGTAGACCACTTTCTTCATCTTCTTTTTCTTCTTGCCGCTCCGATGTGACTTGTTGTGTGAAGGGGATCCCTTCACCTTGTTACCAGACTCTCCCGATGGAGCCTTCCCGTGGCTTGTGGCAGGCTTCTCGCCGGTCACCATCTCCTTCTTGGCGTGATCTCCCGACATCACTTCGAGCGGTTAGGCTCTAATGAAGTACCGGGCTCTGATACCAATTGAAAGTCGCCTAGAGGAGGGTGAATAGGCGGAATCTGAAAATTATAAACTTAAGCACACACTACAAGCCGGGGTTAGCGTTAGAAATAAAAGCGAGTCCAAAAAGAGAGGGTGAAAACAAATCACAAGCAAATGAAGAGTGTGACACAGTGATTTGTTTTACCGAGGTTCGGTTCTTATAAACCTACTCCCAGTTGAGATGGTCACAATGACTGGGTCTCTTTCAACCCTTTCCCTCTCTCAAACGGTCACATAGACCGAGTGAGCTTTTCTCCTTAATCAATGGGTCACTTAGACCCCTCACAAGGACCACCACAACTTGGTGTCTCTTGCGATGATTACAAATATGCTTGAGAACAAGAAATAGGATAAAGAAAAGCGATCCAAGCGCAAGAGCTCAAAGAACACGGGCAAAACTCTCTCTTCTAGTCACTAATTGCTTTGAGTGGAATTGGGACTTGGAGAGGCTTTGATTCAATCTAATTGTGTCTTGTATTGAATGCACTAGCTCTTGTAATGAATATATTGGCTGAAAACTTGGATCCTTGAAGTGTGGTGGTTGGGGGTATTTATAGCCCCAACCACCAAAGTGGTCGTTGGGGATGGCTGCTGTCGACGGGCGCACCGGACAGTCCGATGCGCCAGCCACGTCACCCAACCGTTAGGGTTTGACTGTAGGAGCTTCTAACAACTGGGCCACCGGACAGTCCGGTGGTGCACCGGACAGTCACTGTTCACTGTCCGATGCGTTGGCGCTGCTCTGACTTCTGCGCGTGCTGTCCGCGCACTGTTCATGCACTGTTCACTTTTGTAGACCACCGTTGGCGCTGTTAGCCGTTACTCCGCATGGCACACCGGACAGTCCGGTCCTACACCGGACAGTCCGGTGAATTATAGCGGAGTGCATTTCCAGAAACCCGAAGCTAAGGAGTTTGAGTTGATTCTCCCTGGTGCACCGGACACTGTCCGGTGGCACACCGGACAGTCCGGTGCGCCAGACTAGGGCTGCCTTCGGTTTTATTTGCTCCTTTCTTTTGAACCCTTTCTTTTAACTTTGTATTGATTTGTTGTGAACCTTTGGCACCTGTGGAACATATATTCTAGAGCAAACTAGTTAGTCCAATTGTTTGTGTTGGGCAATTCAACCACCAAAATCATTTAGGAAAATTGTTTGACCCTTATTTCCCTTTCACTTTGTGACCACCTCAACGGGGACTAGGCCTTCAAGGGCTGAACCTCGGTAAAACAAATCACCGTGTCATCCACTCTATTTTTTGGTTGATTTGTTTTCGCCCTCTCTTTCGGACTCGACTTTATTTCTAATGCTAACCCCGACTTGTAGTTGTGCTTAAAGTTTATAAATTTCAGATTTGCCTATTCACCCCCTCTAGGTAACTTTCAATTGGTATCAAAGCCCGGTACTTCATTAGAGTCTAACCACTTGAAGTGATGTCGGGAGCATCTACCAAGAGGGAGATTGGGACCGGCGGCGACAAGTCCACAAGCTCGGGGAGAACCCATTCGAGGGAGTCTGCCCACAAGCACATGGAGGAATCCTCTTCCTCCATCAAGTCACAACGGAGAGGTGACAAGAAGAAGAAGATGAAGAAAGTGGTCTACTACGAGACCGATTCTTCGTCACCCTCCACCTCCGGCTCCGAATCGGCATCCGCCACTTCTAAGCGCCATGAGCGCAAGAAGTATAGTAAGATGCCCCTCCGCTATCCTCGCATTTCCAAACGCACTCCATTACTTTCCATTCCCTTAGGCAAACCACCCGTTTTTTACGGTGAAGATTATTCTATGTGGAGTGATAAAATGAGGCATCACCTAACCTCACTCCACAAAAGCATATGGGATATTGTTGAGTATGGAAAGCAGGTACCGAAGGAAGGGGACAAGGACTATGATTCCGAGGAGGTCGACCAAATCTTGCACTTCAACTCCCAAGCCACCACTATACTCCTCGCCTCTCTAAGTCAAGAGGAGTATAATAAGGTGCAAGGGTTGAAGAGTGCCAAAGAGATTTGGGACGCACTCAAGACCGCGCACGAAGGAGATGAGGTGACAAAAATCACCAAGCGGGAGACGATCGAGGGGGAGCTCGGTCGATTCATGCTCAACCAAGGGGAGGAGCCACAAGCCATGTACAACCGGCTCAAAACCTTAGTGAATCAAGTGCGCAACCTCGGGAGCACAAAATGGGATGACCATGAAATGGTCAAGGTTATTCTAAGATCACTCGTTTTTCTTAATCCTACACAAGTTCAATTAATTCGTGGTGATCCTAGATACAAGCTAATGTGTCCCGAGGAGGTTATAGGAAAGTTTGTGAGCTTTGAGTTGATGATCAAAGGCTCCAAACAAATCATCGAGCGAGGCACCACCTCCACACCCGAGGTGCAACCCGTCGCATTCAAAGCGACGGAGGAAAAGAAAGAAGACTCTACGTCAAGTTGGTTCCCCATCGATGCCTCCAAGCCCGACAATGAGGAGATGACGCTCATCATCAAGAGTTTCTGCCAAATCCTCAAGCAAAGGAGGGGGAAGGATTACAAGCCCCGCTCCAAGAAATTGTGCTACAAGTGTGGTAAGCCTGGTCATTTTATTGCTAAATGTCCATTATCAAGTGATAATGACAGGGGCGACGACAAGAAGGGAAGGAGGAAAGAAAAGAAGAAGTACTACAAGAAGAAGGGTGGCGACGCCCACGTGTGTCGGGAATGGGACTCCGATGAGAGCTCCACCGACTCCTCCTCCGATGAGGACGCCGCCAACATCGCCATCAACAAGGGCCTCCTCTTCCCCAACGTCGGCCACAAGTGCATCATGGCAAAGGACGGCAAAAAGAAGGTAAAATCTAGAGCCTCCACTAAATATGCAACATCTAGTGATGAAGATAACTCTAGTGATGATGAAGACAATTTGCTTGCCTTTTTGCCAACCTAAACATGCAACAAAAAGAAAAATTAAATGAATTACTTAGTGATATTCATGAAAAGGATGAACTTTTGGATAGCCAAGAGGACTTCCTTATTAAGGAAAACAAGAAGCATGTTAAGGTTAAAAATGCTTATGCTCAGGAGATAGAAAAATGTGAAAAATTGACTAGTGAGCTTAGCATTTGCCATGATACTATCTTCAACCTTAGAAATGAGAATGCTAAATTAATTGCTAAGGTTGAGAAGTTAAATGTTTGTGATGATTCTCTTGTCAACCTCAAAAATGATAATGCTAGTTTGATTTCTAAAATTGACAAGTTGAATAAATCACTTTCTAGCCTTAAGATTGAGAATGATAAATTAATTGCTAAGGCTAAGGATTTAGATGTTTGCAATGTTTCTATTTCCAATCTTAGAAATGAGAATGCTATTTTACATACTAAGATTGATGAATTAAATGCATGCAAACCCTCTACATCTACTGTTGATCATGTTTCCATTTGTACTAGATGTAGAGACATTAATGTTGATGCTATCCATGATCACCTAGCTTTAATTAAACAACAAAATGATCGCATAGCTCAACTTAGTGCTAAAATTAATGAGCATGAGATAGAAAATGAAAAGTTTAAATTTGCTAGAAGCATGCTCTATAATGGGAGATGCCCTGGCATTAAGGATGGCATTGGCTTCCAACAGGGAGGCAATGTTAAACTTAATGCCCCCAAGAAATTGTCTAATTTTGTTAAGGGTAAGGCTCCCATGGCTCAGGATAATGAGGGCTATATTTTATATCCTGCTGGTTATCCCGAACACAAAATTAGGAGAATTCATGCTAGGAAACCTTATAATGTTTCTCATCATGCTTTTATGTATAAAAATGATGCTTCTAGCTCTAGGCAATCAACCCATGTTAAATTGCCTAAAAATAAATCTCCTATTGCATGAAATGAACCTAGTGTTTCATTTAAAACTTTTGATGCTTCTTATGTGCTCACTAACAAATCAGGCAAAGTAGTTGCCAAATATGTTGGGGGCAAACACAAGGGTTCAAAGACTTGTGTTTGGGTACCCAAGGTGCTTGTTTCTAATGTGAAAGGACCCAAGACCGTTTGGGTACCTAAGAACAAGGCCTAAACTTGTTTTGTAGGTTTATGCATCCGGGGGCTCAAGTTGGATCATTGATAGCGGATGCACAAACCACATGACTGGGGAGAAAAGGATGTTCTCCTCCTATGAGAAAAACAATGATCCCCAAAGAGCTATCACATTCAGGGATGGAAATCAAGGTTTGGTCAAAGGATTGAGTAAAATTGTTATATCACCTGACCATTCTGTTTCCAATGTTTTTCTTGTAGATTCTTTAGATTACAAGTTGCTTTCTGTGTCTCAATTATGCAAAATGGGTTACAACTGTCTTTTTACGGATACAGGTGTTACTGTCTTTAGAAGAAGTGATGATTCAGTGGCATTTAAGGGAGTATTAGAGGGTCAGCTATACTTAGTTGATTTTAATAGAGCTGAACTCGATACTTGCTTAATTGCTAAGACTAATATGGGTTGGCTCTGGCATCGCCGACTAGCCCATGTTAGGATGAAGAATCTTCACAAGATTCTAAAGGGAGACACATTTTGGGACTAACCAGTGTTCATTTTGAGAAAGACAGGGTTTGTAGTGCATGTCAAGCAGGGAAGCAAGTTGGTGTTCATCATCCACACAAGAACATCATGACAACCGACAGGCCACTTGAGCTACTCCACATGGATTTATTCGGCCCGATAGCTTACATAAGCATCGACGGGAGTAAGTATTGTCTTGTAATTGTGGATGACTATTCTCGCTTCACTTGGGTGTTCTTTTTGCAGGAAAAATCTCAAACCCAAGAGACCTTGAAAGGATTCTTGAGACGGGCTCAAAATGAGTTCGGCTTAAGGATCAAAAAGATAATAAGCGACAATGGGATGAAGTTCAAGCACTCTCAAATTGAAGGCTTTCTTGAGGAGGAGGGCATCAAGCATGAGTTCTCTTCTCCCTACACGCCACAACAAAATGGTGTAGTAGAGAGGAAGAATAGAACTCTACTTGACATGGCGAGGACCATGCTTGATGAATATAAGACTTCGGACCGGTTTTGGGCAGAAGCAATCAACACTGCCTGCTACGCCATCAACCGACTCTACCTTCACCGAATCCTCAAGAAGACATCCTATGAACTCCTCACCGAGTCTTTAACAAGTCTACTGGACTAGTTGAGGTTTCTTGTGACATTGTGTTTGATGAGACTAACATCTCTCAAGTAGAGCAAGTTGATCTTGATGAGCTAGATGATGAAGAGGCTCCATGCGTCGCACTAAGTAACATGTCCATTGGGGATGTGTATCCTAAGGAATCCGAAGAGCCCACACAAGCACAAGATCAACCTTCATCTTCCATGCAAGCATCTCCACCAACTCAAGATGAGGATCAAGCTCAAGATGATGAAAATGAAGATTAAGAAGAGCCACCTCAAGAGGAGGATAATGATCAAGGGGAAGATGCCAATGATCAAGACAAGGAAGATGATCAAGGTCCAAGACCGCCTCACCCAAGAGTCCACCAAGCGATACAACGAGATCACCCCGTGAACTCCATCCTCGGCGACATTCATAAGGGGGTAACCACTCGATCTCGTGTCGCTCATTTTTGTGAACATTACTCTTTTGTGTCTTCTATTGAGCCATACAGGGTGGAAGATGCATTAAGAGATTCGGATTGGGTGTTGGCAATGCAAGAGGAACTCAACAACTTCACGAGGAATGAGGTATGGCATTTAGTTCCACGTCCTAACCAAAATGTTGTAGGAACCAAGTGGGTATTCCGCAACAAGCAAGATGAGCATGGTCTGGTCATAAGGAACAAAGCACGACTTGTGGCCAAGGGCTATTCACAAGTCGAAGGTTTGGATTTTGGTGAAACCTATGCACCCGTAGCTAGGCTTGAGTCAATTCGTATATTACTTGCCTATGCTACTTACCATGGCTTTAAGCTCTATCAAATGGACGTGAAGAGTGCCTTCCTCAATGGACCAATCAAGGAAGAGGTCAATGTTGAGCAACCTCCTGGCTTTGAAGATAGTGAGTACCCTAACCATGTGTATAAACTCTCTAAGGCGCTTTATGGGCTCAAGCAAGCCCCAAGAGCATGGTATGAATGCCTAAGAGATTTTGTTATCACAAATGGCTTCAAAGTCGGCAAAGCCGATCCTACTCTCTTTACTAAAACCATTGCAAATGATTTGTTTGTATGCCAAATTTATGTTGATGATATCATATTTGGGTCTACTAACAAATCTACTTGTGAAGAGTTTAGTAGGATCATGGTTCAAAAATTTGAGATGTCTATGATGGGGGGAGTTGAAGTATTTCTTAGGATTTCAAGTCAAGCAACTCCAAGAGGGCACCTTCATTAGCCAAACCAAGTACATTCAAGATATACTTACCAAGTTTGGAATGAAGGATGCCAAGCCCATCAAGACACCCTGGGAACTAATAGACATCTCGACCTCGACACGGGAGGTAAATCCATAGATCAAAAGGTATACCGGTCGATGATTGGATCTCTACTCTATTTATGTGCATCTCGACCAGATATTATGCTTTTCGTATGCATGTGTGCAAGGTTCCAAGCTGATCCTAAGGAAGTTCACCTTAGGGCCGTGAAGCGAATCTTGAGATATTTAGTTCATACACCTAAGTTTGGTCTTTGGTACCCCAAGGGATCCACTTTCGATTTGATAGGATATTCAGATGCTGATTAGGCAGGGTGTAAAATTGATAGAAAGAGTACATCAGGGACTTGTCAGTTCTTGGGAAGATCCATGGTGTCTTGGGCTTCAAAGAAACAAAATTCAGTAGCTCTTTCCATTGCTGAAGCCGAGTATATTGCCGCATGCCATTGTTGCGCGCAATTACTTTGGATGAGGCAAACCCTTAGGGACTATGGCTACAAATTTAGCAAAGTCCCTCTCCTATGTGATAATGAGAGTGCAATCCGCATGGCGGATAATCCCGTTGAACACAGCCGCACTAAGCACATAGCCATTCGGTATCACTTTTTGAGAGATCACCAACAAAGGGGGATATCGAGATTGCCTATATAAACACCAAAGAACAACTAGCCGATATCTTTACCAAACCATTAGATGAGAAAACCTTTACCAAACTTAGGAATGAGCTAAACATTCTTGATTCCCGGAACTTTGATTGACACTTTGCACACATAGCTCATTTATATACTTTTGATCATATTTCTTTTATATCTATGACTAATGTGTTTTCAAGTGTATTCTTATGATTAGTCTTAGAATTGAAAGGGAAATGGAGTACTCGGTAAAGACGACGCTTCCACTCAACTCCATAGGTATTATTCACTTAGCCGCTATTTCGCCATATCTCCACATTGGTATAATCTTCACTCATATATTGTTGGCCAAAAAGGGAGAGAATCTAAAAGGGCTCACAAAGTCTCCGTTTTTGGTGATTCATGCCAAAGGGGGAGAGAGTATTAGCCCAAAGCAAAAGGACAACACCACCACGACAATTTCAAAATTTTTCGAAATAAGCTTAAAGTTTTAAAATGTTTTTCAGTTGGTATCTTTGAAATTAGTATTCCTCTAAGAAATTCTATCTCAATTGGTAAAACCCTTTTGAACACTAAGAGGAGAATTTCATTAAGGGGGAGTTTTGTTTAGTCAAAGGAAAAGCATTTGAAAACAGGGGGAGAAAATTTCAAAATCTTGAAAATGCTTCTCAAAATCTTATTTATATGCCTTTGACTATTTGCAAAAAGACTTTGAAAAGAATTTCCAAAAGAATTCGTAAAAACAAAACATTTCCTAAATATAATTTTGGTGGTTGAGTGCCCAACACAAACAATTGGACTAACTAGTTTGCTCTAGATTATATCTTCTACAGGTGCTATAGGTTCAACACAAACCAATAAAAAGAACAAGTTAGGGTTCAAAAAGAAAGGAGCAAAAGAAACTGAAGGCTCCCCTGGTCTGGCGCACCGGACTGTCCGGTGTGCCACCGGACAGTGTCCAGGGCACCACCGGACAGTGTCCGGTGCACCAGGGAGATCAACTCCAAACTCCTTAGCTTCGGGTTTTCTGGGCCATCGGACACTGTCTGGTGCGCCCATCGACAGATAGCCTACCCAACGACCATTTTGGTGGTTGGGGCTATAAATAGCCCCCAATCAGCACACTTCAAGGCATCCAAGTTTTAAGCCATTGCATTCAATACAAGAACTCTAGACTTCACTCCAAGACACAAACAAGAGATCAAATTCTCTCCCAAGTCCGGAATCACTCCAAACATTTAGTGACTAGTGAGAGAGAGATATTTGTGTTCATTTGAGTTCTTGTTGCTTGGATCGTTTTTCTTCTTCCTCCATTCTTGTTCTCAAGCAACTTGTAATCAACGCAAGAGACACCAAGTTGTGGTGGTCCTTGTGAGAGGTCTAAGTGACCCGTTGATTAAGGTGAAAAGCTCACTTGGTCTAGGTGACCGTTTGAGAGAGGGAAAGGGTTGAAAGAGACCCGGTCTTTGTGATCACCTCAACGGGGACTAGGCCTTTAAGGGCCGAACCTCGGTAAAACAAATCATCGTGTCATCCACTCTATTTCTTTGGTTGATTTGTTTTTGCCCTCTCTTTGGGACTCGACTTTATTTCTAACACTAACCCCGGCTTGTAGTTGTGCTTAAAGTTTATAAATTTCAGATTTGCCTATTCACCCCCCTCTAGGCGACTTTCAGTAGTACCCGCGGAGGGTTTCCTTCTCCTGCTACTTGCAAAGAGATAACTCGGCCAGGGCGTCGATATCAGGCCTATACCCTTGAAAGTTTAGTAGGAACTTGTCGCGGAGTCCTTTCCAGGAATCAATGGACAGTGGCAGTAACCTAGTGTACCAAGTCAAGGCTGGGCCTTCGAGCGCAATGATGAAGGATTTGGCCATTGTGGCATCGTCCCCTCTAGACGATGCAACGACAACTTGGTAGCTCATGATGTATTGTGCTGGGTCAGTACTGTCGTTGTATTTGGGGTAGGTGCCAGCCCTGAAGTTGGCGGGCCAAGGCGATGCTTGGAGTTGCGGGGCCAGGGGGCTTCGCTCGTCGAGATAATTGATACCTTGGAAAGCTGCGGTGGGTTGAATGAAAGGGCCACACTGAGGTATGAATGGGCCTCCGTCTTTGACGCGCTAGGGTGCTAGGGGTCCGAGCGGTACATGCTGCAGATTGTACTGGCTCTCGCTCTGTGAAAGGGAAATAGGGTCAAACCTTTTCCTAAATGATTTTGGTGGTTGAAATGCCCAACACAAATAATTGGACTAACTAGTTTGTTCTAGATTATATATTCTATAGGTGCTAAAGGTTCAACACAAACCAATAAAAAGATCCAAGTTAGGGTTCAAAACAAAGGAGCAAAAGAAACCAAAGAGAACCCTGGTCTGGCGCACCAGACTGTCCGGTGCACCACTGGACAGTGTCCGGTGCACCAGGGGCGATCGACTCAAACTCTTCACCTTTGGGTTTCTAGAGAGCCGCTCCGCTATAATTCACCGGACTGTCCGGTGGGTCACCGGACTGTCCGGTGCACCATGCGTAGCAATGGCTAACAGCACAACGGTCGTCTGCAAAAGCATGAACAGTGCGTGAACAGTGCACACAGAAGTCAGAGCAGGCGTCAGAGGCACACCGGACACTGAACAGTAGTTGTCCGGTGCCGCACCAGACTATCCGGCGCGACATGAAGTCAGAGCTCCAACGGTCGAAACTGTCAGAACCCTAACGGTTGGGTGACGTGGCTAGCGCACCGGACTGTCTGGTGCGCCCATCGTCAGACAACCTCACCAACGGCTTTGTGGTGGTTGAGGGCTATAAATACCCCCAACCACCACCACTCCAAGCATCCAAGTTTTTCAGACATCTCATTCAATACAAGAGCTAGTGCAATCAATACAAGACACAATTCAAAAGAATCAAAGCCTCCCCTAGTCCCAAATTCACTCCAAACTCCTAGTGACTAGAGAGAGTGTTTTGCTCGTGTTCTTTGAGCTCTTGTTCTTGGATCGCTTTCTTCCTTCCTCATTCTTGTTCCCAAGTGTTTTGTAAGCAAGGCAAGAGACACCAATTGTGTGGTGGTCCTTGCGGGGTCTAAGTGACCCGTGAGAATTAAGGAGAAAGCTCACTCGGTCTAGGTGACCGTTTGAGAGAGAGAAAGGGTTGAAAGAGACCCGGTCTTTGTGACCACCTCAATGGGGACTAGGTTTGCAAGAACCAAACCTCGGTAAAACAAATCACCGTGTCATCCGCTTTATTTCTTGGTTGATTTGTTTTTGCCCTCTCTTTCGGACTCGGATTTATTTCTAACGCTAACCCCGGCTTGTAGTTGTGCTTTAAGTTTGTAAATTTCAGTTTCTGCCTATTCACCCTCCCCTCTAAGCGACTTTCAATTGGTATTGGAGCCCAGTACTTCATTAGAGTCTAACCACTCGAAGTGATGTTGGGAGATCACGCCAAGAGGGAGATCGTGACCGGCGACAAGTCCATAAGCCACGGGAAGGCTCCATCAAGAGAATCCGGCAACAAGCTAAAGGAGGGATCACCTCCTCACAAGTCGCATCGAAGCGGCGACAAGAAAAAGAAGATGAAGAAGGTGGTCTACTATGAGACCGATTCTTCGTCACCATCCACCTCCGGCTCCGACGCACTGTCCGTCACTTCTAAGCGCCATGAGCGCAAGAAGTTTAGTAAGATCCCCCTACGCTATCCTCGTATTTCTAAACGCACTCCTTTACTTTCCGTCCCATTAGGCAAACCACCAGTTTTTGACGGTGAAGATTATTGTATGTGGAGTGATAAAATGAGGCATCATCTAACCTCACTCCACGCTAGCATTTGGGACATTGTTGAGTTTGGAGCGCAGGTACCATCCGTGGGGGATGAAGGATACGATTCGGACGAAGTTGCCCAAATCCAGCACTTCAACTCCCAAGCCACTACTATACTCCTCGCCTCTCTATGTCGAGAGGAGTATAATAAGGTATAAGGGTTGAAGAGTGCCAAGGAGATTTGGGACGTGCTAAAAACCGCGCACGAAGGGGATGAGGTGACCAAGATCACCAAGCAGGAGACGATCGAGGGGGAGCTCGGTCGATTCGTCCTCAACCAAGGAGAGGAGCCACAAGCCTTGTACAACTGGCTCAAGACCTTGGTGAACCAAGTGCACAACCTCGGGAGCACCAAATGGGATGACCATGAAATGGTCATCGTTATTCTAAGATCACTCGTTTTTCGCAATCCTACACAAGTTCAATTAATACGTGGTGATCCTAGATATAAGCTAGTGTGGTTTGGTAAAGATATCGGCTAGTTGTTCTTTGGTGTTAATATAGGCTATCTCGATATCCCCCCTTTGTTGGTGATCTCTCAAAAAGTGATACCGAATGGCTATGTGCTTAGTGCGGCTGTGTTCAATGGGATTATCCGCCATGCGGATTGCACTCTCATTATCACATAGGAGAGGGACTTTGCTAAATTTGTAGCCATAGTCCCTGAGGGTTTGCCTCATCCAAAGCAATTGCGTGCAACAATGGCCTACGACAATATACTCGGCTTCGGCGGTAGAAAGAGCTACTGCGTTTTGTTTCTTTGAAGCCCAAGACACCAGGGATCTCCCCAAAAATTGACAAGTCCTTGATGTGCTCTTCCTGTCAATTTTACACCTTGCCCAATCAGCATCTGAATATCCTAATAAATCAAAAGAGGATCCCTTGGGGTACCAAAGACCAAACTTATGTGTATGAACTAAATATCTCAAGATTCGCTTCACGGCCCTAAGGTGAACTTCCTTAGGATCGGCTTGGAACCTTGCACATATGCATACGGAAAGCATAATATCCGATCGAGATGCACATAAATAGAGTAGAGATCCTATCATCGACCGGTATACCTTTTGATCTACTGATTTATCTCCCGTGTTGAGGTCGAGATGCCCATTGGTTCCCATGGGTGTCTTGATGGGCTTGGCATCCTTCATTCCAAACTTTGTGAGTATGTCTTGAATGTACTTCGTTTGGCTGATGAAGGTGCCTTCTTGGAGTTGCTTGACTTGAAATCCTAACAAATACTTCAACTCCCCCATCATAGACATCTCAAATTTTTGAACCATGATCCTACTAAACTCTTCACAAGTAGATTTGTTAGTAGATCCAAATATGATATCATCAACATAAATTTGGCATACAAACAAATCATTTGCAATAGTTTTAGTAAAGAGAGTAGGATCGGCTTTACCGACTTTGAATCCATTAGTGATAAGAAAATATCTTAGGCATTCATACCATGCTCTAGGGGCTTGCTTGAGCCCATAAAGCGCCTTAGAGAGTTTGTAAACATGATTAGGGTACTCACTATCTCCAAAGCCGGGAGGTTGCTCAACATAGACCTCTTCCTTGATTGGTCCATTGAGGAAGGCACTCTTCACGTCCATTTGATAGAGCTTGAAGCCATAGTAAGTAGCATAGGCAAGTAATATACGAATTGACTCAAGCCTAGCTATGGGTGCATAAGTTTCTCCAAAATCCAAACCTTCAACTTGGGAATACCCCTTGGCCACAAATCGTGCTTTGTTCCGTATCACCACACCATGCTCATCTTGCTTGTTGCGGAATACCCACTTGGTACCTACAACATTTTGATTAGGACGTGGAACTAGATGCCATACCTCATTCCTCGTGAAGTTGTTGAGTTCCTCTTACATTGCCAACACCCAATCCGAATCTCTTAATGCATCTTCCACCCTGTATGGCTCAATAGAAGACACAAAAGAGTAATGTTCACAAAAATGAGTGACTCGAGATCGAGTGGTTACCCCCTTATGAATATCGTCGAGGATGGTGTTCACGTGGTGATCTCTTTGAATCGCCTGGTGGACTCTTGGGTGTGGCGGTCTTTGACCCTGATCATCTTCCTTGTCTTGATCATTGTCCTCCTCTTGGGGTGGCTCGTCTTCTTGATCTTCATTTTCAACATCTTGAGCTTGACCCTCATCTTGACTTGGTGGAGATGCTTGATTTGAAGATGATGGTTGATCTTGTGCTTGAATGGGCTCTTCGGATTCCTTAGGACACACATCCCCAATGGACATGTTCCTTAGTGTGACGCATGGAGCCTCTTCACATCTAGTTCATCAAAATCAACTTGCTCCACTTGGGAGCCATTAGTCTCATCAAACACAATGTCACAAGAAACTTCAACTAGTCCAGTGGACTTGTTATAGACTCTATATGCCCTTGTGTTTGAATCATATCCTAGTAAAAAGGCTTCTACAGCCTTAGGAGCAAATGTGGCGGAACCGCCCGAATTTTCCAACTTAAGTGCCTAAGTCCCACCTTAGAGGCTAGACCACACTTAAATAGGAATAACACGTTAGTCCCTCGGATCTAGTCCGACGAGGCCACTAACAGGATCAAGTGCCACATACTCACTCGATGGTGAAGCACAGAGCAAATACAATAAAACATAAAACCAACATTAAGGAGTATCAAATTTATTACAATATCATCGGAGTTTTAGCAAAAGTAGTGATCATTGTTCGGAATACAGCGGAATAAAACTAACGATAAATAAATGGAGGGATGGAGAAGCCTGTCCCATCACTCCTCATGCTCCTCCTCAGCCGAGGTAGGGTCCCACTCGACTGTCCAACCCGGTGGCAAGATGGACGGCCAAGTCACTCCAGCAACCATGTCCTCTAGAGAACCTGTAAAATTATGCCACAATCAAGGCTGAGTATACTAATACTCAGCTAGACTTACCCGGTGTGAGGAGTCTACTCCTCTACCTCTAGACATGCAGCTGTTTGGCTGAGGGGTTTGGTTTGCCAAAAGCACTAGCTGAGTCTAAAATCATAATTTAGCTTTTCAAGTTTTAGTGTGACTCTCTTAAGATTAAATGTATACCTAGTAAATCATACATGGTAGCAATCATTTAGCAATCAACATCTTTTGCCAAATCATCATGTTTCCACTTGTTACTCAATGTAACATCATGGATCAAGCAGTCTCATTAGCTACGAGAAGCAGACGATTCGAATCGAGTTTTTAAACCTTGCAAGGTAAACATAAACACACGACGTGGCGAGGCACTCCGTCCCCACACATATCAACCGTCCCCATCGATTCCCCACCAGCAGATCAGGGCTCACCACCTTGGCGTACAATGCCTCACTGACCTTGACTGCCGTCGTGCAGTGACCGCACTTGTACCCACCATAACCGGAATGGGAGACCACGTCTCAGGTCGCGTGAGGGGTAAAGTCTGCTGCCAGGTTCAATCAGGTACTAGGCTTACCGATTTACAATATTTCTTGGCATGTGCTTAGTACGTTCAACGCTTGACACACGGTACCACACCTTAATCCTTATTCCAATTTCTGTCTTGTAGACAATGCATCCCCATGGACCGTTGTCCACAGACCATCATCATTCCGACATAAAAATGGATACAACCAATTCCTGACCTCACGCGAGTGCTAGAAAAATCACTCGTCTTCGACCGAGATCCCTGATTAGCAAAGCAGCTACTTAACCTAGCATACTAGTATCCATCTCAAAAGGAATCCTAAGTTCATGCAACTAGGGTTTCAGTCAACTCCTACACTTAAGTGCACAGTACAAGCCTATAAACATTAAGTGTAGTAAAATAGCATATATAAACAGTTATGCATAAAACCGGAGCTTGCCTTCCAAAGCTGGGGCAGGCAAATCCTTGAGGGTAAGCTCTAGTGCTGGATCCTGGGCTACCTCCTGAACAACTCCTTGCTCCGGCACGAGGATGTACTCCCCGTCGACGAGATTACAGTCTATCGAATGCGATGAATGAGATATATGCATAAAAATGATATGAAAATTTGGAAAGGTTATGCATGGTAAAACACCATTAAGTTTAGTGTTCTTCTAGGGTTTCTTTTTGGATATACTTAAGGGTTTTGTATTTTCATCTATTGTAATACTCAAGTTGTATACCAAGAGTAATAAAGAGAGTTCCTCATTTTGTGTGTTTCATTTGCATCATAAAAGAGCACCTATGTAATTGAGAGTGACTAAATAAAACCAATAATACCAAAATAAAAGAAAATGCATCATGTGGAGTTTTATGTTTGTGCATTAAATAAAATAATAATAATAATAGGGATAATAAGATAATAAATGCTAGAAGTTAATCAAATCCTAAATTAAAAAAATGAGGGTTTTGAAAATGAGAAGGAGAAAGTACATAAAATATAAAACAAATTTCATAAATGTTCCAAATTAGTACTTCCTAAGTTCACAGTAAAATTCGAGGACAAACTCTGCACAAGGTTTGAATTTAAAAATTTGAATTCAAATTTGGGTATGAAAATGAAGAAAGAAAACAGAAAAATAAAAAGAAAAAAAGAGAAAACCTTACCTGGGCCCTGAGCCACGAATTCGGCCCACCTAAGGATCCTCACCGCGCAGCCCAACACCATCCCGCGCCTCTCTCACCCTTCCGCTGACGCGTGGGCCCGCTTCGCCAGGCTCGCGCCCGTATCTGTTGCGCCGACTTGTGGGACCCACACTCCAGTCACTGCTCGTTCGCGCACGCTACGCTCATCCGTCGCTGGCGTGTGGACCGGCGCCCTGGGTGGGAGACCCTTCTTCCACCCGTCGCCACGCCCGGAAACAGCCCGAGGACCGCGCCTGGAGCTCCGTATTCGCCGTGATTCAGTTGCGTTAGGACCGAATCTCGCGCAGGAAGTAGGAGCATAAGACGGCCTGACGACGCCGTCCTCTGGCCTCGCTAATCTTCCCAAAATCGCACGCGCATAGAAAACCCAGTGCCTCGCCCAAGCTCGGGTCCGCCGTCGCCGTCGCAGTGGATTCGCGACCTGGGTGTCGCTCCGGCCTTGGCTTGCGGTTGGGAACCTTCGTCAGGGCACTCTGGTGCTTGTGTCTTCCTCGGCTGGCACGATTGGTGTCCAAATCTCTGCGAATTTCTTGCCGGAGGAGGATCCCCGCCACAACACCATTGCTCACGTGACCAGGAACCTCCGTGCTTCGACCTTCGGTAAGATGCCGCGCCAATAGTTCGCTGTGTTCGTGGGATGGTTTTGCACCGATCAATTTTAAGGTTGGGGCGTCCGGTCGTCGAATTGCAAGTCTACGGTGATGCTCCGCCGCCGTGTCATTATGCTGCGCCGCCGCGGCGTGTGCGGGGTTGGGGAAAACAATATCGGCCGTAGGATCGTAAATGAACGACTGGGATTGAAACCAGATGCCGATGCGCTTGAGTCAGGGTGGGCCGTCGATCGGTCGACGTATGGTCGGGATCGAACCGTGTGCCTGTTCTCATCGCGGCGCCCGCACGGGTGATCTAAGCCCTCCGATCGGTATCCGGTGGTTAGGATTAGAGCGCTCTTCAATAACATCCAAACCGTTGGATGGGGATCCAACGGTCTTTATTGCGTACCGCTTCGGGATCGCGACGATCTAATCCGGACCCTAGAATCGTGATCGGGCGGTCAGGATTGCTCCATACCCTTTCGGGTTGCACGTTTTGCAAAAGAGCCCTCGGGGAAATTGGAAATAAACCCGCCGTCCTGTTGCATAGTGTTCTGAGTCTCAGGATCTTTTGCGCCTGGGCCCCTGCTGTTCTCAGATTTTGACGCCTAGTCCAGACAGTGAGAAAACTTATAAAATAATTTAGAAAATAGATTTTTATGTGTAAAAATAATCCTAGAACTTGTTTAATCCATAGAAAATCCATTTTTAGTCCAAATTGATCCATTCCACTTTCTAAATTTTTGTAATAATATTGTCTACCCATTAGTGCCTCTGTTCTGATATGACAAACACATTAAAATTATTCTTTCACTTAATCTTATATCAAATACATAAAACCTTAGGAAATTCATAACTCCTTCGTTTTAACTCCGATTTGATCCGTTCAAGTTGCGTTAGTCTCGTAGCAACGTGTAGATCATTATTATGCAGTATATTCTTATGTTTGGTGTGATGTTAATTTTGTATATACCATGTTTGCTTGTATTGCTACGTCTAGCGCGAGGACACGTGTCATCTGAAAAGCAAGTTGGTACCTGGAATCTCAAGTGCCAGGCAAGTTGTGCCCTTGATCACTTCTTTTACCCATTCATGTTCTTATTATTCATAATGATCTGCATAGGATAATTTTGCTGGGACCCAATAGGATACCCTAGATTTGACTATCTTTATACCTTGCTTCACCACTGGTTTTACTACTAAAGTTTTGGGTAGTACATGCTATTGCTTTATGTGGATTTGGGTATAGAGATATTCATCACTCATTGTTATACTATTTATTGTTATCTGTTTTATTATTCCTTGTTCATGTTAAGATCATTATGTTAATGGGAACATGGAGAACCACCCGGGAAAACAGTGCTACCACAAGGGTGGAATGGGACGCCCTTGGCTGATTAACTAGGAAAGCTAGGGGAGGGCTACCTTACCCGAAAGGGGCAAGGGCAGTAGGGGAGAGGTCAGTGCGGGGAGGTCCCTGGTTGATTTTGCTGCGATGGCTATCAGCCAGGAACCCTTTACTGGATCTTCCCATAAACTGTAGCGGGTAGTCTGAAGCTAGTGGAACTTTGTAAAGGCCTCGTAGTGTTACCCTGCCTCGCCTCCTCGGTAGAGGTGTATGGGATTGGCCATCTCTTGGCAGATGGGTAACATGACTTGTGGGTAAAGATGCGCAACCTCTGCAGAGTGTAAAACTGGTATACTAGCCGTGCTCACGGTCAAGAGCGGCTCGGACACTCACATGATTAAATATGGAACTTAAACTTAATCTGTCATTTCATTGCATTTGGGATTATTTTACTGTTACTGTTCTTTATTATTATTAAGGTTTGGTATTTACTTACACTTAGTAACTGCTAATAAAATCTTGACCAACTTATAAAAGCAATGCTCAGCTTCAGCCTTTATCCCATTGATCAGCCTTACACTACATGAACTCCCACCTTTGGTGAGTTCATGCCACATTATTCCCCACGACTTGTTGAGCTATGATCGTATGTGAGCTCACTCTTGCTGTCTCACACCCCCCCCACAGGAGAAGAACAGGTGGTTTCAAGTGGAGTCAAGTATCGAGGAGTTTGATCTGATCTAGGTGGTGTTTCTCAGTCGACATTGGCGCCATCGATCCTTAGTTCGTTTTATATTTCTTTATTTTGTAATAAGACTTCCGCTATGTAATAATTACTCTGATGTTTTATGACATTTATCTCTATACACTCTGTTATTATATATGTTGTCTTCTTGGCGCATGTATGAGATGCACCCGGCTTTGTTCTTTAAAACCGGGTGTTACAGAAGTGGTATCAGAGGAAATGTTGACTGTAGGACGAAACCTAGATAGAAGTGGACAAACCCTTACCTACTTATCTCATTCTGATTCATTCTACACTCACCTTACTCTGATTCTTTCTACACTTATCTTGATCCTGTCTCACCTTCTACTGTTCTACTCTGATCATTCTTACCTTTTCTACTCTGAGACAAGATGGATTTCAAACCTTGGAATCCCTACCCCTATGACATTTTTAAGAGATAGGAAGCCTAAGACCAAATCAAAACTATTTTCTCTATTAAAAATGTTGGTTGATTGTTCTGATGATCAATACCTGATTTGCTTCTTTGATTGATTGCAACATTATAGTTGGGCATCTTAGCATGTACCATCATAAGGTATTGGCTTTAGTGGATAACACACTAATCTACTTAGCTAATAAGTCCCCCAAAGTAACCTGATTGTAATTACTGCCTTGGCTACTGCTCTTTCTTACCTTATGTATCTAACTCAGATGGTCAATACCAGGAAAGGAAAGATTATCACGCAACAGCAAACAGAAATGAATCCTCCAAATTCCCAACCTGTTGAAACCGAGCAAGTGATCGCAACCCAAAGGCTGGTAATACAGCAATTGACAGACATGATGACCGAAATGCAAAGCCAGATAAGACAAGAACGCGAGGAAATACGTCAGGCCCGCCTGGAGATACAACAAGAAATAAGGCAATCGCGGTTGGAGAGACAACAACAAGAGCAACCACCATCTCCACCACCACCGGCTCCACCAAGCTACATAAACATATATATAAATTACTACTATTTGTAAAATCTACATGTTCCTTTAGTTAGTGTTTGGTATGATACCATTCTAGGAGGAATAAAGAGGTCTATTTGTCCCTATGAGTTGCTAATAAAATTATGCGTCATGCTGAGATTTTGGTTTGGGCATATGTGTTGGACAACATGAGAAAACCCATGAGAGTAATTACACCTAAAGGGCCTGTTGTGGCGAATCAAATGACACGTAGGTTGACATTGGCCATTATGGGTAGAGAATTTGGAGTTACTGCTATAATATTGGAGCCAAGCAGTATAGAATGTCTGTAGAAGAGTTAAACGAACTCAAGAAGCAATTAGCAGAGTTACAAGAGGCTGAGTACATTCGTCCGAGTCTTCACCTTGGAGAGCACCAGTTTTGTTTGTAAATAAGAAAGATGGATTGTAAGGGATGTGCGTAGATTAAAGGTCCCTTAATGATGTCACTGCGAAGAACAAGTTTCTGTTACCCCACATTAAGGATTTATTTAATCGGATGAGAGGAGCCAGGGTACTCTCGAAGATTGACCTCCGATCGGGATACCCTCAGATGAAGATTGGACCATCAGACATTCCTGAGACGGCTTTCTCGACTCGATATGGATTATATGAGTTCATCGTTATGTCGTTTGGATTAACTAATGCACCAGTCTATTTTATGGATCTGAAGAATAAGGTGTTTATGGAGTATTTGGACAGTTTCGTCGTAGTATTTATCGACGATATTCTTATCTATTTTAAGAGTGAAAGTGATCATGAGGAACACTTGAGATTGGTGCTACAGAAGCTACGAGATAATCAACTCTACGCCAAGTACGGTAAATGCGAGTTTTGGATTGGCGAGGTGCCATTCCTTGGACATAATATTTCTAATGGAGGAATAGCAGTGGATCCTGCTAAAGTGAAGGAGATTATGGAATGGAGAGTGCCCACTACAGTTACTGAGATTCGGAGTTTCTTGGGACTTGCAGGATATTAATGGAGATTTATTGAAGGATTATCTAAGATTGCTAAGCTTATGACCTCGCTTTTGGTGAAGGAAAGAGAATTCAAGTGGGACGAGAAGTGCCAAGTATATACTGGACATAAGAGTTTGAAGTATATATTCACTTAGAAGGATCTCAACCTTAGGCAACGCCGTTGGTTGGAGCTTATTAAGGATTACGATTTGGAAATTCACTATCACCCGGGCAAGGCGAATTTGGTTACAGATGCCTTGAGTCGAAAGGAGCATG
This sequence comes from Zea luxurians, assembly GCA_029449295.1. NCBI lineage: Eukaryota > Viridiplantae > Streptophyta > Magnoliopsida > Poales > Poaceae > Zea > Zea luxurians. Next base: position 2,061,423 of record JAOPSE010000125.1, read on the forward strand.
TTCATTTAGCTGTTGTTGCCCAGCTACTCGATGAGATTGTTGAGAGTTTCAGGAGACTTAACCTGGGGATAGTTACTCACACTAAAGGAGTTATTATTGAGGTGGAAACTACTTTGGAGCAAGAGATCCGCAAATGACAAGATGGTGATGCTAAGATACAAGAGATTAAGGATCTGATTACTGAAGATCGAGTTCCGGAATTCACGGAAGATGAGCAAGGCACAATATGGTTCAAGGATCGGGTATGTGTTCCGGAGATTGAAAGCCTTCATGAGACTATTTTAAAGGAGGCCCATGACTTGGATTATTCTATTCATCCTGGTAGTACCAAGATGTATCAGGATTCGAAGCAGAAATACTAGTGGTATGGATTGAAGAGAGATATGGCTACACATGTGGCTATGTGCGATGTATGTCAAAGAGTTAAGGCTGAACACCAGAGGCCAGCTGGATTATTGCATCTACTGAAGATACCCGAGTGGAAATGGGAAGAGATTGGTATGGATTTTATTACTGGATTGCCTCGCACCCAGAAAGGATATGATGCAATATGGGTGATTGTGGACAGATTGACAAAAGTGGCTCATTTCATTCCAGTCAAGACTACTTATAAGGGATCTCAATTGGTAGAGTTATATGTGGCCCGGATTGTGTATCTACATGGTGTACCAAGAAGATCATTTTGGATAGAGGATCACAGTTTACCTCCAGATTTTGGAAATTTTTCATGAGAAATGGATACAAAGTTGAATTTTAGTTCGGCCTACCTCAGACTGATGGACAGACTATAAGGACTAATCAAGTATTGGAAGACATGTTGAGAGCTTGTACCCTTCAGCAAGGTAGTAGTTGGGATAAAAGTCTATCATACGCTGAGTTCTCATATAATAATAGTTACCAGGCCAGTCTTATGATGTCACCGTTCGAGGCTTTATATGGCAAGAAATGCATGACTCCTCAATGTTGGATCAGATTAGAGGAAGACAATTCTTTGGGCCTGAACTTATCCAAGAGGCAAAAGAGCTATGCTGATAACAAAAAAAAAAGACCACTGGAGTTTGAGGAAGGAGATTATGTGTATCTCAAGGTGTCACCACTTCGTGGAATGAGGAGATTTAAAGTTAAGGGCAAATTGTCCCCTCACCTTATTGGATCATTCTGAGTTTTTAGGCAAGTTGGAGAGATGGCCTATCAACTCGAGCTACCTCGTAAACTATCTGATGTGCATAATGTATTCCATGTGTCTTAACTTAAGAAGTGTCTCCGTGTCCCTGAGGAACAGTTACCAATGGAAGAGCTCAGTGTTCAAGGTGATTTGACTTACACGGAGTCCCCAATCAAGGTTTTGGATACATTGACTCGAGTTACAAGAAATAAGGTGATAAAGATGTGCAAAGTCCAATGGAGTCACCACGGTGAAGATGAAGCAACTTGGGAAAAGAGAAGAAGAGCTTCGCATAGATTTTCCCCACCTTTTCCCTCGGTCCTTCCTAAATCTCGAGGACGAGATTCTTTTTAAGGGGGGTAGGATTTGTAATACTCAAGTTGTATACCAAGAGTAATAAAGAGAGTTCCTCATTTTGTGTGTTTCATTTGCATCATAAAAGAGCACCTATGTAATTGAGAGTGACTAAATAAAACCAATAATACCAAAATAAAAGAAAATGCATCATGTGGAGTTTTATGTTTGTGCATTAAATAAAATAATAATAATAATAGGGATAATAAGATAATAAATGCTAGAAGTTAATCAAATCCTAAATTAAAAAAATGAGGGTTTTGAAAATGAGAAGGAGAAAGTACATAAAATATAAAACAAATTTCATAAATGTTCCAAATTAGTACTTCCTAAGTTCACAGTAAAATTCGAGGACAAACTCTGCACAAGGTTTGAATTTAAAAATTTGAATTCAAATTTGGGTATGAAAATGAAGAAAGAAAACAGAAAAATAAAAAGAAAAAAAGAGAAAACCTTACCTGGGCCCTGAGCCACGAATTCGGCCCACCTAAGGATCCTCACCGCGCAGCCCAACACCATCCCGCGCCTCTCTCACCCTTCCGCTGACGCGTGGGCCCGCTTCGCCAGGCTCGCGCCCGTATCTGTTGCGCCGACTTGTGGGACCCACACTCCAGTCACTGCTCGTTCGCGCACGCTACGCTCATCCGTCGCTGGCGTGTGGACCGGCGCCCTGGGTGGGAGACCCTTCTTCCACCCGTCGCCACGCCCGGAAACAGCCCGAGGACCGCGCCTGGAGCTCCGTATTCGCCGTGATTCAGTTGCGTTAGGACCGAATCTCGCGCAGGAAGTAGGAGCATAAGACGGCCTGACGACGCCGTCCTCTGGCCTCGCTAATCTTCCCAAAATCGCACGCGCATAGAAAACCCAGTGCCTCGCCCAAGCTCGGGTCCGCCGTCGCCGTCGCAGTGGATTCGCGACCTGGGTGTCGCTCCGGCCTTGGCTTGCGGTTGGGAACCTTCGTCAGGGCACTCTGGTGCTTGTGTCTTCCTCGGCTGGCACGATTGGTGTCCAAATCTCTGCGAATTTCTCGCCGGAGGAGGATCCCCGCCACAACACCATTGCTCACGTGACCAGGAACCTCCGTGCTTCGACCTTCGGTAAGATGCCGCGCCAATAGTTCGCTGTGTTCGTGGGATGGTTTTGCACCGATCAATTTTAAGGTTGGGGCGTCCGGTCGTCGAATTGCAAGTCTACGGTGATGCTCCGCCGCCGTGTCATTATGCTGCGCCGCCGCGGCGTGTGCGGGGTTGGGGAAAACAATATCGGCCGTAGGATCGTAAATGAACGACTGGGATTGAAACCAGATGCCGATGCGCTTGAGTCAGGGTGGGCCGTCGATCGGTCGACGTATGGTCGGGATCGAACCGTGTGCCTGTTCTCATCGCGGCGCCCGCACGGGTGATCTAAGCCCTCCGATCGGTATCCGGTGGTTAGGATTAGAGCGCTCTTCAATAACATCCAAACCGTTGGATGGGGATCCAACGGTCTTTATTGCGTACCGCTTCGGGATCGCGACGATCTAATCCGGACCCTAGAATCGTGATCGGGCGGTCAGGATTGCTCCATACCCTTTCGGGTTGCACGTTTTGCAAAAGAGCCCTCGGGGAAATTGGAAATAAACCCGCCGTCCTGTTGCATAGTGTTCTGAGTCTCAGGATCTTTTGCGCCTGGGCCCCTGCTGTTCTCAGATTTTGACGCCTAGTCCAGACAGTGAGAAAACTTATAAAATAATTTAGAAAATAGATTTTTATGTGTAAAAATAATCCTAGAACTTGTTTAATCCATAGAAAATCCATTTTTAGTCCAAATTGATCCATTCCACTTTCTAAATTTTTGTAATAATATTGTCTACCCATTAGTGCCTCTGTTCTGATATGACAAACACATTAAAATTATTCTTTCACTTAATCTTATATCAAATACATAAAACCTTAGGAAATTCATAACTCCTTCGTTTTAACTCCGATTTGATCCGTTCAAGTTGCGTTAGTCTCGTAGCAACGTGTAGATCATTATTATGCAGTATATTCTTATGTTTGGTGTGATGTTAATTTTGTATATACCATGTTTGCTTGTATTGCTACGTCTAGCGCGAGGACACGTGTCATCTGAAAAGCAAGTTGGTACCTGGAATCTCAAGTGCCAGGCAAGTTGTGCCCTTGATCACTTCTTTTACCCATTCATGTTCTTATTATTCATAATGATCTGCATAGGATAATTTTGCTGGGACCCAATAGGATACCCTAGATTTGACTATCTTTATACCTTGCTTCACCACTGGTTTTACTACTAAAGTTTTGGGTAGTACATGCTATTGCTTTATGTGGATTTGGGTATAGAGATATTCATCACTCATTGTTATACTATTTATTGTTATCTGTTTTATTATTCCTTGTTCATGTTAAGATCATTATGTTAATGGGAACATGGAGAACCACCCGGGAAAACAGTGCTACCACAAGGGTGGAATGGGACGCCCTTGGCTGATTAACTAGGAAAGCTAGGGGAGGGCTACCTTACCCGAAAGGGGCAAGGGCAGTAGGGGAGAGGTCAGTGCGGGGAGGTCCCTGGTTGATTTTGCTGCGATGGCTATCAGCCAGGAACCCTTTACTGGATCTTCCCATAAACTGTAGCGGGTAGTCTGAAGCTAGTGGAACTTTGTAAAGGCCTCGTAGTGTTACCCTGCCTCGCCTCCTCGGTAGAGGTGTATGGGATTGGCCATCTCTTGGCAGATGGGTAACATGACTTGTGGGTAAAGATGCGCAACCTCTGCAGAGTGTAAAACTGGTATACTAGCCGTGCTCACGGTCAAGAGCGGCTCGGACACTCACATGATTAAATATGGAACTTAAACTTAATCTGTCATTTCATTGCATTTGGGATTATTTTACTGTTACTGTTCTTTATTATTATTAAGGTTTGGTATTTACTTACACTTAGTAACTGCTAATAAAATCTTGACCAACTTATAAAAGCAATGCTCAGCTTCAGCCTTTATCCCATTGATCAGCCTTACACTACATGAACTCCCACCTTTGGTGAGTTCATGCCACATTATTCCCCACGACTTGTTGAGCTATGATCGTATGTGAGCTCACTCTTGCTGTCTCACACCCCCCCCACAGGAGAAGAACAGGTGGTTTCAAGTGGAGTCAAGTATCGAGGAGTTTGATCTGATCTAGGTGGTGTTTCTCAGTCGACATTGGCGCCATCGATCCTTAGTTCGTTTTATATTTCTTTATTTTGTAATAAGACTTCCGCTATGTAATAATTACTCTGATGTTTTATGACATTTATCTCTATACACTCTGTTATTATATATGTTGTCTTCTTGGCGCATGTATGAGATGCACCCGGCTTTGTTCTTTAAAACCGGGTGTTACATCTATTTCTCCCTAAAGTTCCCCTTTCTCTTTCTATTGCTTCTTATTAAGCATTTTTGAACTATCGGGGTTAGTTAACATTTTTCAAAAATGTTATAAAAATTATAGTGGGTAGATATTTACCTCTGTGGGTTATCCTAGAAATCTAAGGTGGAAATTAATTCAGATACTACTTGTGTAAAATTAACAAAAACAAGTGTAAAAGGGCACTTTACACTATAGCTCAAATTTGGGTGAGGTTTCTGGTTCAACCTTTATTTTTACCAAGATTCTTAGGAAATAATAGGTCTTTGTTTTAAAAATCACAGAAAAATGCCTACTGAAAATGTAATTGTGATTTTCTAAAGTTTATAGCCAAAAAGGGTACTTATAACTAACTTGTTATTTGAAAAATATCAAACAACAGAACTCATATTTTTCCTATATTCATAGCAACATATTATTAGTTATCCTAAGGTTTGGGGTGTTTTCTCCTCAGGGTTATTTTTCTAGGATTTTTCTAAGTTTTCCTTGTTTTCATAAAATAAAAAGTAGTGCATTTCTTTTGTACTAAACATGGGTCCAACAAAATTTTCCAGTGAACTATACTGAATAAGTGAGCTAACAAAAATATGGTTGCTCCCTGGTTCTTATTTTAAACTACCTTTTCTATTTTCTTTAACTTTAGGCTAAAAGTGATTAAAATGGCAAACCCTACCTTAATTTGGTGTACTGAGGGTTTTACTATTTTTAAACAGATTATGGAGTGATTAAGTACTTCTATGATTTTTCTTAACCTCAGTCTAACAGTGTAACTATTTTTCCTTCTATTATTTAGCTTTTGGCCAAATCAATATTTAATTCCCAACTTTAAATTCTTCTGCAACACTTAGGGGGTTTTGTTTTTTTCCTAAGTAGCTCACATTATTCAAAACCTAGCAAAATTGATTTGACTCAAATTGGGTGAATAAAACTGAAGTTATGAATTTTACAAGCTCTGTTTGTATTTAATTTAGAAATTTTTAAAAGGTTTTCTGGAAAACCAGATTACACCGAGGACCCTGGGCTTTTCCTAAACTAGTTCTTTAACTTATACCCCTGCGCAACTATTCATCTGAGACTCTGACAGTTCAAAAACCCCCCTGACTTCTATTTCTTCTTTCCCGAGGTCTCTCCCCCCTTTTGAATAGTACCTGCGGAAAGAAAAAGGGTGGCGCGTCTTACCGGCGGTGAGGGAGGTCTGGCGAAGGGCGGGGTTGGCTTCGGGAGGTCCTTGCGGTCATGGCAAGGTGCGGCTTGCCATCGGTGATGGCCAGAATCGGCCGGTCCACGTGCGCAGGCGGGCGAGCTCATCGGCGGCGTGTGCTCCGGCCAATCTACGACGATATAGGTCAATCCAAGGGCACGGGGAGCTTCACGGGGTGCTAATGAGTCGACCCGTGCAAGGAATCGAAGAATAACTCACCGTGGAGCTCGGTCTACGTTCGCCAGCGGTCGGGTGAAGTCCGGTGACCTTGATCCAGCGTCTCTGGCGAGGTAGAGCTCGATTCCTCGCTCTGGGAGCTTCACCGAGGCACGCATAGTCTCTCTCGAGGGTTGGACGGGGCGGGGGATGGCTCAGTTGGCCGGTCTACGGTAGCGAGTGCTCAGGCGGCCGCTGGCACGCCGTGTGCAGGGGGAACTCCGACGATCTCGTGCTCCAGTGAGGTCGAGAGCACGCGGGGGCGTACGGCTGAAGCCTTGGCTGGCTTTATAGGCGCGGGCATGGGGCAGGGGACACGGGCGTGGTTTGGCGCGGCGTGGGGCACGTCGAACACGTGGAGGTGTTCTTCTGCCCATGTTCAAAAGCTTGCTGAGATCGCAAACGTGCGAATCTTGGCAAAAATCCGGCGCAGACCTCTTCCTGGCACCTAGGGCTGTCTCTTGTATGTGAGTTCCAATGGCAGATATGCCCTAGGCAGTGAGATTTACGGACGACAAAACTGGGTTGTCTCATTGTCCACCCCGAGACAAAAGTGATGTCAATTCATTTCAAATGGTTTTGGCTCGGGTTCAAATTTTTCCAGTGGCTTCCTTAGGTAGTTTGGCACCTTTTTGCTATTCAGACCAAGTGGTTTTGGCGCCATTTACTAAGTGAACACGTTTGATCTTTAGATTAGGGTTAAATTTTGACTTAAAGAAGATTAGAGAGCTCTATTGTGCTCTCTACTTATAGAGTGGATTTGGGGTCTTTGAGGGGCCTTTTTGTAATGTTTCCCCTCTGCATTTTGTAGATTATAATGTTACTTAAACTTTGGTTAAAGATTAGAATCAAGATTTGGCCACTTGATTAACTTATCCACTGATCCCTTGCTTGGAAGTCTAGTGCCCTTAGGGGTCTAGGGTTTAACCTTTTTTTGCTCAAGATGACAATTGTTCAAAATGTTTGGGTAAAGCTTTTGTTAATAACATTTCTTAGCTAGCCCATGTTTCCATGGTTTTATGTGCTCCTTCTCCTCCAATTAACCACATGTGATAACAAGTCATCAATGCAAATATGAAGCCAGTGTCTTGGTAACACCTGAGGTGTTACAGCCCTCCCCCGTTAAAGGAATCTCGCCCCAAGATTTTGGGTAGGGATCCTTTAGGGGGTACCAAGAAGGTGTGCTGGGGTGTTGCATTTTCCTTTAGCCATGTTTCTCTAGTTAACTGCTCTTCGAATGTCATTCTCTTTGCAACTTCAGAAGGAAGTCCTTTTAAAGTTGTTTTCAAAGCTTACTATACCTTTAACATCTAAGTTTTTCTTATATTTAGATTCAAAAGGGCAGGTGGGGTGGGGTTTTTGGATTACGTACCGACTCCTTTGGGCAGAAAGTCGGGGAAGCGAGAATGTAGAAAATCCTCAGTCTCCCATGTAGCCTCTTCTACTGAATGGTGACTCCATTGAACCTTATACATCCTGATCGACCTTGCCCGCGTTGATCTCTCCTTTTGATCCAATACCTTGACGGGGTGCTCTTGATAGGACAAGTCTGGTTCTATCTCCAATTCTGGTTCAGGTAGCACTTCTGTGGGTAAGCGGACACACTTTCGTAGCTGAGATACGTGGAACACATCATGAACTGCTGACATATGGTGTGGCAACTTCAATTGATATGCTATAGGTCCACAAGTCTCCTTGATCTCATAGGGCCCAATGTAGCGAGGAGCTAACTTGCCCTTGATTCCAAACCTCTGAACACCTTTGGTGGGTGACACCTTAAGATAAATGTGATCTCCCACAGCAAACTGTAGAGGCTTCCTCCTCCTGTCATGATAGCTCTTTTGTCTGGCCTGAGCAGCTTCTAGGTTCTTCTTAATAACTCTGATTATCTCCTCTGCTTCAAGTACCAGGTCAGGTCCAAATATTTCCCTTTCTCCAGCTTGAGACCAATTTAGCGGTGTCCTACACCTTCTCCCATACAAGGCCTCAAAAGGTGTCATCTTTAGGCTAGACTAGTAGCTGTTATTATACGAGAATTCTGCCAACGAAAGACACTTGTCCCAATTCTTTCCATAGTGTAGTACACATGCCCTCAACATGTCTTCGAGAATTTGATTCACTCTCTCTGCCTGATTGTTGGCACTTGCTCTCCTGAGCGAGTGGATCCAACAGGGGAGTAAAAGTGGTGTCGACGGGGCTACAACACGAGATGGCAATAGCTCTGTTAACCTAGCCTCTCAAGGGCACTATACGGGGGTATTTATAGGTATCTGAGTGCCCAGCGTCCCGTGTTAAGGACGCATGTGCCCTCAGGCACCTAGGTTATCCCCAGAATATTCCCATAAAGTAGGGTTACAGACCGTAATTACAGGGAGACCTTTACAAATTAGGCCCGTAATGCGCAGCAGCCACGCAGGGCCTGTTACAATGGGCCGGATCATACGTGGGCCTCCATGTCGAGCGAGATCGCAGGATGAGACGACCTCGTCACAAGCCTTCGTCCAGCGACGTGTGGGGCGAAGGGTAGGTCTGCCCGTCGTCTTGCCTTCGTCGGTGCAGCGAGGTCGGCGAAGACTTCGAGCGAAGGGTGGCGTCTTCGCCTTTGCCCCAACATTTGCCCTCCGAGGGACCAGTTCGACTAAGTCATCTGGTGCCGAAGACGTCGCTAGATGGTGGAGTCGCTGCCCTCGTTCGAAGTGGTTCCGCGGGGGTTTTTGACATGACCGTTGATTGACGCCATACTGTTGGATTGCGGGTTTCCCGAAGCGCCGCGCTCTGTGTATAAAAGGGGGCGGGGGGCGGCGTGTTTTGAACTTTGTCTTTCCGTGCTCCACGAAAACCCTAGCCGCCTTTTCAAATCGCTCGCTACTCGTCTGCCCTCCTTGCTCTTGCTCGTCGGAGATCTGGCCCGTGTGAAGAAGACCGCCCACCGCCGCCGACGGTACGTAGCGATGCCGTCCTCTTCTTCCTCTGCTGCCGCTACGCCGCCGACTGGCGCGTCGTCCGGGGAGACACTGAGCGATGTGGCGGCGGAGGAGTTGCGCGCCGGTGATACAGTGGAGTTCGGCGTGTCGCGGATGTCCTCGGTCTGCGTGCAAGACATGCAACAGCTTGGTTATTTCGGCGGCAGAGTGGCACGTGTCCCGGGGACGGAGGAGGTCCCCGAGCCAGAAGGCGAGTTGGTTGTGTTCGAGGCTTTTTTCACTACTGGCCTTCGCCTGCCCGCACATCGATTTGTGGGAGAAGTCCTGCGTAGGTTCAACGTCCAGGTCCACCAGCTGACGCCAAATGCCGTGGTGGCTCTGGCGAAGTATGTCTAGGCGACGACCTCGTACGGCGGGCAGCCCTCAGTCGAAGTCTTCGCGAAGTATTATTGTCTGCACTGGCAGAAAAGGAAAATCGGAAATAAGATTGCCCAATTTGGATCTTGCACGTTTACGTCGAAGATGGGCAAAACTTCGATGGAAGTCGTTGAGTTGGTTCTCTGTGCCCGTAATAAATGGGGCAACTGGTGGGAATTTTGGTTCTATGTTGCCGAAGGGACAGTCGAACACCATCCGGGGCTCCCTGTGGCCGAGATGTGCTCGCATTATTATTCAGCATACCCGCGGTTTGAAGTTGCGGAGGAGGATGCGGACGAAGGGGCCTTGCGGTGCGCGGTCGGCTTGAGTAGCGGGCGCGATCTGGTTGAGGAGTTTGTCGCGTATGGCGTGTGGCCCTTGGCGCATGGCTGGGCGTTGGGCGAAGTATGCCCTCGCCAGATGCCTTCCCGTGGCGGGATGCTGGTGCGGAGTCCCGCCTTCGCACTGGATTTGCATGGACGAGACCCCGCCGCATTCGTGCGTGAGGCAGAGGATGGGGCGGCGCGGATAATTGGTCGCTACGTGCCAAAGACGGAGGGCCAGCGTAGTTGGGATATACGCGGATCCAACGATCACTTCAATAGGGTCTTCGAGTTGAACCGTCTGCCGTATGGCGGTTATCCCGGGCAAGACGATGTCGATCGCCGCGGGAAGAAACCGGCGACAGAGACTGAATACGACCCCGCGCCGGCTGCCGCCCCATCCACTAAGAAGAGGAAGCTAGGTACTGTGATGGGAGGACTGGGGGTCTCCGATAGTTTTGCTGTAGAGCTGATGGGGACATGCGCGGCCCCCGGGGGAAGGATGTCTTCGCCCGAGCTCCGGGAGTCTTTGGCGCGGATGCTGAAGGTTACCGGGGGTTGGTGGCCTAAGAACGTTCCTGTCCCCCGTGAGGCCGGCGAAGACTTTTTTACATCTCGCATGGTTCGTGACTTGAAAGTGTTTCCTTATGGATGGAATATTGCTGCTGTTGTGTCGGCAGTGATGGACAAGGATCGTCAGGAGGCTGCGCAAAAGCGCCGGGCGGTCATCAGGCTGCCCGAGGCTAGGCCGAAGAGGGCGCGGGGGACTGCGAAGGCTGCCGCTTCCGGCGGTAGCCAGCCGACGCTGGCGGCGAAGTCGGCCGCCCCTGGGTCCAGCAAGGTTCCTGATGTGGTGAAGGCAGCTGGCGCCGGCGTGGCCAAGTCTGCCTCGGCCGGAGCCGCGAAGGTCCAAGATTTGCCCTCGCCGGCGAAGCGTGTTGCCGATTTCGGCACTGATACTAGTGTGGAAGATTATCTCATTGGTAAGTCGTTGGCCCATTTTTTTACTGTTGATACTTTGCAGGATCGAGCGAGGGGCAACTTGCTGTTGTTCCGCCTGCGGTGGCGACCACGGTGTCTGCCACAGTGCCTGGGGCGAAGGGTAGCGCCCTCAGCGCTCACTGTCGTCAAAGACGAAGCGGGCGTTGTGTCCCGCCGGCTGAGGGAGGCGTCGCAGCGGCTGAGTCAGGTAGTTGGGCTAGACTTCGGTTTTTACCACTTTCGTTGGGATTGTGGACTTATGTTTGTCTTGTAGGCGGCTGACTTCACCGACCGCGTGGCGTCGGGGACCTTTACGGCAGTTGTGTCTGCCGAAGTCGAGAGACTTCGGGCGCAGCATGCTGACGCTGTTCGGGAAAAGTCGGCCACTGATAGCAAGTGCCGCAAGCTGACGTAGAGGGTGGCCGCGCTGGAGGGCGAGAGGACCGACCTCCGGTGCCAGCTGACGGAGGAAAGGAGGGAGGCTAATCAGGCCCTCGCCAAGGCGCAGGCGGAGGCCAATCTGGCGCGGGCGGAGGGTAGCCTCGCCAGCCAGCGCGCCGAGGAATGGGAAACGCAGTTCAACGCTCTGCAGGCCCGTGTGGAGAGGGCCGAGGCCTCGATGCGCTCGGAAGTTGAGCGGACGCGCAAACATCTCATGGACTCATACCGCGAGCTGGGCGCGCAGACTGCTGACTTCGAAGTGCCCGACCAAGAGTCGGGCCTTCGCTGCCTCGAGTGGCTGCAGGAGGAGTTGTTGGCGCTCCCGACCATTGTGGAGGGATTTATGTCCTTTGCCTCCCTGGTCACCTGCGAAGGGGCGATGAACGCGCTGTCTCACGAAGGGTGCAGCCACTATGAGGTCTTCGACCGATCTGATGAGGATTTCGAGCACGAAATTTACAAGGTCGAGGACCCTGTGGTGAAGGAATCCGCGGGAGCCCTCTTCGACCGGATGTGGGGCCCCCACGGTCGGGAGGTGGCGAGGGAGCGGGCTGACTGGGCGAGGGGTCAGGTAATGTTCATCTTTTGTTTGGTGTTATTGGATGTGGGTTATACGTGGGCTTGCTGAATCGGTGTGCTGTGTTGCAGGCGGCGCGTGATGAGACAGTGGAGGACTTTGGAGCTTTGAACAGCGCGCAGGCTGAAGCGGAGTCGGGCCCGGTGGCACCGCCCCCGGAAACCGCTGAAGGCTCCCTCGCTGCCCCTGCGGCTACTGTGTCTGGTGGTGGCTTGTCGCCAGCCGCAGTGCCAAGGGCTGAGGATCCCCCGAAGACGGCGACGGAGCCGGCAGCGGAGGACCCCACGGCGGCTGGGCCTTCGCAGGTGGCTTAGTGGGTGTGGGTAGTTAGGGAATTTTGTATATGTTGCTGAACCTTGGTTGCTGCACAGGTTCAAGGTATTGGGCCTGCGCACGCAACCGTCACTGCTAATTTTTTGGCGGCTTTGACCGTGGATGCTGGGAATGAATCGGATGAGTCTGCTTCTAAGTTTTCTGATTTTGGTGGCTCTGGGAGTTCGATTGAGTGGACGGAGGAGTCGTCGGATGAGGACTTGGATTACTTTGCGGCCTTGGATGTGGCAGTGATGGAGTCTTCGCCGCGCGCTGTGAATGCTGAAGTTGTGCCTGGTCCGAGCGCTGGGCGCAGGCGGCGAAGAGCGGTTGCAAAGCGTAGAGTGAGTGAGGTGGACGGCAGTCGGCTTCGTGTGGACGGGGCTGGCAAGCGGGAGTTGTTGTCCTCGCCGGCCATTGCGAGTGTAGGTGAGGGTGAGTTGCGAAGTCTTTTTGAGGGTGAGGAGCTTAGGATAATGCTATTTAACTATAGGGAGATGGGGATCATTCCGAAGGTTGAACCGATGTAAGGTGTGATGCCCTCGCTGTACATATGTAATTGTGATTTGTATGATGAGGTTATGTGCCTGCGCTGTGCTTGTAAAGGCGTTGTGCGCTTGGTCTAGTATGTTTATTATGCCGGTCCGGCGCGCCTGTGGTCGGTCCTGGCGCGGGCAGTTTGGTGTAGGGTTTAGCATGGGTAGACTTTTGAGGAAGACTTCGAATTTGCGCACTTTGTTGTGGTAGTCCGGCTGCACCCTTGGGCGACTTTTGCACGGATAGTCTTTTTGAGAAGACTTCGCCTTTACGCACTTGTTGTGCTAGTCCGGCTGCACCCTTAGGCGACTTTTGCACGGATAGTCCTTTTGAGGAGACTTCGCATTTACGTACTTGTTGTGCTAGTCCGGCTGCACCCTTAGGCGACTTTGCATGGATAGTCTTTTTGAGAAGACTTCGAATTTACACACTTGTTGTGCTGGTCCGGCTGCACCCTTAGGCGACTTTTGCACGGATAGTCTTTTTGAGAAGACTTCGAATTTACGCACTTGTTGTGCTGGTCCGGCTGCACCCTTAGGCGACTTTTGCACGGATTTTCGCACGCGAGGGGTGGCCGTCGCTGCCCCTCGCGGTGACTTTTCTGTCGGTCGAATGTCGAAGACCGTTTAGTCAGTCTTTTTCGACGTAGTTTTTGCGGGGGATTTTTCGCGTGTATATTACATGGCTCCGCCTCGTTAAAAACCTCACCCCCTGGGAGGAAAAGAGTGCGGCCCGGCTGAAAACTGTTCTGCGGATTACAAGGGCGAATTAGCCCTGAGGAGTTAAACAAAAAATTTGCGAAGATTATCAATGTTCCAAGAATGTTCTAAGTCTTCGTCGGATGGAGTTGTGAGTCTGTACGAACTAGGGGACGCCTTTGTCTTGACGATGAAAGGGCCCTCCCACTTCGACTCCAACTTGCCCTGGGACTCTGTCCGAGCTGTCCGGACGAGTACGAGGTCTCCTTCGCTGAACTCCCTCGGGATGACTGTGTGGTCGCGCCATGCTTTTGTCTGGGCTTGGTACTTGTCCAGAGCCTATAGGGCGAAGACGCGGTCTCCGTCGATGAGGTCCTTCGAAGTCGGCTCGTCTACGTCGGGGACGGCCGACGCGACTGTCCGAGGCGACCCATGTTTTATTTCTTGCGGAGACATGGCCTCCGATCCGTATAATAGGTGGAAAGGGGTGAACCCAGTCGCCCTGCACTCAGTTGTGTTCAGCGCCCAGACCACTTCGGGTAACAGGTCGGGCCACTTGCCTTTTTTGTCGTCGAGGAGCATTTTCTTGACGGCTGTGAAAATTTTGTCGTTGGCGCGCTCCACGACTCCGTTGGACTGGGGGTGGTACACGGAGGCGAAGGCAAGCTTGGTGCCGATGGAGAAGCAGAAATCTTTGAAATCTTGGTTGTCGAATTGCTTGCCGTTGTCGACCGTGAGTTCGGATGGTACTCCGAAGCGGCAAACAATATTTTGCCAGAAGAATTTCTGGGCTGTCTTCGATGTGATAGTGGATACTGCCCTCGCTTCAATCCATTTGGTGAAGTATTCAACGGCGACGAAGGTGAACTTGAGGTTCCCCTGAGCCGTGGGCAGGGGCCCGACAATGTCCAGGCCCCAGCGCTGAAGGGGCCACGTGTGGGCGATCAGCTTCGTGAACTGCGAGGGGCGTCCCGAGCGTGGGGAAAATTTCTGACAGGCTTCGCAGGATCTCACGACCCGATTTGCGGCGCAAATCATGGCGGGCCAGTAGAAACCTTGGCGAATCACCTTTGCCGCTAGGGCCCTAGGCCCTGCGTGGGAGCCGCAGGTCCCGTTGTGGACTTCGCGCAGAATTTGGACGCCTTCGGTCTCGGTGACGCACTTAAGCATCGGTTGACTGACCCCCTTCTTGTAAAGTTGGCCCTCGATCAGTGCGAAGTCCCGGCTTCGGTGTTTGAGGCGCTTGGCCTCATTGCTGTCGGTTGGGTGATAGTACCCCTGCAGGTACAGGGTTATTGGTGCCCGCCAGTCTTCGGTCATGATGAGGTTGACTATGCGGTGGCCCTCGCTGTCGTTGGTTATTTGGAGCCCTTTAGGGCTGCGGACGGCTGGCGTGCCGATGACGTGGTAGAACACGTCGGAGGGTAGGGCTTCGCCCCTGGCGGCTGCCTTGGCTAGAGCATCGGCCTCCTCATTCTTGGCTCGGTCCACGTGCTGTAGCGTGAAGCCCTTGAATTGCCTTTCGAGGCTGCGGATGGCCGCGAGGTACTGCATGAGTGCGGGGTCCCTCGCTGCATAGTCTTTGTTGACCTGGCCAGCGACTACTTTGGAGTCTGTTTTGATGATGCAGGTGGTGACGCCGAGTGCCCTTAGCTTGAGAAGGCCGAGGATGACAGCTTCGTATTCTGCTATGTTATTGGTGCACTTATCAGACTCCAACGCAAAGCTGAGGCGCGCTGCGTATTTATGCTTGATCCCAGTGGGCGAAGTGATAACTGCAGCGGCGCCTACCCCCGCATGGCACCATGCGCCGTCACAATGGATTGTCCATATTTTTTCTGCTGACGGCTCCGGTTGCGTTATTGGACCAGTCCAGTCTACGACGAAGTCTGCCAGGACTTGCGACTTGATGGCTGTCCTGGGTTCGAATGTGATGTGGTAGCCGGAGAGTTCGGCTGCCCACTTGGCAATCCGTACTGACGCCTCTGTCTGAGGTAACCCGGACCTTGAATGCCTCGAAATAATGGCGCAATTTGCGCGAGGCCATCACAACTGCATAGGCGATCTTTTCCAGCTCTGTCATGTTGCATTTTGATGTTGTGAGCACTTTAGAGACGTAATAAACTGGATGCTGCTTGGTTGTGCCCTCTCTGGTTTGCTCTTGAACCAGTGCTGCACTGACCGCATGTGGTGAAGCCGCGACATAGAGCAATAGGGGTAGCGAAGGGTCGGGGCTCGTGAGAGTCGCCAGCTCTGACAAGTACTGTTTTAGTGCGGCGAAGGCCGCCGCCTGCTCTAGCCCCCATGCGAAGTCTTTTGCGCCGCGGAGTGCTTTGAGGAATGGGAGACTCCGCTCCACGGACTTGGAGATAAATCTATTGAGGGCGGCCAACCTGCCTGTCAGTTGTTGCACTTCTCTGGCTGACTGCGGGGGTGTCATATTGTCACACCCGGTTTCAGAAGGCAAACCGAATGCGAACCATGTACGTGCCAGGATCAGTTATTCACGTACACAGCAGTTACATAACATGGACATCATCACACAGTGCTCAAAATAGCATTAAAAAGGGAAAATAGTCGATTACATCATACGTCTGAGACGTCCATATAGTCATTACAATAAATCAAAGTACGAACACGAAACGTAGATAAACGCGGCCTTCACAGGCAGCCGACTGGGGGTTGCCGCTAACCCACGCCTAGAACTCGTCGTAGTCTTGGAACTCCTGGAAGTCTCCTTCCACCGCTTCATCTTCGCCTGAGCAGTGGTTGCAATGCTGAAAACCTGGGGGGGGGGGGGTTTGGTGTGTAGAGCAAGAGTGAGTACACATCAACATACTCAGCAAGTATCCTGTTTGGCTGTAGTGGACTAGCTTTATGTGGGGGTAAGTCAAGCAGTTGCTTTTAGTTGGTCAGATTATTATTTACTAGTAGAAAGCCAGGTTTTAACATTAACCCAAGTTATTAGCCCGATGTACCCTTTCCAAACGGAAAGAATACCACTTACCAACACCATAGACGTAACCAAAACCATCAGTCTCATTGCCACCTGTAAACCAAAATGTCTCTGATCAAGTACCACTAATCATTGGAGCTCCCTTGGCCGCTCATAACCGCGAGCACGGCTGATATATCAGTTTTCAAACACTCTGCAGAGGTTGTGCACTTTACCCACAAGCCGTGATTCCCTCTTGCCTTGGGCCGATCAAACCCTTAAATACTACCAAGGTGAATAGGCAGGGTTTCACTACGTAGCCTTTACAAAGATTCCCCGGGGCTGTAGCCGCCCGTTAGGTTTCCTAAATGTACCGCACTCCTCCCCAAGGGACAAATCAACCTTGGCAGAGCGAGCCGCATACACCGAGCCCCATTGACGGCACGACGGCGAAGCGAACTACACCCCGGATCCTCTAATTATTCAGCTAAGGGCGTCCCACTACACCCTCATGGTTGCACTGTTTTCCCGGGCGGTCATCCATAGAACAGGTCCTTACGGAGAGGCACTCGAGAAACCGCTCGAGCCCCCTTAAAGGCCACAAGTACAACATCATCATAAGAGAAGGGAAAACAGCGTATCATATATAATCTCATCATGTTCATTGATTAGAGTTGAGCAATAGCATGAAGCTAAACAATAATAATCCGACCCAAATAGGTAAACAAGGACATGGATAACAAAAGCTAGTCAATCCTTAAGTATAAATGTGTAATGCGGGAGGTGAATTAAAGAATGATTAGGACAGAGATAGGTCAAAGGACACTTGCCTCCACCAACCGACTGCTGCTCAGGGGCTTCTCCTGCGAGTTCTTCGGGCTCTTCGACCGGATCGTTCTCTATGCGATTGCAAGCATACATACATCCATCCATTCAAATTAGGAAACAAACAGTACACCATTACGAAAGAACAAATAAAGTAAATATGCATAGAATATCACATACGATAATGAACTTACCAAGGTTAGAAAGAAATGGGGAAAGGTTTCACGAGAGTTAAAGCTTAAGCCCGAGACGCACTACGGGTTGACGAATAACTAGACGTCACGTGCTCTAGGTCTACTTAGCTTCAATGATAAGAATTAGCTACATGCACTAGTGTAAACGTGACCATTTTTAGTAGATTAACATTGAATAAGATAGACGATTAACTATACAATTTAACTAACGTAACTAATTTCCAAATTGAGACTCCTATCTTATTAATATAAACAACTTGATTAGCGCATATAGGATACGGGGGGGGGGGGGGGGGGTAGACGATCGTGTCGCGAGCGCGATAGGGCGCTATGCGTCGCGTCGCGAGCACGACGAGCTACGCCAGAACGCTGCACGAACACGCGCACGCGCAAAGCCACACTTAACTTGCCGCGAATGAGTCGCGTACACGTCGGGGCCGTGCGCTGGCCGAGCTCGAGGCCACGCCGAGGGCCGACACGACGCGAGCAAGGCACGGCGGGGCGAGCGGGCAAACATGCCAGGGCAAGCGAGCACGGGCGAGCGAGGACACCGCGGACCACTGCGAGCGAGGCACGGATGGGGCGAGGACACGGTCGGGCGAGGCCGGGCGCGGGGCGACTGGGCCGAGGCGCGACGGGAGCGGCCGAGCCGGGGTCGGGGCGGGGCGGTTGGGCCGAGCGCGGGGGGAGGGGCGGCGCGAGCGGCCGAGCCGGGGGCCGGGGCGGTTGAACCGGGGGGGGGGGGGGCGGCCGAGCTCGCCGGGAGGCGGGCGACCAAGCCGGGGCGGCGTGGGGCGGGGCCGAGCGGGCGAGGGCGGGGCTCGCGCGGGCGGCCGAGGTGGCCAGGGCCGGGCGGGGTCGGGGGCGCGGGCGGCCGGGGTGGCCGAGCCGGGCGGTCTCGGGGGCGCGGGCGGCCGGGGTGGCCGAGCCGGGCGGGGTCGGGGGCGCGGGCGGCCGGGGTGGCCGGGGCCGGGCGGGGTCGGGGGCGCGGGCGGCCGGGGTGGCCGGGGCCGGGGCCGAGGCCGAGCTCGCCGGGGCCGAGGCGGGCGCGCCCATGGCGCGGGAGCGGGGGACGCCGGTGGGAGGGAAGGAGGAGGGAGGGAAGGAGAGGAGGGAGGGGGGGGGGGGGGGAAGGGAGAAACCTCACCGGAGGGGAAGACGGCGGCGGCGGCGCCGGGGAGGGGCGGCGGCGGCGCGGGTGAGGGGCGGTGGCGGCTAGGGTTAGGGTGAGGATGAGGGAGAGAGAGAGAGAGAGGGAGAGGGAGGGGATTTTTGGAAAAAGAGAAAGAAAAAAAGAAAAGGGAGGGGGGCGGTTGGGCCGGCTGGGCCCAAAAGGGGAGGGGGAGGGGGCGGCTGGGCCGAAATGGGGAAGGAGGGGGGAGGGGAGGAGAAAAAGGTTTTCCTTTTTCTAAAATCTAATTTTCTCTAGATGAAAGCATTCACATTTTTAATCAATCAAAAAGTATGTATGGTTCGGCATGGTGCATCACACAAAATAAAGTATTTTTAAGGTTTTGCTTTACACGAGGTCTAAAGCCAAAACCCGCTATGACTTTGGAAAAGATCAAGGTTTAGCGAGGGGAAAAGGGAAAAAGAAAAGGGTAACGCCTGAATTTGGTGAGGAAAAAGAAAGGAAAAAAATTCTACCCCCAAATTCAGAGCGTTACAAACCTATCCCCCTTAAAAGAATCTCGCCCTCGAGATTCAGGGTTGGCTAGCAAAGAGCTCAGGGTATTTGGCCATCGGATCATCTTCACGCTCCCAGGTTGCTTCTTCCTCTAAATGGTGATTCCACCTGACTTTGCACATTCTGATGGTCTTCCTTCGGGTGACTCTGTCTGCAACCTCAAGGATTTGCACTGGCTTCTCAACGTAGGTCAAGTCCTCCTGGACTTCAAGACCTTCCACTGGCAACTGCTCTTCTGGCACACGCAAGCACTTCTTCAACTGAGACACATGAAAGACATCATGCACTGCGGACAAATTCTCTAGCAGACTGAGCTGATAGGCCACTTCTCCACGCTTTGCGAGAATCTGGTACGGACCAATGTAGCGGGGTGCTAGCTTGCCTTTGACTCCGAATCTTCTGACTCCTCTGATCAGTGACACTTTCAGATAGACGAAGCCTCCGACTTCGAAACTCAGCTCTCTTCTTCTTGTGTATGCATAGCTTCGCTACCTTGATTGCGCTATCTTCAGGTTCTCTCGAACCATCTTGATGTTCTCTTCGGCCTCAAGCAAAATGTCTGGCCCGAACACTTGCTTTTCCCCAGGCTGATCCCATTGCAACGGAGTTCTACAACTCCTCCCATAGAGCGCTTGAAATGGTGACATCTTCAAACTGGCCTGGTAACTGTTGTTATAAGAAAACTCTGCATAAGGAAATCGCTTATCCCATCCGGACTGATCTTGCAGCGCACAGGCTCTCAACATATCTTCGAGAATTTGATTGGTCCTTTCGGTCTGGCCATCTGTCTGCGGATGATAAGCTGAACTGAAATTCAGATGTGTGCCCAAGGCCTCATGCAACTGCTGCCAGAAATGAGAGGTGAACTGCGTTCCTCTGTCTGACATTATCTTCTTTGGCACACCATGAAGACAAACGATCCGAGACATATACAATTCTGCCAACACTGCACTGCTGTAGTTGGTCTTGACAGGTATGAAGTGGGCTGACTTGGTAAACGGTCCACCACTACCCAAATGGAATCGTAGCCGGCTCGAGTGCGAGGCAATCCGACTATGAAATCCATACCGATTTCATCCCATTTCCACTGAGGAATTTGCAACGGTTGCAACAATCCAGCTGGTCTCTGGTGCTCTGCCTTAATTCTTCGACAACTATCGCACATAGCCACATGCTCTGCGATTTCCCTCTTCATTCCGTACCACCAGAATTTCTTCTTCAGATCCTGATACATCTTCTCACTGCCAGGGTGAATCGAATAGGCTGTCTCATGAGCTTCCTTAAGAATCAACTCCCGAATGGATTGGACATTGGGAACGTACAAGCGGTCTTTGAACCATATCACACCTTCTGCATCTTTACGAAAATCTTTGCCTCTGCCATCTAGAATCAGTTGCCGAATCTCACTGATCTTTTTATCATTCTTCTGCGCTTCTTTGATTTCTCGCTCCAAGGTAGGTTCCAACTCAACTGTGACTCCTCGCGAATGGTTCAGAAATCCGAGACTTAACCTGTCAAACTCCTTGGCCAACTCGTAAGGCATCGGATGAGCGACCATCAGATTGACTTGACTCTTCCTGCTCAAAGCATCTGCCACCACGTTCGCTTTGCCTGGATGATAATGAATCTCCAACTCATAGTCTTTGATCAACTCTAACCATCTTCGCTGCCTCATATTCAATTCTGACTGAGTGAATATGTACTTCAGACTCTTGTGGTCTGTGTAAACATCGCATTTCTGTCCATACAGATAGTGCCTCCATGTCTTCAGTGCGTGAACCACTGCTGCCAACTCTAGATCATGGATTGGGTAATTCTTCTCATGAACCTTCAGCTGTCGGGACGAGTAAGCCACAACTCTTCCCTCTTGCATCAATACGCATCCCAAACCTGTGTAACAAGCATCACAGTACACAGAGAAGGGCTTGTGCACATCAGGCAAGACTAGGACAGGCACTGTTGTCAACTTCTCTTTCAGCGCTTCAAAGGCCTCTTGACATTTCTGGGTCCACTTGAACTCAACCTTGTTGCCTAGCAACGCTGTCATTGGTTTCACAATCTTTGAAAACCCTTCAATGAATCGCCGATAATATCCGGCCATTCCAATGAAGCTCTTGATTCCTCGAGCATCTGTTGGCGCTTTCCAGTTCAGAATGTCTGCCACTTTCTTCGGATCCACAACCAATCCTTCTTTGTTGATTATGTGATCCAAGAACAGGACTTCATTGATCCAGAACTCACATTTGCTCAACTTTGCATACAACTGGTGCTCTCGCAATCTCTGCAATACCATCCTCAAATGATCTGCATGTTTTTCTTCGCTTTGAGAATAAACCAGAATGTCATCAATGAATACCACCACAAACTTATCAAGATAATCCATGAATACATTGTTCATCAGATTCATAAAGAAGGCCGATGCATTTGTCAAACCAAAAGACATCACAGTGAACTCATACAACCCATACTTGGTAATGAATGCCGTCTTCGGAATGTCCGAAGGTCGAATCCTGAGCTGATGATAACCTGACCTCAGATCAATCTTGGAGAACACACTGGCTCCTCTCAACTGGTCGAACAGATCTTCTATTCTGGGCAAAGGGTACTTGTTCTTGATCGTGACTTCATTCAAAGCTCGATAATCGATACACATCCTTTTGGTGCCATCTTTCTTTTCCACGAACAAGACAGGGGCGGCCCAAGGCGAGGTGCTTGGCCGGATGTAACCTTTCTCTGACAGCTCATCAATCTGCTCCTTAAGCTCAACCAATTCTGGTCCGGATATTCTGTAAGCTCTCTTAAAGATAGGGGCGGTTCCAGGAAGAAGCTCTATGGCAAACTCAACTTTCCGCTCTGGTGGCATACCCGGTAAATCCTTTGGAAACACATCTGGAAATTTAGACACAACCTTGATACTCTCAATTGGGTCTGCTTCACTGCTATCGACAGCTATCTGGTAACAACTTCCTCTCTTCGGCTCAGGCGGGACTAACTCGGTCACCACTTCCCCTCCTAGTGGGGACACCAACTTGATTGTCCTTTTATCACAACTGATAACTGCCTGATACTTATCTAGCCAATTCATCCCTAGGATGACATCTATTCCCTGAGTGCCCATTACTATAAGGTTAGCGGGAAACTCTATCCCCCTTATTTCCACACTTACATTCAAACATATGCTATCAGCTCGAATTCTACCACCAGTTGAGTCAATTTGAATGGGGGTTGACATGGTAGTAATTGGAAGATTATGTGCTTCTACCCATGATACAGTAATGAAAGAATGCGTTGCTCCAGTATCAAATAACACTTCTGCAATATGGGAGTCGACTGGGAACGTACCTACTATCATGCCGGGGGTCTCCTGAACTGCTTCAGCCTCCATGTGGTTCAGTCTCCCATGATTATAGCGCGGTTGAGAGCGGCTGCCTGCTCCAGGCTGAGACACATTCTGCTTTGCTGGGGCATTAGGGCCTGACTGCTGCTGGGCTGCCTTCTTCGGACATTGCATCACCTAGTGGCCTTGCTCTCCACAGTGGAAACATGCTCTGTTTCCAACCTGAGCTGGTGCTGCCTGATTGTTCTGCTGGCTTGCTGGGGCAGGAAGACGAGGTGCCTGCTGATTCTACCACTAAAACTGACCTCCTGACTGATTGTTCTGACGATTCTGATACTGGTGCTGAGGATACTGCCTTTGGAACTGCTGCTGCTGCTGCTGAGGTGGACGCTGGTTCTGCCTGAACTGCTGAGGTTGATTGCCTGAGAAACGGGGACGGCTGCTGCTTCCAGGCTGGGGTCCACTGATCTTGCGCTTACGATCCTCCATCTCCTTACGCTTTCTTTCTGTCATGATTGCTCTGTCAATCAGGTGCTGGAATGTCGGGAAGGTGTGATTCATCAGCTGATACTGAAGAGGGTCAACCAAGCCTCTTAAGAAGCGATACTGTCGCTTGGCGTCGGTGTTGACATCTTCAGGAGCATAGCGGGACAACTGCAGAAACCTGTCTCGGTACTCACTGACAGATGATGACCCTTGCTTAAGGGCCAAGAACTCCTCCTTCTTCACTGTCATCAGACCTGCAGGAACATGGTACTGATGAAAGCTACCTCTGAACTCTTCCCAAGTGATGGCGTCAGGGTTGACATGGGTGGCGAGATAAGACTCCCACCATGACTGAGCTGCTCCTCTCAACAGGCGGGGACCATACAAGACTTTCTCCCTGTCATCGCACTAAGCGGTATGCAACTCCCGCTCCATAGTGCGTAGCCAATCTTCAGCATCCATGGGGTCAGAAGAATGAGCAAATGTTGGGGAATGACCTCTCATGAATTCAGCACGCTTGTCCCTGGGCATCTGAGGCATCTGAGGCTGAGGTGGTGCTTGCTGCTATTGCTACTGCTGCTGCTGCTGTATGGCAGCCAGAGTCTGACCGATGGCTTGAACTGCTTGAGTCTGCATCAGAAACATTTGTTCGATGGACATCGGGGGCGGGGGCGGCAGGTGCTGCTGCTGAGGCACCTCATCCTGCGGAGCGGCTCGCTCCTGCTAAGCACGCCTTCCTCCTCTGCGCCTGTTCTCTGACATCTACAGAAGGCAACCACACATCAGAACTGATCTTGCAAATCTTGCAGCATAAGAAAAGAGTATAGAATTCTTCAACAGCACTGAACAGATGAGCATCTTCACTGATCTCCAACACAGACCACACAACTTCTCAGATAAAGAGGAAAGTGGAATAAAGGTTTCCCAACTATATAACTAACTCCATTAACATAATATGTAAACCAAAATGTAGGGGGTACCCACACTATGGTGACAGTCATTACAAAAATCCAAACCAAACATAGTTCATCATGACAAACACAAATGCACAGGATATAGCAAACTACCCTGTCTAACTAAGACTAACTAAAAGCGAGACTAACGCTAAGACTGTAGCTTCTACGTATATATTTTGTATTAATTACAAGATCCGACTCTAGCGATCTATGGTTCTAGATTTATCTTGGTCTTGCAGTCGGGATTGCCATAAGACTGGCGTCCACGCCGAGGTGAGCGGTACGGGTGCTGAGTCCCGACGGGAGCGGGGGAACCATCATCCAGGTGACGACGTTCCGCGCGCTCAGCCCGCAGCAGGGCGATCTCAGCACGAGCCCTACTCAGCTCGTCTAATGCATGGTCCAGCTCCATGTTTAGCACGGCGGCTAGGTTGACTGTGCTGCTCAACCGAGGATTATCCTCACCAGCAGGTGAAACAATCACGCCTCCTGTGCTGCCAGATGGATGGCGGGGGTAATACTTCAGGTCGAGACTGTCAGCTACCCCACCGAGAACTGAGCAGTAGTGCGAAAGCGCACGCAGTGCAGCATCTTGCATGGCTGCCTCAGCTGAGTCCCGCTCAGAGATAGAATAGTGCTCTGAGCAGGCCTCTGCACCCTGGAGACTGTTCTCCGGACGGCGCACCAAGCAAGTCGCCTCCCAGCGGTCCGGGTAGACCCCGCGACTATGCTGGTAGACCACACAGCGATACTCGATGGACCAAGTACGTCGGTCAAGTGCCCGACGTAGCAGGGTGTCGAGCGCATCATGGAAGTGACACCCGCGAGCAGCGTCGCGAGTGATGGGTCGAGCAACCCATCCTTCCGGCTCATGGTCAGCAGGGAAATCGGTGTCATGGCTCGGGCTGTCGTCGCCACCTCCCTCGTCTGGGTCTCCTCCAGCAGCTACTCCAGGGGCTGGGGCGCCCAGTGGTGGTGCAGGGGGCGCCTCCAGGGGAAGCACAGGGGAGCAGCTCCTCACGGACTCTATCTCCTGCTGGAGCGAGAAAGAAGAGCCCTGCTGCTCCTGTCGTCGACGTTCATGCTCCTCATGCAGGCGATGGTGCAGTCTCTCCAAGTGGCTGGACTGACCGGCCACGGGACGACGAAGCGGACGCTCCGCAAGGCGGGAGGGTAAGAAGGGGATGACAGACTTTCGTGCAGTGTCTAAGTCGAGCCATCTACAAAAGACACCGCAAGCAAAAGAGTGAGAACAGAATTAATATGGCCAGCAAATAATGAATCATAAATAAATGAAGGATTAGAATAAAACATAATTTTCAGCAAGGTATAATATATAGTAGAACATAGGTTTGGTCGATATGACCAACTTTTGAAGGGGTACCAAAATCAAGGCAGGGACAGAGGTCTATAATCCTTAGAACGACCATTCTACTCTAGGTTAGCGGTCCTACAGTCAACCTGGCTTTGATACCAGCTATGTCACACCCGGTTTCAGAAGGCAAACCGAATGCGAACCATGTACGTGCCAGGATCAGTTATTCACGTACACAGCAGTTACATAACATGGACATCATCACACAGTGCTCAAAATAGCATTAAAAAGGGAAAATAGTCGATTACATCATACGTCTGAGACGTCCATATAGTCATTACAATAAATCAAAGTACGAACACGAAACGTAGATAAACGCGGCCTTCACAGGTAGCCGACTGGGGGTTGCCGCTAACCCACGCCTAGAACTCGTCGTAGTCTTGGAACTCCTGGAAGTCTCCTTCCACCGCTTCATCTTCGCCTGAGCAGTGGTTGCAATGCTGACAACCTGGGGGGGGGGGGGGGTTTGGTGTGTAGAGCAAGAGTGAGTACACATCAACATACTCAGCAAGTATCCTGTTTGGCTGTAGTGGACTAGCTTTATGTGGGGGTAAGTCAAGCAGTTGCTTTTAGTTGGCCAGATTATTATTTACTAGTAGAAAGCCAGGTTTTAACATTAACCCAAGTTATTAGCCGATGTACCCTTTCCAAACGGAAAGAATACCACTTACCAACACCATAGACGTAACCAAAACCATCAGTCTCATTGCCACCTGTAAACCAAAATGTCTCTGATCAAGTACCACTAATCATTGGAGCTCCCTTGGCCGCTCATAACCGCGAGCACGGCTGATATATCAGTTTTCAAACACTCTGCAGAGGTTGTGCACTTTACCCACAAGCCATGATTCCCTCTTGCCTCGGGCCGATCAAACCCTTAAACACTACCAAGGTGAATAGGCAGGGTTTCACTACGTAGCCTTTACAAAGATTCCCCGGGGCTGTAGCCGCCCGTTAGGTTTCCTAAATGTACCGCACTCCTCCCCAAGGGACAAATCAACCTTGGCAGAGCGAGCCGCATACACCGAGCCCCATTGACGGCACGACGGCGAAGCGAACTACACCCCGGATCCTCTAATTATTCAGCTAAGGGCGTCCCACTCCACCCTCATGGTTGCACTGTTTTCCCGGGCGGTCATCCATAGAACAGGTCCTTACGGAGAGGCACTCGAGAAACCGCTCGAGCCCCCTTAAATGCCACAAGTACAACATCATCATAAGAGAAGGGAAAACATCGTATCATATATAATCTCATCATGTTCATTGATTAGAGTTGAGCAATAGCATGAAGCTAAACAATAATAATCCGACCCAAATAGGTAAACAAGGACATGGATAACAAAAGCTAGTCAATCCTTAAGTATAAATGTGTAATGCGGGAGGTGAATTAAAGAATGATTAGGACAGAGATAGGTCAAAGGACACTTGCCTCCACCAACCGACTGCTGCTCAGGGGCTTCTCCTGCGAGTTCTTCGGGCTCTTCAACCGGATCGTTCTCTATGCGATTGCAAGCATACATACATCCATCCATTCAAATTAGGAAACAAACAGTACACCATTATGAAAGAACAAATAAAGTAAATATGCATAGAATATCACATACGATAATGAACTTACCAAGGTTAGAAAGAAATGGGGAAAGGTTTTGTGAGAGTTAAAGCTTAAGCCCGAGACGCACTACGGGTTGACGAATAACTAGACGTCACGTGCTCTAGGTCTACTTAGCTTCAATGATAAGAATTAGCTACATGCACTAGTGTAAACGTGACCATTTTTAGTAGATTAACATTGAATAAGATAGACGATTAGCTATACAATTTAACTAACGTAACCAATTTCCAAATTGAGACTCCTATCTTATTAATATAAACAACTTGATTAGCGCATATAGGATACAGGGGGGGGGTAGACGGGGCTAGGGGGTAGACGATCGTGTCGCGAGCGCGACAGGGCGCTATGCGTCGCGTCGCGAGCACGACGAGCTACGCCAGAACGCTGCGCGAACACGCGCACGCGCAAAGCCACACTTAACGTGCCGCGAACGAGTCGCGCACACGTCGGGGCCGTGCGCTGGCCGAGCTCGAGGCCGTGCGCCGAAGGCACGCTGGGCCGAGCTCGAGGCCACGCCGAGGGCCGACACGACGCGAGCAAGGCACAGCGGGGCGAGCGGGCAAACATGCTAGGGCAAGCGAGCACGGGCGAGTGAGGACGCCGCGGACCACTGCGAGCGAGGCACGGACGGGGCGAGGACACGGTCGGGCGAGGTCGGGCGCGGGGGCGGGGCGACCGGGCCGGGGCGCGGCGGGAGCGGCCGAGCCAAGGCACGGGGCGGCCGAGCCGGGGTCGGGGTGGGGCGGTTGGGCCGAGTGCGGGGGAGGGACGGCGCGGGCGGCCGAGCTGGGGGCCGGGGCGGTTGAACCGGGGGGCGGCCGAGCTCGCCGGGAGGCGGGCGGCCGAGCCGGGGCGGCTCGAGGCGGGGCGGGACCGAGCGGGCGAGGGCGGGGCTCGCGCGGGTGAGGGCGGGGCTCGCGTGGGCGGCAGGGGTGGCCGGGGCTGGGCGGGGTCGGGGGCGCGGGCGGCCGGGGTGGCCGAGCCGGGCGGGGTCGGGGGCGTGGGCGGCCGGGGTGGCCGGGGCCGGGCGGGGTCGGGGGCGCGGGCGGCCGGGGTGGCTGGGGCCGGGCGGGGTCGGGGCGCGGGCGGCCGGGGCCGGGCGGGGTCGGGGCGCGGGCGGCCGGGGTGGCCGGGGCCGAGGCCGAGCTCGCCGGGGCATGGCGCGGGAGCGGGGGACGCCGGTGGGAGGGAAGGAGGAGGGAGGGAAGGAGAGGAGGGAGGGGGGGAGGGAGAAACCTCACCGGAGGGGAGGACGGCGGCGGCGGCGCCGGGGAGGGGCGGCGGCGGCGCGGGTGAGGGGCAGCGGCGGCTAGGGTTAGGGTGAGGATGAGGGAGAGAGAGAGAGGGAGAGGGAGGGGATTTTTGGAAAAAGAGAAAGAAAAAAAGAAAAGGGAGGGGGGCGGTTGGGCCGGCTGGGCCCAAAAGGGGAGGGGGAGGGGGCGGCTGGGCCGAAATGGGGAAGGAGGGGGGAGGTGAGGAGAAAACGGTTTTCCTTTTTCTAAAATCTAATTTCCTCTAGATGAAAGCATTCACATTTTTAATCAATCAAAAAGTATGTATGGTTCGGCATGGTGCATCACACAAAATAAAGTATTTTTAAGGTTTTGCTTTACACGAGGTCTAAAGCCAAAACCCGCTATGACTTTGGAAAAGATCAAGGTTTAGCGAGGGGAAAAGGGAAAATAAAAGGGTAACGCCTAAATTTGGTGAGGAAAAAGAAAGGAAAAAAAATTCTACCCCCAAATTCAGGGCGTTACACATATTGATGATTGCCTGGATTTTGGTTGGGTTGGCCTCAATTCCGCGGTGTGATACCAGGTAGCCCAAGATCTTTCCCTGGCGAACCCCGAAAATGCACTTCTCAGGGTTGAGGCGAAGTCGTGCGGCTCGCATGCTTGCGAACGTTTCGGCGAGGTCGGCCAGGTGGTCTGCCTTGCTTCTGCTGGCAACGACGATGTCGTCCACGTATGTGAAGATGTTTCTGCCGATCTGGCTCTCGAGCACCGTTTTGGTGAGTCAAGAGAAAGTGGACCCGGCATTCTGATGAAACAATATGTGCCGAAGGGTGTTATGAAGCTGGTGCTTGCCTTGTCCTCCTCCTTCATATATATTTGGCAGTAGCCAGAGAAGCAGTCGAGGAGTGACATGACTTCGCACCCGGCTGCGCTATCGATGATTTTGTCGATTCGGGGCAGCGGGAAGTTGTCCTTGGGGCAGGCCTTGTTAAGACTGGTGAAGTCTATGCACATCCGCCATTTGCCGCTCTTTTTCTGCACCATTACCACATTGGCGAGCCATGTGGGGTAGGCGATCGGCTCGATGAACTTGGCTTCAAGCAGGCAATGCACCTCGGCCTTGGCGGCTTCTGTCTTTTTGTTAGACATCTTGCGCAGCCGTTGTTTCTTCGGCCTCACCGAAGGGTCAATTCCTAGGCCGTGCTCGATGATGGAGCGACTGACTCCGACTAGGTCGAGGGCGGACCAGGCGAAGACGTCTTTATTCTTGGATAGACAGCAGAGGAGCCGCTCTTCATCGTGTGAAGTGAGGTCTTCGCTGATGGTAACCATCTGCTGGGGCGTTGCCTGGTCGAGGGGGATGGTCTTGGTCCCGTCGTTGCTCTGTAGTTGTGCCTTTTCATGCCCCTTGGCGGTTGGATTGGCAGGCTCGGGGACTTCACGTTGGGTCATGAGGCAGTGCACGTTTCTTTGTCTGGGGACGAAGTCTCTTTCTATGTTACGCGCAACCTGCTGGTTGCCATAAACTGTGATGGCGCCTCCGGGACCCGGGATCTTCATGCACAGGTAAAGTCCGTGGATAGCTGCCTCAAACTTATTGATGGAGCCCCGGCCCATTATGGCGTTGTACGGGTACACCATGTCGACAATGTCGAACGTGATCTGCTCGCTTCGGGCATTGGGTGCTACACTGAAGGAGAGGGGCAACTCTATTTTGCCGACAGGAAAGGTGCCCTTGCTGCCGAAGCCGTACAGGGGGTTGTCCGAGGGCTTGAGCAGGCTGTGGCTTATGCCCATGCGATCGAAGGCATGGAGGAAGATGATGTCCGCCTGACTGCCATTGTCGACCAAGACTTTGTGCAAGTCCCAGCCTGCCACGCTACAGTTGATGACCATGGCGTCAATGTGGGGGGCGCTGCGCAGATCGACGTCTCGGGCGTCGAAGGTCAATGGCACGTGGGACCACTTTGTCTGCACGACCGGGCCGGTGACGGCGACGTGGTTGATGCTGCGGTAGTGGTCCCTCTTCTGCCGCTTTGTGTCGAAGTCGGCGCTGGACCCCCCGGTAATCATATGGATGACTCCGTGATACGGTTGATCGGCGAAGTCCTCTTGCTTTGGTGCTTGAGGGTGGTTGGGGTGGTGGATGTTTTGCTGTTGATGGTGTGGTGGTGGGGGTGGGGGAGGCACGATTTGTACCTCCTGGTGGTGTTGGTATGCGTGGTGCGGCGGAGGCAGAGCGGGGCCGTGGTTGTATGGTTAAGGGGGTTGCTGGTATGCATGCGCGACAATTCTAGGGTTGTCGGCTAGCTGTGCCCGTGCCATTCTGTCTCTGGTGGCCTTCGTCTCTGGGCAGTCCTTTGTGGGATGCGCGCAGTCTTCGCTGTGGAACAGGTAGTAAAATCT
Source organism: Zea luxurians (assembly GCA_029449295.1). Taxonomy (NCBI): domain Eukaryota; kingdom Viridiplantae; phylum Streptophyta; class Magnoliopsida; order Poales; family Poaceae; genus Zea; species Zea luxurians. The sequence continues at coordinate 2,092,024 of JAOPSE010000125.1, forward strand.
TCGTGGCTGCTGCGCACGCCCCCGCCCTCGACCGCGAGTTCCATTTCCTCGGCCCTGGGGGGGATACTCCTAGCGGCGAGGGGCCTCACCAGCGGGGGGCTGGTTGGCGATATTGTGCACCTGCTGCTGATTACGGCCGTCTCGGCCGGAGTCTGTCTGCGAGGGCCTCGTCCAAGTGCGGCTGGACTGCGGGGTGTCTTTGGGCTTCCTCTGAGACTCGACTTTGCGCTGGTGGAGCTCTTCGGATCTAGCATATTTCTCGAACAGCTGATACAGCTCCTGGAGGTTCCTGGGCGGGTCCCTGATGCAGTGGCTGTAGAGGACGTCGGCCCGAAGGCCACTGATGGCGTAGTGGATGGCGATCTGGTCATCGACCGAAGGCAGTTGTGACTTGAGGGTCAGGAATTTGCGGTAATATTCCTGCAGAGTCTCTCGTTCCAGCTGCTTACAGAGTGAGAGTTCAGCCAAGGCGTCGGTGTCTAGGCGGTACCCTTGGAAGTTGAGCAAGAATTTGTCCCAGAGACTTCTCCAGGAGTCGATGGACAGTGGGGGCAACCTGGTGTACCAGGTGAGGGCTGGGCCTTCGAGGGCAATGATGAATGACTTGGCCATCATGGCGTTGTCCCCTCCGGATGATGCAATGGCGACTTGATAGCTCATGATGTACTGCGCTGGGTCGGTGCTACCGTTGTATTTGGGGTAGGTCCCTGCCCTGAAGTTGGCGGGCCACGGTGTCACTTGCAGGTGAGGTGCCAGGGGGCTTCGCTCGTCAAGGTAGTTGACGCCTTGGAAAGTTGTGGCGCGAGGGATGGTGTGTCCGTGCTGAGGGATGAACAGGTCTTCAAGTTGTGCGCGATGTTGGTGGGGTGGGCCGTGATGCAGGTCGAGTTGGCCTTCGCTCTGCATGAGCGCGATCTCTTGCTCGAGTTCCTGTGCCTTCTGCTCCTCGTCGCGTATCATCTGTCGCACCTTGGCTTGTGCAGACACACGTTGGCGCTTGGCCTCGAGGATCTCTTTCTGCTTTTGGAGGTTGCGGTTCTTGATGCGCAGGGCGCGCAGCTGTAGCTGCTCTTCGGCCGACACGCCGATGATTTCACCGTCCTCGCTCGCGTCCGCGCCCTCTGGTGGGGCGAAGCTTGGGGGAGGCTGCTGTGGTCCTCCGGAGCTGCATGTGCGGAGGCTGCCTTCTGTGGTGGGTTGTTCATTACGCTGCTTCTTGCTGTTTGCATCGTCTTCACAGGGCTCTTGGAGAGTGTTGTCGACGAGGGCCTTGCCCTTTTTCTCGGCCAGCAGTGCCGCCTTTGCAGCTTCGTCAGCCTTCGACGAGGTTCTCTTGGGTGCCATCGCGGGTGGAGTTTTCGTAGCACGAACGGTGGGCGCCAAATGTTGGCACTTGCTCTCCTGAGCGAGTGGATCCAACAGGGGAGTAAAAGTGGTGTCGGCGGGGCTACAACACGAGATGGCAATAGCTTTATTAACCTAGCCTCTCAAGGGCACTGTACGGGGGTATTTATAGGTATCTGAGTGCCCAGCGTCCCGTGTTAAGGACGCATGTGCCCTCAGGCACCTAGGTTATCCCTGGAATATTCCCATAAAGCAGGGTTACAGACCGTAATTACAGGGAGACCTTTACAAATTAGGCCCGTAATGCGCAGCGGCCACGCAGGGCCTGTTACAATGGGCCGGATCATACGTGGGCCTCCATGTCGAGCGAGGTTGCAGGATGAGACGACCTCGTCATAAGCCTTCGTCCAGCGACATGTGGGGCGAAGGGTAGGTCTGCCCGTCGTCTTGCCTTCGTCGGTGCAGCGAGGTCGGCGAAGACTTTGAGCGAAGGGTGGCGTCTTCGCCTTCGCCCCAACACTGACCATCTATCTGAGGATGGTAGGCTGAGCTCCTAATTATAGTGGTTCCAAGTGATTCTTGCAATTGCTCCCAGAAACGTGCCACGAATGGTGCTCCTCTGTCCGACACGATAGTCCTTGGCATTCCATGCAAACAAACTATCTGATCAATATAAATTTCTGCATACTTTTCGGTCCGATGGGTGGTATGTAGTGGCAAGAAATGAGCTATCTTAGTCAACCTATCCACAATGACCCAAATAGAATCGTGGTGCCGGGAGGTATTGGGCAATCCCACAATGAAATCCATGCAAATATCCTCCCATTTCCAAGATGGTATGGGAAGGGGTTGTAAAGTGCCTGTGAAGCGTCCCGATCCTTTGGGACTCAAATGTGAAACAATTACTAGTCCCAGGAGGCTAGTAACCACATTCCTTACTTCAAATAGTACAGAGTTCGAATAAAGGTTATTACAATACCGAGGTACAAGCTCGAGAGAGCCGGAATACAAAGCGCAGTAGAAGGTACACTAGCCCAATCCACAGGCAGAACTGGGTGCAGACACAGCCCTCTCAATCAAGCATAGCAGAAAAGAAGTCTTCGGTTGCTGAAAACCATAAATAAATCTGGGTGAATACACTAGGTATTTCGCAAGCCCATCCCGCTCCCGTTAAGAGAAAGAGACCTATATCATACATGCTTTTTATGGTGGAGTTGAAGTCACTCTTCTTTTTCTCAGAGAAAGGCAGTTTATTTAGGGTTTTTCCCAAGGAAATAAAAATAACACAATACTCAACCACCACTGAGCTTCCCACTCCCGTGGCCTTGTTTTCTTTTCCGAAACGCACTTACACACACACATTTCCCTGTCCACGGAGGTCGTAAAACACTAATTATCACACCACACCAGACTCGTCCATACCAGTGGACACGGACTATTCGAATAGGTTTGAACTCTGCGCAGAGGGGTACACTTTACCCACTAGTCCGGTTTCTGCGATCTCACCGTCGTGAGACCCGAATGCCGAATCTCTTTCTTTTCTCGCACGTCCTAACCTTAACGGTTATACCGGAAGGAGTAAGGCCACCGCCATGTCCAAACCAGACAAAACATTCCCCCTCCTTATCCTCCCGGTGCTCCCCAGCCTTCATAACCCTGGGGTTGGACCGTACGAGTTCAGATTGAGTGACTGCCCACACAGTCTCGAGTGGTTGTACTTATCATGAGTACAGGTAGTGAAGGATGACAAACCCGTCCTTATATGAGGGGACAATCCTTCTGCTCACACCTAAACCAGCTGAGCCATCACCTTAGGCCCTCCCCTAAACCAGGGAGTCCCTGATCATCCCACTCACAAGGTGATGAGGGTGAATACCCTTCATCGCACATTTTTTTGAAAACCTCGTTTGAAGAAACACACTGCCCTTTTCCCATCCCACATTTTGTATCCAAAAGATGTATGTTAATGCGGGCTATCTCTCTACTCACAACGCAAATATTCCACCCCATAATCTCGGCTTAGGTAGTGGTAGAAAGAATAGGTAATTATGCATCAAGGGAAGGATGGACTTGCCTTCATCAAAGCTTTCCTGGCACAAAAGATTTATCTCCGGAAGGTTGGGCTCCTGCCCTTCTTCCGGGGCTACGGGTTCCGGATCGATGGTCCCCGCTTCTTCTAGTAAAACAGGCAATAAACAATACGTCAACCGTGGTTTACTGAGTGGAGTGTGTCAAATTCTAACATTATCATTTTATGTGACTTAGAAAGTGTTTTGATAATTTTTGGTACATAAAATATTGAGATATAAATAACTAAAGGAGAAAAAGGATGGAAAAGAAAAAGAAAAAGGGTTTTTGGCTCTGGTGGGCCAGGGGGGGCGAAATCTGGCCAAGCCGGGCGTAGGGGCGCGAGCGCGACGGCCCAGCCACGGCCCACGGCGAGAAACGGCGTGGGCGCGCGAGAGACGGCGCCGTTGCCACGGGGCCCACGCGTCAGGGAGAGCGGGAGGGGGAGACGGCGCCAACGGCTGACGAGACAGGGGCGAACCAGTCGACCGCGGGGGAAAACCCGGTCGCCAGTGGGCTTGACGGCGATTCGCCGCCGGTGACCTGGTTCTTGGGCATCGGGCAGGCGCCCTAGCATGAGGAGGGGCTGGCGAGCTTAGGGTGGGTCTAATTTTGCCAGAGGAGGCTGGGAGGGGGCTGACCGTGGGGAAGTGGCGGAGCTTCATGGCGGGAGTCGTCGCCGGTGAGGTTTGTGCGGGGATCGGGGCAGGGGAGTGGTGTTCCAAGCTCGCGGTGGTGTGGTGAAACTGTTGAGCTTAGCTAATTGTTCGCTGATGTTGGGGCTATGCTTCGTCGCGCCGAAGGTCTTGTAGGAAGAAGCAGCTTCGGCTGAAGCTGTCCGCAGGAGATGACCGAAGGTTCCTCTTCATGAAGCTTCGGAATTACAAACCGACTTAAAAGTAGAATGACCTTTCAGTCCATAAATGTTTGGGTCGCTGTTGTAATCCCTTATGAGGGACATAATTGTAATTCCTCACAAGCTATGTCCCGTGCCTATAAATAGTGAACAGTACTCCCTTACTGGGGGGGGGGGGGGAGATTTTTCCGGTATTTGCAGTCGCGTCATTTGAGAATCAATCTTTGTCAAGGCAGAGGTATAATTGTATTCAACACTTAAATATATTGAATGGATATAATATGGTTCGTTTATGATTCATTTACCTTTGATATTCTATATTTTTATGCTATCTTATACAATCTGTTGAAATTCAATTACGAAGATTTAACCTTCGTAATTGTATTGACACCAACCTTCGTCCAAGGCTCATTATCCCCAAGGGAATAATGTCTCATTGGACGAAGAACATTAACATTTAACATTCTATGTTGCCTTGTTCTTAATTCATAGCAGTTGAGAACAAGTCCCCAACAGCTGAACAATCAGAGAGGGGGGAGGGAAAGAGGAGGAGGGGCTTACCGGAGTGGAGGAAGACGGCGGAGCTAGCGCGATTGAGCTCGGGCGAGGGGGAGATGAGTGGCTGAGGCCAGTGCGGGGCAAGGAGGCGCTCGGGGTGACCCTTTTATAGGCGCCCGAGGGGAGGGGAGCGGCAGAGCTAGGTGAACGCTGGCGAGGTGCACAACGATGGAGTTAATGCCGCAGAGTGGCGGCGACGAGACCGCACGGCGAGGCGGTGCCGTGCAAGGACACGGCCACAGCGGCAAGGATGAGGCGGTGCCAAACTTCCCTGTGCGGCAAGGGATGGGGCAGAGGAGAGGACGGTGGTCGGAGGTGACCGCGGCGAAGCCGTACGCGGTGAGGGGATGGGGTAGCTGACTGGCGGGGTCAGCTTATCAGCGGTGCACGGGAGCGAGCGAGGGCGAGGGTGGAGGCGACTGGCGAGTGGGGACGGCTTGTCAGCAGGAGTGGTTGCGCGCGTGGAGTGAGCCAGAGGTGGGCCGAGAGGGGGAGAAGTCGCGAGCGCGAGGGGGGGTGGCCGCGGGTGTGGGCCGGGAATCGGCCCAGCCAGGGGAAGAAAGGTTTCTCTTTTTTTTCCAATTTCTATTTCTATTTTTATATCCTTTTCTTTTGAACAATTAATTAACTAGATAATCTTAGGTGCTAAAAATATAATCTAAGTGAGGTGCTTCTAACCAAACAAAGTGTATGCATATGATGAGAAGACTTCGGGGGAGATTAGGGAGAAATAAATAGGAAGGGGGTTAGATTTGGGTTCCAAACCTCGGGTTGTAAATCTGGGATGTTACAAACCTACCCTACTTAAAGGAATCTCGCCCTTGAGATTCAGACGGGGCTCGAGAAAAGGTAAGGGTATTCCCTCCTCAGAGAGTCCTCACTTTCCCAGGTAGCTTCCTCTTCTCTTTCTCTGCTCCACTGAACTTTACAGAGTCTTACTTCTGAGTTGCGGGTCTTTCGGACTGCCGAGTCAAGAATCTTTATTAGCTTTTCCTGGTACTGGAGATCTTTGTGAATCTGAATTGTCTCTGCCTCGATGTGGTTTTCTGGTACTTGCAGGCACTTACGGAGCTGGGACACATGAAACACATTGTGAATATCTGACATGGATTCTGGTAATTCAAGGCGGTATGCTGCGGGTCCCACTCTGCCAATGACGGGATAGGGGCCGACAAATCGCGGTGCTAGCTTTCCTTTCATTTGGAACCTTTTGACCCCACGCATCGGGGAGACCTTGAGGTATACGAAGTCTCCTTCCTCAAATCTGAGTTCTCTCCGTCTGTTGTCTGTGTAACTTTTCTGTCGACTCTGAGCTTCAAGTAACCTCTTGCGGATCAGGACAACTTTCTCTTTGGCCCCTTTAACAAAGGCGGGTCCTTCCAGTGTCCTTTCCCCTACATTGGACCACATTAGGGGGGTCTGGCACTTTCGTCCATACAATGCTTCGAACGGTGACATCTTGATACTGGCCTGATGGCTGTTGTTATATGAGAATTCGGCATACGGCAAACTGGACTCCCAGTTTCTGTCAAACGCCAACACACAGGCTCTTAATAAATCCTCGAGGACCTTGTTGACCCTTTCCATCTGACCATCTGACTGGGGGTGATAGGCGGTGCTGAAATCTAACTTGGTGCCCATAGCTTGCTGAAGGCTCTTCCAAAATTTTGAAGTGAACTGCGTCCCTCTATCTATCACTATCTTTCAAGGGATACCATGGAGTCTGACTATCTCTTTAAGATATATCTGGGCAAGGGTGGCTCCTCCAAAAGTGGTTTTCATTGGAATGAAGTGGGCCACCTTGGTGAGACGGTCTATTATTACCCAGATAGAGTCATTCCCTTTTTGCGTCCAGGGTAGTCCGGTTACAAAATCCATGCCTATTTCCTCCCATTTCCATTCGGGCACTGGGAGGGGTTGCAGTAGGCCTGCAGGTTTCTGGTGCTCGGCTTTTGTTCGTTGGCAAGTGTCACACCGGGCCACATACTGTGCTATCTCTTTCTTCATCCCTCTCCACCAGTATCTGGTTTTGAGGTCTAGGTACATCTTGGTGGTTCCTGGGTGGATGGAGTAGGCTGAGTTGTGAGCTTCATTGAGCAGGACTCCCCATGCCTCTCCTTTTGGTACACACAGATGGTTCTTGAACCAAAGGACTCCTTATTCATTTGCCCTGAGGTCCGGAAGTTGTTCTTTGCGAGCTTTTTCCATAAGTCTTGCTGTCTCCGTGTCCAGGCGTTGAGCTTTGCATATGAGGTCTTCTAGCATTGGCTTGACTTCTAAGCTGCCATTGTCTCCCAGACATGCATTCAACTGAGCTGATTCCTTCTTTCGATCTTCTAAAAAGTTGGTTCCCTTTATCCCGAAAGGTTTTTGACTGAGGGCGTCTGCTACCACGTTGGCCTTTCCGGGGTGGTAATGGATCTCAAGGTCATAATCTTTGATCAGTTCCAGCCATCTTCTTTGACGGAGGTTGAGGTCTGGCTGAGTGAAGATATACTTCAGACTCTTGTGATCGGTGAAGATGTGGCATTTGTTCCCAATTAGGTAGTGCCTCCATATTTTTAGGGCATGCACTATGGCTGCCAATTCCAAATCGTGGGTGGGATAATTCTGCTCATGCGGCTTGAGTAAGCGTGATGCATAAGCAATAACTTTCTCATTTTGCATCAGGACACACCCTAAGCCTTGCCTTGAAGCATCACAAAAGATGACGAAATCCTGGTGTATATCTGGTAGTGTCAAAACGGGCACGGTCGTGAGCTTTTCCTTTATGATCTGGAAACTTTCCTCACACTTTGGGGTCCACACAAACTTATTGTCCTTCTTGAGGAGTTCGGTCATAGGTCTTGCTATGCTGGAGAATCCCTTGATAAAGCGGCGGTAATATCCTGCCATTCCCAGAAAGCTTCGAACTTCACTGACGTTGGATGGCTGCTTCCATTTTGAAACTGCTTCTACCTTGGATGGGTCTACTTCTATTCCTTCTGCAGTCAAGATGTACCCAAGGAAGGCTATCTTTCCTAGCCAGAATTCACATTTGCTGAGCTTAGCATAGAGTTGATGTGCCCTGAGTCTTCCGAGGACGATTTGAAGCTGACGTTCATGGTCCTTGCGATTCTTGGAATAGATAAGGATGTCGTCGATGAAGACTACAACAAACTTATCCAGTTCTTCCATGAATACCTTATTCATGAGGTTCATGAAAAAGGCGGGTGCGTTTGTTAGCCCAAATAGCATTACCGTGAACTCATATTGTCCGTATCTAGTGACGAATGCAGTCTTCTAAATATCTGCTTCCTTGATTCTCAGTTGGTGATATCCAGACCTTAGGTCTATCTTGGAGAAATATTTGTCTCCTTGTAGCTGGTCGAAGAGATCGTCGATCCGAGGGAGTGGATACTTATTTTTGATTGTAACTTCATTCAAGGATCGGTAATCAATACACATTCTCATACTTCCATCCTTTTTGGTGACGAAAAGGATGGGTGCTCCCTAGGGAGACGAACTGGGATGGATGTAACCTTTTTGTTGCAGCTCTGTGATCTGGAGTTTTAATTCTGCTAACTCTGTGGGGGCCATGCAGTATGGTCTCTTTGCGATGGGCACAGTGCCAGGAATGAGATCTATGTAGAACTCCACTCCTCTTTCAGGCGGCATTCCAGGCAACTCTTCCGGAAATACATCCATGAATTCTTCTATTATGGATATATTTTCTGCTGCTAGATTAAACATCATTGGATCGTTGGCGGGCGGTTGGGCCTGACAAGAAACTGATTTTCCTTAGCGGTCAGTGAGAAGGACGGTCTTGCTTGCGCAACTTATGATGCCCTTATGCTCAGTTAGCCAATCCATTCCTAGGATCACATCAATCCCTTGGGATGGCAAGACGGTTAAGTCTGCAAAGAACATTACTCCACTTAAAAGAATTCTGACTTGGGAGCATTTGAGCTGGCATAGAAGGTCTGACCCTGGGGTTCGGGTGACCAAAGGGATTTCTAGGGGTGTAGAGGGGATGCCATGCTTTTCCACAAAACTAGTGGCTATAAATGAATGGGATGCTCCTGAATCAAAAAGTACAGTAGCGGGAGTAAATTCGACAAGGAACTCACCGAGCACTACTCTCGGAGCTTGCTGGGCCTCTTGAGCATCGACGTGGTTAACTCGTGCTCTGCCCTGATACTGGGTCCTGCTCTGCTGACTGTTGGAGGGGAGTGCCTTGGAGGCAGGTGCCGAGGTATTCTTGGGGCCATTCACCGAGTTGGAGTAGGTAGGTCCTGGTGCCTTCAACTGGGGGCAGTTATTCTTGAAGCGACTGGGGTCTCCGCAGTGCCAACAGGCATTTGCTGGCGGTTGGTTGCTTGCGACCGAGGGGGCCTGAAAGGAGCTCTGACTCTACTGGCTGAAACATGACGGAGTGGGTCCAGCTGGTCTATCGAAGCTTGGTCCCTTGGGTGGAAGCCCGAAGGATCGAGCTCTCTGGTGTCGGTCTTGCTGCTGAGCTTGGAGAACTTGGAATTTCCTCTTGAGATGATCTTTTTCTTCTTCTTTTGCCCTTTCCACTTGTATGGCTTTGTTGGAGAGGTGCGAGAAGCTGAGGAAATCTTGGCTGGCGAGGATGGTCTTGAGTTCTGGTCTTAGCCCTTTCAGAAAACGGGCCATCTTCTTGGTTTCTGTGCTGACATCGTCAGGCGCGTAACGAGCCAATTCTGTGAATTTGTGCACATACTCACTGACAGATCTTCCACCTTGAGTTAGTTCTCGGAATTCATCTTCCTTGAGCTGAACGATCCCCTGGGGTACATGGTGCTCACGGAAAGCAGTTTCAAATTCTGCCCAGGTAGCGTCCCTGACGGTCACGCTGAAGGTATCCCACCATGCTAGGGCCATCCCAGAAAGTTGATGAGTAGCCAATTGAACATGCTGATTTTCGAGGCATCCGATGGCTTCCAATTTCCTCTTGATCGTGCGTAGCCAGTCGTCGGCATCGAGGGGATTGCTGGATCCAGCGAACGTGCGAGGCTTGAGCCTCAGAAATTCTCCCATCCTGTCCTGTGGTCTTCCACCATTTGGGCGTTGATTCTCCAAACTCCTAGTGAGGACTTAAATGAGTCTGGTTTGATTGGCTAGAACTTTGGGCCAAATCTAGTGGTAGTTCCAGAGGTGCGGGGAGGTGGGTCTCACTCCCTTCTCCGCCAGCTTCTCCTTCTGCTCCTAGGGGAAACCCTGCTCCAATCTCGGAGGCGGTAGGCGTGGTTTTATCCGAAGCCATCTGCTAGGGGAAAAGAGTTACTACCATGCACATGCCAATTTTTTTTCAACAAGTTACTTTATTCATTACACAAGTTCATTACAGCATACAGCTACCACAAGTTCATTACACGCGAGTGCTATCTAGGGTACTCCCGAACTCCTTCTCTAAAGTGTCCCCAAATTCCTTGAGGAGGTTATCAAGGCTAGCTAGGGACATTTCATCGGTGTCGGACGAGTTCTCTATCCTGGTAGGAGGTAGGGTTGGAAGGGCTTCTTCCTTCTGCTCAGTCTGGCATCCTTGGCTTCTGGTTTTCTTTCGGATTTTCTTCGCGGGGGCGAGCTTCTTTAGCTTCTTGTCGTAATCCATCTTCAGGGTTTGGTAGGCTTCAGGGGTGTTGGTTTCCTCGCCTTCCGCTATCTCGAGACTCTCTTGGAGGGATGCCTTTTCCCTTGTAAGTTCCCTGACTTGTTGCTCCAGGCTTTCCACCCGGGAGTTTAGGTGAGTGCAGTGGGAGGCAAGGTCATCATATTGGTTATCGAGAGTGTGGAGGTATCCAGCCATGTAGATGATGGTGGGGTCATCCTCGGTAGGATCTCTCCCTGACAGGGCCTGAAGTCTTTTCCTCCAGGCGGGGGTATTTTTGTTGCTGGGTGAAAAGTAGCGAAGGGGGGTTTCAAAGACTACTCTGCTGTAGTTCTGGCATAGCTGTCGGAGGGCTTTTCGGGCAACATTTTGGCAAGTATCTGGGAGGCGGTGTCCGGTGAAAGTGACTTGGAAAGAAGGGTGGTTCGGGTAGTTTCGGCTTTCTCCCAAGTAGACTGCCATAGAGCACTTCTCCATTCCATTCTCGAGATATTCCTTCTAGACATATTCTGGCTTCTTGCGGATCCCCATGCGAAGCGCACAACTTCGCAACAGATGTGGGAACCCCTCCACTTCTGAGCAGTAGGATGTCCTAATGACCAGAGAGTCTTCCATCTGGAATAGGAAAAGAAGGGTCTGTTAATATCGGGGGAAAGGAGAGAAGATTTTTCTTGGGGTAAGAGGTATTTTCTTTTAAGACAAACTTTTAAGGTCAGGGCTGCGACCTACGGCCAATCCTATGGCTCTGATACCACCTGAAGCGTCACGATCCTTTGGGACTCAAATGTGAAACAATTACTAGTCCTAAGAGGCTAGTAACCACATTCCTTACTTCAAATAGTACAGAGTTCGAATAAAGGTTATTACAATACCGGGGTACAAGCTCGAGAGAGCCGGAATACAAAGCACAGTAGAAGGTACACTAGCCCAATCCACAGGCAGAACTGGGTGCAGACACATCCCTCTCAATCAAGCATAGCAGAAAAGAAGTCTTTGGCTGCTGAAAAACATAAATAAACCTGGGTGAATACACTAGGTATTCCGCAAGCCCATCCCGCTCCCGTTAAGAGAAAGAGACCTATATCATACATGCTTTATATGGTGGAGTTGAAGTCACTCTTCTTTTTCTCAGAGAAAGGCAGTTTATTTAGGGTTTTCCCAAGGAAATAAAAATAACACAATACTCAACCACCACTGAGCTTCCCGCTCCCGTGGCCTTGTTTTCTTTTCTGAAACACACTTACACACACACATTTCCCTGTTCACGGAGGTCCTAAAACACTAATTGTCACACCACACAGACTCATCCATACCAGTGGACACGGACTATTCGAATAGGTTTGAAATCTACGCAGAGGGGTACACTTTACCCACTAGTCCGGTTTCTGCGATCTCACCGTCGTGAGACCCGAATGCCGAATCTCTTTCTTTCCTCACACGTCCTAACCTTAACGGCTATACCGGAAGGAGTCAGGCCACCACCATGTCCAAACCGGACAAAACATTCCCCCTCCTTATCCTCTCGGTGCTCCCCAGCCTTCATAACCCTGGGGTTGGACCGTACGAGTTCAGATTGAGTGACTGCCCGCACAGTCTCGAGTGGTTGTACTTATCATGAGTATATGTAGTGAAGGATGACAAACCCGTCCTTATATGAGGGGACAATCCTTCTGCTCACACCTAAACCAGCTGAGACATCACCTTAGGCCCTCCCCTAAACCAGGGAGTCCCTGATCAACCCACTCACAAGGTGATGAGGGTGAATACCCTTCATCGCACATTTTTTTGAAAACCTCGTTTGAAGAAACACACTGCCCTTTTTCCCATCCCACATTTTGTATCCAAAAGATGTATGTTAATGCGGGCTATCTCTCTGCTCACAACGCAAATATTCCACCCCGTAATCCCGGCTTAGGTAGTGGTAGAAAGAATAGGTAATTATGCATCAATGGAAGGATGGACTTGCCTTCGTCGAAGCTTTCCTGGCAAAAAAGATTTATCTCCGGAAGGTCGGGCTCCTGCCCTTCTTCCGGGGCTATGGGTTCTAGATCAACGGTCCCCGCTTCTTCTAGTAAAATAGGCAATAAACAATACATCAACTGTGGTTTACTGAGTGGAGTGTGTCAAATTCTAACATTATCATTTTATGTGACTTAGAAAGTGTTTTGATAATTTTTGGTACATAAAATATTGAGATATAAATAACTAAAGGAGAAAAAGGATGGAAAAGAAAAAGAAAAAGGGTTTTTGGCTCTGGTGGGCCGGGGGCGAAATCTGGCCCAGCCGGGCGCAGGGGCGCGCGCGGGCGCGAGCGCGCTAGCCCAGCCATGGCCCACGGCGAGAAACGGCATGGGCGCGCAAGAGACGGTGCCGTTGCCATGGGGCCCACGCGTCAGGGAGAGCGGGAGGGGGAGGCGGCGCCAGCGGCTGACGGGGCAGGGGCGAACCGGCCGACCACGGGGGAAAACCCGGCCGCCGGTGGGATCGACAGCGATTCACCGCTGGCGACCCGGTTCTTGGGCATCGGGCAGGCGCCCTAGCATGAGGAGGGGCTGGCGAGCTTAGGGGTGGGTCTAATTTTGCTAGAGGAGGCTAGGAGGGGGCTGACCGCGGGGAAGTGGCAGAGCTCCATGGCGGGAGTCGTCGCCGGTGAGGTTTGTGCGGGGATCGGGGCAGGGGAGTGGTGTTCCAAGCTCGCGGTGGTGTGGCGAAACTGTTGAGCTTAGCTAATTGTTCGCTGAACAATCAGAGAGGGGGAGGGAAAGAGGAGGAGGGGCTCACCGGAGTGGAGGAAGACGGTGGAGCTAGCGCGATTGAGCTCGGGCGAGGGGGAGATGAGTGGCTGAGGCCGGTGCGGGGCAAGGAGGCGCTCGGGGCGACCCTTTTATAGGCGCCCGAGGGGAGGGGAGCGGCGGAGCTAGGTGAACGCCGGCGAGGTGCACAGCGATGGAGTTAATGCCGCACAGCGGCAGCGACGAGACCGCACGGCGGGGCGGTGCCGTGCAAGGACGCGACCACAGCGACGAGGACGAGGCGGTGCCAAACTTCCCTGTGTGGCGAGGGGATGGGGCGGAGGAGAGGACGGTGGTCGGAGGTGACCGCGGTGAAGCCGTACTCGGCGAGGGGATGGGGTGGCTGACTGGTGGGGTCAGCCTGTCAGCGGTGCGCGGGCGCGACCGAGGGCGAGGGTGGAGGCGACTGGCGAGTGGGGATGGCTTGTCAGCGGGAGTGGTCGCACGCGTGGAGTGGGCCGGAGGTGGGCCGAGAGGGGGAGAAGTCGCGAGCGCGAGGGGAGGGGTGGCCGCGGGTGTGGGCCGGGAATCGGCCCAGCCAGGGGAAGAAAGGTTTCTCTTTTTTTATTTTTATTTTCCAATTTCTATTTCTATTTCTATTTCTATTTTTATATCCTTTTCTTTTGAACAATTAATTAACTAGATAATCTTAGGTGCTAAAAATATAATCTAAGTGAGGTGCTTCTAATCAAACAAAGTGTATGCATATGATGAGAAGACTTAGGGGAGATTAGGGAGAGATAAATAGGGGGGGTTAGATTTGGGTTCCAAACCTCGAGTTGTAAATCTGGGATGTTACAGCCTGCCACCTTCAAATGACTGGCCTTGACTCTCTGGCAAGTGTCGCACTCAGATATATACTTAGCAATTTCCCTTTTCATTCTGGTCCACCAGTACAAAGATCTGAGATCATGATACATCTTGTTACTGCCGGGATGCATGGAGAATTTGGAAAGGTGAGCTTCATCCAATATTTTCTTTCTAAGCTCGGGGTTCTTGGGAACAACCAATCGGTCTCCAAACCATAGAATTCCTTTGTTGTCCTGACGGAAGCATTTGTATTTGTCCACCTTTTGTTCGATCATTTCCTTAATGACTTGAACACCCTTGTCACCGATCTGTGCCATGACTATTTGCTCATGTAAGGTGGGCTCCACTGAGATATAACTCAAGGTACCTGAGGGAATGACTTCTAGGTTCAATTTGCATAACTCGTCACACAGAGTGGCGATCTTAGAGTCAATGATCACACAGTTGCACTGGGCCTTCCGACTTAAAGCATCTGCCACAATGTTGGCTTTGCCAGGATGGTAATGCACTTCCAAATCATAGTCCTTGATGAGTTCCAACCATCTTCTCTGCCTCATATTAAGATCAGCCTGAGTGAAGATATATTTGAGACTCTTATGATCAGTGTAGATATTACAATGAGCTCCCATCAAATAATGTCTCCAAATCCTGAGAGCATGAACTACGGCTGCTAACTCCAGATCATGTGTGGGGTAGTTCTGCTCATGGGGTCTGAGTGCTCTGGATGCATAGGCAATAACTTTGTGGTCTTGCATCAAGACACATCCCAATCCGGTGCCTGAAGCATCGCAATAAACCTCAAAGGGTTTGGTGTTGTCAGGCTGAGCTAACACGGGTGCTGTTGTCAGGTGTTGTCTCAATGCACAAAAAGGCCTCTTCACATTTCTGACTCCACTCATACTTTACTCCTTTCTTCAGCAACTCCGTCATTGGCTTGGCAATCCTGGAGAAGTCCGGAATAAATCATCGATAATACCCTGCCAATCCCAGAAAACTCTAGATCTGTTGTATTGTGGTAGGAGGTTTCCAATTTATCACTTCTTGCAGTTTCTCTGGATCAACTGATATCCCTTCCTGAGAAATGGTGTGACCCAAAAATTTAATTTCCCTCAGCTAGAAATCACATTTGGACAATTTAGCATACAACTGATGATCACGCAGTCGTTGAAGTACGATGTGTAGATGCTCAGTATGCTCAGCTTCATTTTTGGAATAAACCAGATTGTCATCAATGAAGACCACCACAAACTTGTCCAGCTCTGGCATGAATACTGAGTTCATCAAATACATGAAATAAGCCAGGGCGTTGGTCAGCCTGAAAGACATCACCAAATACTCATAAAGCCCATATCTGGTAGAGAAAGCCCTCTTCGGAATATCACTGGCCCTGATCTTGATCTGATGGTAGCCGGAACGAAGGTCTATCTTTGAAAATACCTAGGCTCCCACCAATTGATCAAACAATACATCAATGCGGGGCAATGGATACTTATTCTTGATGGTCACCGCATTGAGAGGGCGGTAATCAACACACAACCTCAAACTCTCATCTTTCTTCTTCACGAATAAGGCGGGACATCCCCACGGAGAAGTACTTGGGCGAATAAACCCCTTGTCCAACAATTCTTGCAACTGCTTTTTCAATTCTGCCAAATCTGCTGGGGGCATCCTATAAGGTCTCTTGGATATAGGGGCAGTTTCAGGTTGTAATTCAATCGCGAACTCTATGCCTCTGTCGGGTGGCATCCCTAGCAATTCATCCGGAAAAACATCTTAGTAGTTACAGACTATGGGGATTCTCTCAACCGGTGATTCTATCATGGTGAATGCACAGGAATGGGTACAACCCTGATCGGGCAAATATAATGTGGTTTCACCACAAGTAGGCGAGTGCACCTCAATGGCCCTTGCTGCAATATCAATTACTGCCTGATGTCTTGTTAACCAGTCAGTTCCTAAAATGATATCCACACTATCCAATCCCAAAATGAGGAGGGTGGTTTTAATTATCAGACTACCAAACTTTATAGGCACATGCCTGTTGATTTGATAGGTGGCAACCATGCCTCCTGGTGTTAAAATTGTAATACCCCCATTGGTGTGATGGAAAGGTAACTAGCATTTGGCACTAAATTTTGTACTGATAAAACTGTGGGATGCACCAGAATCAAAAAGAATGATCGCAGGATAACTCAAAACAGAAAAGATACCAGTCATGACGGGTGCTCCCTCTGGAATGTCAGCCATGGTGGTGAAGTTCAGCCTGCCTTGCCTCACTTGCACCTTCTGCCTCTTGCCTTGGTTCTGATTGGAACCCTGTCTCTGCCTCTGCTGATTCCTGGGGCAATTCTTGGCATAGTGCCCAGTGTTACCACAAGTGAAACATCTGTTGTCATTGGCTTGACGGTATTGCTGCTGTGGCTGATTGTTGTTCCTCTGAACTGGGGGCTGAGAGCGGTTGGGTGCCTGCTGCTGCTGCTGTGGTCGGATCACCCATCGTCCTTGCTGCTGCTGAGGTCCCTGTTCTGAGTGTCAGATACAATTCTGAAGCGCTGAGGCTGAACTGATGATCCTGCCACAGGGGTCTTCCTCTTCTTTTCTACCTGACGGGCTGTGATGCAGTCCTCCTGGGAAATGGCCATGTTGACTAACTCATTGTAACTGTTGGCCCTGACGGTGTTGAGACGGTCGTGGAGCTTGGTGCTGAGCCCCCTCCTGAACCTATCCCTTTTCTTCTCATTAGTGTCTGCATGATATCCGGCATACTGACACAGGTCATTGAAGGCCTGAGCGTACTGCAACACCATGCGATTCCCCTGAGTAAGTGCCAGAAACTCATTGAGCTTGTGGTCCATAATGCCTGCCGGTTTGTGATGCCCTTTGAAGGCTGCCTTGAACTCTCTCCATTCCACCACGTGGTCAACTGGCTGCATAGCGAGGAAATGATCCCACCATGTTCGTGTGGGTCCGCGAAGCTGCTGGGTGGCGAACCTGACCTTAGCCACATCTGAACATACTCCAGTTAGTAGTGGAAATTTGGATTCCACTACTCTAAGCCATACATCAGCATCAAGCGGATCCTCTGCCCAAGTGAACCACGATGGCTGAGTGCTGAGGAACTCCTGATAAGTGGCTGCTGCTGGGGGACGCTGATGGTGATCACCACCACCATAATGTTGGGGTGGCGGCTGACGCTGAGCCAACTATCGCAGAATCTCATTCTACTGAGCCATCAGTTCTTGCATGGTAGGAGGCGATGGCGGGGGTGGAGGAATGCGTTCATTCTGTCCATGACACGCTCTTCCTGCCATCTAGAAAATTAAGGATGCTCTCAATATCATACTTCTGATGTCAGGGTTCATACATGGTGAAAGATTTGAAAGGGTAAAACCAATATTTTCTTGCATAATTCATAAAAGATACTACGTGGCATAAAACTTTTCTTCATAAATTAAAGCTGACATCATTCATCATCCATACTTCCAAAAGAGTTTGTTACGATTACATCGGTGACACAAAAAGACTCAACTCTGTCTAGCCAGTACCCCAAGGGTGCAAAAGCTAAGCTGGCTTTGAGGAGTTCTACCGCCACACACTTCTAACTCTATCCCTGCAACTCAATGGACAAACGAGGTAATGCTTGACTTGGGGGAAGGTGGTCTCCCTGAGCCAGTAGTGTCCAAGCTGGATGCAGGCTCCAACTTCTCTCCTCCCTCGATGTCGACATCCTCATTGGCCTCCATGTCCTGGATCTCCTGGTGGTGCATATCCAAATGTTGGTTAGCTTCTGCAAGTTGCTGCTGAGTGTTGATTAGCTGATCCTTGAGAACCTCAATGGTGTTCTCCCTGGCTCCCACTAGCTCCTCAAGCTCCTGGATCTCATTAGACATCTGTTCCACCTGTAGGTCCTTTTCCACCATCTCAGTGGATAGATCTACCACAAGTTCCTCTCTGTTATCCAAGGTGATCTTGGTAGCCTCCAACAATGCCATTAGCTGAGACATTGCCTCTCCTCGCATCACTTGCAGGCGATACAGGGCATTCATGCACCACACCGTTAGGTGAGCAGTCTGCCCTGGGTAAAGAGCCCATATATCCTTAGCATGCTCCACTCGGTCTTTCCACATTGGGTCGTCCTCCTTTTCAGCAGGGAACAAGCCGATGGGATGAGTAGACAGCTCCAAGGGGTAAAAACCACAGAAGGTCGTCAGCCCGTGGAGAGCAATGGCCTCGATAGTGTCCTCAGCTCGGTATCCGAAAGACTCAGAGTCCAATGAACACCAGCCTGGCTCTAAGGGATGAGGCTCCAGGGTCATCCTCACCCTATAGCGGGGCACCCAGTGCTTCTCGAACAGCTGCACCGTGTACTAGGGAGGCGTCGTGTAACCGGCTCCCTGTAGTACCTCCCACAAGATACGGGGAAAACCCTCTCGTGCAAGTTCGTCCGTGTGGGAATGTGCGTTCCCCCCGTCCGAGGATCCGTGAGAAGTCATCTGTGTACGGTTAGCGTAAGTGAAAAAGAAAAAGAATTATAAAAGTAAAAAGGGAATCAGTGCCTGGCTTTTCTAAAGTTGTGTTGTGGTCATGGAGTGTACTTAATCCTTTGTGGTCATGTCTCATAGCATTTTAAAAACTCTTAACTAATCACCAAGTAGTTTGATTAAATGATGCATGCATGCTCATCCTAAACGACCTCACATCAATTTAAAGGGAATAGGGAAAAATTCCCATTCCTTATAGTAGCCTGTAGGGCTTACTCAATTAGCCACCTAGCTACCCTTCTATTACCCTAAGGCTTCACGCTCTATATCCATACCTATCGCCTTACCGATCAATCCAATATTTGTTTCTAACCAGTTTTACTTTTCAAAAGGATGGTAATTACAGTTTATTGATTCCTCTGTGGTGGTACAAGCTCCGATACAACCTGTGGCGGAACCGCCCGAATTATTCCAACTTAAGTGCCTAAGTCCCACCTTAGAGGCTAGACCACACTTAAATAGGAATAACACGTCAGTCCCTCAGATCTAGTCCGACGAGGCCACTAACAGGATCAAGTACCACGTACTCACTCAATGGTGAGGCATAGAGCAAATACAATAAAACATAAAACCAACATTAAGGAGTATTTTTTTATTACAACATCATCGGAGTTTTAGCAAAAGTAGTGATCATTGTTTGGAATGCAGCGGAATAAAACTAACGATAAATAAATGGAGGGATGGGGAAGCCTGTCCCATCACTCCTCATGCTCCTCCTCAGCCGAGGTAGGGTCCCACTCGACTGTTGTTGGGGCCATGCTTCGTTGCGCCGAAGGTCCTGTAGGAAGAAGCAGCTTCGGCTGAAGCTGTCCCCAGGAGATGACCGAAGGTTCCTCTTCATGAAGCTTCGGTATTACAAACCGACTTAAAGATAGAATGACCTTTTAGTCCATAAAGGTCCGAGTCAATGTTGTAAACTTTTATGAGGGGCATAATTGTAATTCTTCACAGGCTGTGTCCTGTGTCTATAAATAGATGAACAGTACCCCCGTACTGTTCACGCTGACTGGTATATGCTCGTGCGTCACGCTTGTATTTTTGCCTTCTACCAAGCCGAAGGTACAAATGTAATTCAATATTGTTCTTATTCCTGCAAGATTATATAATAAGGACATGTAATAATGTTATGTGATTATTCACGTTGTCCTCTCATGTTTCATATGCTTCTCGTTTTATCGGTATAAACTATAATGTTGAAGGTATGTCCTTCATGACCTTCGTCTGAAGATCGTTATATCCTAAGGGAAATAACACTTCGAAGGACGAAGAATATTTATTATTAACTTC
Organism: Zea luxurians; assembly: GCA_029449295.1. NCBI lineage: Eukaryota > Viridiplantae > Streptophyta > Magnoliopsida > Poales > Poaceae > Zea > Zea luxurians. The sequence goes on from JAOPSE010000125.1 coordinate 2,111,893, forward strand.
TTTCTGTGTTGCCTTGTTCTTAATCCATAGCAGTTGAGAACAAGTCCCCAACATTGGCGCTGTCACACCCGGTTTTTAGAAGGTAAACCGAATGCGAACCATGTACGTGCCAGGATCAGTTATTCACGTACACAGCAGTTACATAACATGGACATCATCACACAGTGCTCAAATAGTATTAAAAGGGAAATAATAGTCGATTACATCATACGTCTGAGACGTCCATATAGTTCTTACAATAAATCAAAGTGCGGAAAAGAAACGTAGATAACGCGGCCTCCACAGGCAGCCGACTGGGGGTTGCCGCTAACCCACGCCTAGAACTCGTCGTAGTCTTGGAACTCCTGGAAGTCTCCTTCCACAGCTTCATCTTCTCCTGAGCAGTGGTTGCAATGCTGACAACCTGGGGGGGGGGGGGGTTTGGTGTGTAGAGCAAGGGTGAGTACACATCAACATACTCAGCAAGCATCCCGTTTGGCTGTAGTGGACTAGCTTTATGTGGGGATAAGTCAAGCAGTTGCTTTTAGTTGGTCAGGTTATTACTTACTAGTAGAAAGCCAGGTTTTAACATTAACCCAAGTTATTAGCCCATTGTATCCTTTCCAAACGGAAAGAATACCACTTACCATTACCATAATCATAATCAGAATCATCAATCTCATTGCCACCTGTACCAAAATGTCTCTGATCAAGTATCACTAATCTCTGGAGCTCCCTTGGCCGCTCATAACCGCGAGCACGGCTGATATATCAGTTTCATAACACTCTGCAGAGGTTGCGCACTTTACCCACAAGCCGTGATTCCCTCTTGCCTCGGGCCGATCAAACCCTTAAACACTACCAAGGTGAATAGGCAGGGTCTCACTACGTAGCCTTTACAAAGATTCCCCGGGGCTGTAGCCACCCGTTAGGTTTCCTAAATGTACCGCACTCCTCCCCAAGGGACAAATCAACCTTGGCAGAGCGAGCCGCATACACCGAGCCCCATTGACGGCACAACGGCTAAGCGAACTACACCCCGGTTCCTCTAATTATTCAGCTAAGGGCGTCCCATTCCACCCTCATGGTTGCACTGTTTTCCCGGGCGGTCATCCATTGAACAGGTCCTTACGAAGAGGCACTCGAGAAACCACTCGAGTCCCCTTGAAGGTCACAAATATAATCATAAATAAGAAGGGAAAACAGCGTATCATAGATAATCACATCATGTTCATTGATTAGAATTGAGCAATAGCATCAGACTAAGCAGTAATAATCCGACCCAAATAGGTAAACAAGGACATGGATAACAAAAGCTAGTCAATCCTTAAGTATAAATGTGTAATGCGGGAGGTGAATTAAAGAATGAATAGGACAGAAATAGGTCAAAGGACACTTGCCTCCACCAACCGACTGCTGCTCAGGGGCTTCTCCTGCGAATTCCTCGGGCTCTTCGACCGGATCGTTCTCTATGCGAGCGCAAACATACATACATCCACATATTTAATACAAAAGAACAGTACACCATACAAGGGAACAAGTAAAGCGAATATGCATCAAGTATGACATTCGATGTCGCATTCACTAAGGTTAGAAAGAAACGGGAAAGGGTCTCGCAGGGGGTTAAAGCTTATGCACTAATGATTAGTTACAACTGGTTCTTAACAAAGGAATTCTGTTATATACACTAATGGAAACCTAGTCATTTTAAGTTGATCAACATTGAACGAGATAAACAATTAACTAAATGAATCAACTAGCGCAACGAAATTCTAAATTAAGCTTCCTATTTCAATAACATGAACAATGATTAGCCCACCTAAAATAAAATAACTATGATCACAGAAAGCAAAATAAAATAAAAAAATAAAAATAAAAATAAAAAAGGGGGGGGGGGGCGGTTGAACCGGCGGCTGGGCCGGCCGAGCAGGGGCGGCCGAGCGCGGGGGGGGGGGGGGGGGGGGGGGCTGAGCCGGGGCGGTTGAACCGGCCCGGGGGGCGGTTTGAACCGGCCGGCGCAGGGGCGGGGGCGCGGCCAGGCGGGCGGCCAGGGCGCGGCCAGGGCCGGCTGGGGGCGCGGCCGGGGCGCGGCTGGGGGCCGGCTGGGGGCGCGGCCGGGCGCGGCCAGGCGGGCGGCCAGGGCGCGGCCAGGGCCGGCTGGGGGCGCGACCGGGGCGCGGCTGGGGGCCGGCTGGGGGCGCGGCCGGGCGCGGCCGGGGCGCGGCCAGGCGCGGCCAGCGGCCAGGGCGCGGCCGGGCGCGGCCAGGCGCGGCCAGCGGCGGTGGCCGAGGAGAGAGGAGGGGAGAGGGGAGAGGGAGGGAGGAGGGGGAGGGAGGGCTCACCGGGGACGGGCGAGCGACGGCGAGGGGCGGCGGTTGGGCCGGCAGGGGGCGGCCGAGCAGGGGGTAGGGGGCGGCGGCGGCTAGGGTGGGGAGAGGGAAAATGGGAGGGAGAGAGAGAGAGAGGGGTAAGGGGAAAAGGGGAGGGGGTGGGGGCGGTTGGGCTGGCTAAGGCCCAAGAGGGGGCGCGCAGGGGGGCGGCTGGGCCGGCCAGGGACGGCCCACGGCGCGGGAGAGAGAGAAAAAGAGGAGAGAGAAAGAAAAAGAAAAAGAAAGAAAAGGTTTTCTCCTTATTTTCGAAATCCGATCTTCCTAGATGAATGCATTTGCACTTTCAAGCAGTCAAAGAATGCATAACTCGGCATGGTGCATCAAACAACATAAAGTATTTTAGGGTTTTTCTTACACGGGAGTTCCAAACCGAATCCCGCTAGCTTTGGAAAAGGTCAAGGTCTAGCGAGGGGAAAAAGAAAAAGAAAAGGTAACGCCCGAATTTGGCGAGTGAAGAAAAGAAAAAATTCAACTGCAAAAATTCGGGGCGTTACAAACCTATCCCCCTTAAAAGAATCTCGCCCTCGAGATTCAGGGTTGGCTAGCAAAGAGCTCTGGGTACTTGGCTATCAAATCATCTTCACGCTCCCAGGTTGCTTCTTCCTCAGAGTGGTGACTCCATCTGACTTTGCACATTCTGATGGTCTTCCTTCGGGTGACTCTATCTGCAATCTCAATGATCTGAGCTGGCTTCTCAACATAGGTCAAGTCCTCCTGGACTTCCAGACCTTCCACTGGCAACTGCTCTTCTGGCACACGCAAGCACTTCTTCAACTGAGACACATGAAAGACATCATGCACAGCTGACAAATTCTCTGGCAAACTGAGCTGATAGGCCACTTCTCCACGCTTTGAGAGGATTTGGTACGGACCAATGTAGCGGGGTGCTAGCTTGCCTTTGATTCCGAACCTTCTGACTCCTCTGATCGGTGACACTTTCAGATAGACAAAGTCTCCGACTTCAAAACTCAGCTCTCTTCTTCTTGTGTCTGCATAGCTTCGCTGCCTTGATTGCGCTATCTTCAGATTCTCTCGGACCATCTTGATGTTCTCTTCAGCTTCGAGCAAAATATCTGGCCCAAACACTTGCTTCTCTCCAGGTTGATCCCATTGTAACGGAGTTCTACAACTCCTTCCATAGAGCGCTTGGAATGGTGACATCTTCAAACTGGCCTGGTAATTTTTGTTATAAGAAAACTCTGCATAAGGCAATCGCTTATCCCATCCGGACTGATCTTGCAACGCACAGGCTCTCAACATGTCTTCGAGAATTTGATTGGTTCTTTCGGTCTGGCCATCTGTCTGCGGATGATAAGCTGAACTGAAATTCAGATGTGTGCCCAAAGCTTCATGCAACTGCTGCCAGAAATGAGAGGTGAACTGCGTTCCTCTGTCTGACACTATCTTCTTTGGCACACCATGAAGACAAACGATCCGAGACATATACAACTCTGCCAGTACTGCACTGCTGTAGTTGGTCCTGACGGGTATGAAGTGGGCTGACTTGGTTAAACGGTCCACTACTACCCAAATAGAATCGTAGCCGGCTCGAGTGCGAGGCAATCCGACTATGAAATCCATACCGATTTCATCCCATTTCCACTGAGGGATCTGCAACGGTTGCAACAATCCAGCAGGTCTCTGGTGCTCTGCCTTAATTCTTCGGCAACTATCGCACATAGCCACATGCTCTGCGATTTCCCTCTTCATTCCGTACCACCAGAATTTCTTCTTCAGATCCTGATACATCTTCTCACTGCCAGGGTGAATCGAATAAGCTGTCTCATGGGCTTCCTTGAGAATCAACTCCCGAATGGACTGGACATTGGGAACACACAAGCGGTCTTTGAACCATATCACGCCTTCTGCATCTTCTCGAAAATCTTTGCCTTTGCCTTCCGAAATCAGTCGCCGAATCTCACTGATCTTCTCATCATTCTTCTGCGCTTCTTTGATTTCTCGCTCCAAGGTAGGTTCCAATTCAACTGTGACTCCTCGCGAATTGTTCAGAAACCCGAGACTCAACCTGTCAAACTCCTTGGCCAACTCATAAGGCATCGGACGAGCGACCATCAGATTGACTTGACTCTTTCTGCTCAAAGCATCTGCCACTACGTTCGCTTTGCCTGGATGGTAATGAATCTCCAACTCATAGTCTTTGATCAACTCTAACCATCTTCGTTGTCTCATGTTCAATTCTGACTGAGTGAATATGTACTTCAGACTCTTATGGTCTGTGTAAACATCGCATTTCTGTCCATACAGATAGTGCCTCCATGTCTTCAGTGCGTGAACCACTGCTGCCAACTCTAGGTCATGGATTGGGTAATTCTTCTCATGAACCTTCAGCTGTCGGGACGAGTAAGCCACAACTCTTCCCTCTTGCATCAACACGCATCCCAAACCTGTGTAACAAGCATCACAATACACCGAGAAGGGCTTGTGCACATCAGGCAAGACTAGGACAGGCGCTGTAGTCAACTTCCCTTTCAGCGCTTCGAAGGCCTCTTGACATTTCTGGGTCCACTTGAACTCAACTTTGTTGCCTAGCAACGCTGTCATTGGTTTCGCAATTTTCGAAAACCCTTCAATGAATCGCCGATAATATCCGGCCATTCCAATGAAGCTCTTGATTCCTCGAGCATCCGTTGGCGCTTTCCAGTTCAGAATGTCTGCCACTTTCTTCGGATCCACAGCCAATCCTTCTTTGTTGATTATGTGACCCAAGAACAGGACTTCACTGATCCAGAACTCACACTTGCTCAACTTTGCATACAACTGGTGCTCTCGCAATCTCTGCAATACCATCTTCAAATGATCTGCATGTTCTTCTTCGCTTTGAGAATAAACCAGAATGTCATCAATGAATACCACCACAAACTTATCAAGATAATCCATGAATACACTGTTCATCAAGTTCATAAAGAACGCTGGTGCATTGGTCAAACCAAAAGACATCACTGTGAACTCATACAAACCATACTTGGTAATGAATGCCGTCTTCGGAATGTCCGAAGGTCGGATCCTGAGCTGATGATAACCTGACCTCAGATCAATCTTGGAGAACACACTGGCTCCTCTCAACTGGTCGAACAGATCTTCTATTCTGGGCAAGGGATACTTGTTCTTGATCGTGACTTCATTCAAAGCTCGATAATCGATACACATCCTCTTGGTGCCATCTTTCTTCTCCACAAACAAGACAGGGGCGGCCCAAGGCGAGGTGCTTGGCCGGATGTAACCTTTCTCTGACAGCTCATCAATCTGCTTCTTAAGCTCAACCAACTCTGGTCCAGATATTCTGTAAGCTCTCTTAAAGATAGGGGCGGTTCCAGGAAGAAGCTCTATGGCAAACTCAACTTTCCGCTCTGGTGGCATACCCGGTAAGTCCTTTGGAAACACATCTGGGAATTCAGACACAACCTTGATACTCTCAATTGGGTCTGCTTCACTGCTATCGACAGCCATCTGATAACAACTTCCTTTCTTTGGCTCAGGCGGGACTAACTCGGTCACCACTTCTTCTCCTAGTGGGGACACCAACTTGATTGTCCTTTTATCACAACTGATAACTGCCTGATACTTATCTAGCCAATTCATCCCTAGGATGACATCTATTCCCTGAGTACCCATTACTATAAGGTTAGCGGGAAACGCTATCCCCCTTATTTCCACACTTATATTCAAACATATGCTATCAGTTCGAATTCTACCACCGACTGAGTCAATTTGAATGGGGGTTGACATGGTAGTAATTGGAAGATTATGTGCTTCTACCCATGATGCAGTAATGAAAGAATGCGTTGCTCCAGTATCAAATAACACTTCTGCAATATGGGAATCGATTGGGAACATACCTACTGTCATGCCGGGGGTCTCCTGAACTGCTTCAGCCTCCAAGTGGTTCAGCCTTCCATGATTATAACGCTGCTGAGGGCGGTTGCCTGCTCCAGACTAGGACACATTCTGCTTTGCTGGGGCATTGGGGCCTGACTGCTGCTGGGCTGCCTTCTTCGGACATTGCATCACCCAATGGCCTTGCTCTCCACAGTGGAAACATGCTCTGTTTCCAACCTGAGCTGGTGCTGCCTGACTGTTCTGCTGGTTTGCTGGGGCAGGAAGACGAGGTGTCTGCTGATTCTGCCTCTGAAACTGACCTCCTGACTGATTGCTCTGACGGTTCTGGTACTGATGCTGAGGATACTGCCTTTGGAACTGCTGATACTGCTGACGCTGCTGATGCTGCTGAGGTGGACGCTGATTCTGCCTAAACTGCTGAGGTTGATTGCCTGAAAAACGAGGACGGCTGCTGCTTCCAGGCTGGGGTCCACTGATCTTGCGCTTACGATCCTCCATCTCCTTGCGCTTCCTTTCTGTCATGATTGCTCTGTCAATCAGGTGCTGGAATGTCAGGAAGGTATGATTCATCAGTTGGTACTGAAGAGGGTCGACCAAGCCTCTCAAGAAACGGTACTGTCGCTTGGCGTCGGTGTTGACATCCTCAGGAGCGTAGCGAGACAACTGCAGAAACCTGTCTCGATACTCACTGACAGATGATGACCCTTGCTTAAGGGCCAGGAACTCCTCCTTCTTCACTGTCATCAGACCTGCAGGCACATGGTACTGACGAAAGCTACCTCTGAACTCTTCCCAGGTGATGGCATCGGGGTTGGCATGGGTGGCGAGGTAAGACTCCCACCATGACTGGGCTGCTCCTCTCAACAGACGGGGACCATACAAAACTTTCTCCCTGTCATCACACTGAGCGGTATGCAACTCCCGCTCCACAGTGCGCAGCCAATCTTCAGCATCCATGGGGTCAGAAGAGTGAGCGAACGTTGGGGGATGACCTCTCATGAATTCAGCACGCTTGTCTCTGGGCATCTGAGGCATCTGAGGCTGGGGTGGTGCTTGCTGCTGCTGCTGCTGCTGAATGGCGGCCAGAGTCTGACCGATGGCCTGAACTGCCTGAGTCTGCATCAGAAACATCTGCTCGATCGACATCGGGGGCGGGGGCGGCAGGTGCTGCTGCTGAGGCACCTCATCCTGCGGAGCGGCTTGCTCCTGCTGAGCACGCCTTCCTCCTCTGCGCCTGTTCTCTGACATCTGCAGAACGCAACCACACATCAGAACTGATCTGGCAAATCTTGCAGCATAAGAAAAGGGTATAGAATTCTCCAACAGCACTGAACAGATGAGCATCTTCACTGATCTCCAACACAGACCACACAGCTTCTCAGATGAAGAGGAAAGTAGAATAAAGGGTTTCCCAACTATATAACTAACTCCATTAACATAATAGGTAAACCAAAATGCAGGGGATACCCACACTCTGGTGACAATCATTACAAAGATCCAAACCAAACATAGTTCATCATGACAAACATAAATGCACAGGATATAGCAAACTACCCTGTCTAACTAAGACTAACTAAGACCGAGATTAACGCTAAGACTGAAGCTTCTATGTATATATTTTGTATTAATTACAGGATCCAACTCTAACGAGCTATGGTTCTAGATTTATCTTGGTCTTGCAGTCGGGATTGCCATAAGACTGGAGTCCACGCCGAGGCGAGCGGTACGGGTGCTGAGTCCCGACGGGAGCGGGGGAACCATCATCCAAGTGGCGACGTTCCGCGCGCTCAGCCCGCAGCAGGGCGATCTCAGCACGAGCCCTACTTAGCTCGTCTAATGCATGGTCCAGCTCCGTGTTTAGCACGGCGGCTAGGTTGACTGTGCTGCTCAACCTAGGATTGTCCTCACCAGCAGGTGAAACAATCACGCCTCCTGTGCTGCCAGATGGACGGCGGGGGTAATACTTCAGGTCGAGACCGTCAGCTACCCCACCGAGAACCGAGCAGTAGTGCGAAAGCGCACGCCATGCAGCATCCTGCATGGCTGCCTCAGCTGAGTCCCGCTCAGAGATAGAATAGTGCTCTGAGCAAGCCTCCGCGCCCTGGAGACTGTTCTCCGGACGGCGCACCAAACAGGTCGCCTCCCAGCGGTCCGGGTAGACCCCGCGACTATGCTGGTAGACCACACAGCGATACTCGATGGACCAAGTACGCCGGTCAAGTGCCCGACGTAGCAGGGTGTCGAGCGCGTCGTGGAAGTGACACCCGCGAGCAGCGTCGCGAGTGATGGGTCGAGCAACCCATCCTTCCGGCTCATGGTCAGCAGAGAGGTCGATGTCGTGGCTCAAGCTGTCGTCGCCACCTCCGTCGTCTGGGTCTCCTCCAGCAGCTACTCCAGAAGCTGGGGCGCCCAGTGGTGGTGCAGGGGGCGCCTCTAGGGGAAGCACAGGGGAGCAGCTCCTCACAGACTCTATCTCCTGCTGGAGCGAGAAGGAAGAGCCCCGCTGCTCCTGTCGTCGACGTTCCTGCTCCTCATGCAGGCGGTGGTGCAGTCTCTCCAAGTGGCTGGACTGTCCGGCCACGGGACGGCGAAGCGGACGCTCAGCAAGGCGGGAGGGTAAGAAGGGGATGACGGACTTTCGTGCAGTGTGTCTAAGTCGAGCCATCTACAAAAGACATCGCAAGCAAAAGGGTGAGAACAGAATTAATATGACCAGCAAATAATGAATCATAAATAAATGAAGGATCAGAATAAAACATAATTTTCAGCAAGGTATAATATATAGTAGAACATAGGTTTGGTCAGTAGGACCAACTTTTGAAGGGATACCAAAGTCAAGGCAGGGACAGAGGTCTATAGTCCTTAGAACGACCATTCTACTCTAGGTTAGCGGTCCTACAGTCAGCACGGCTTTGATACCACTTATGTCACACCCGGTTTTTAGAAGGTAAACCGAATGCGAACCATGTACGTGCCAGGATCAGTTATTCACGTACACAGCAGTTACATAACATGGACATCATCACACAGTGCTCAAATAGTATTAAAAGGGAAATAATAGTCGATTACATCATACGTCTGAGACATCCATATAGTTCTTACAATAAATCAAAGTGCGGAAAAGAAACGTAGATAACGCGGCCTCCACAGGCAGCCGACTGGGGGTTGCCGCTAACCCACGCCTAGAACTCGTCGTAGTCTTGGAACTCCTGGAAGTCTCCTTCCACAGCTTCATCTTCTCCTGAGCAGTGGTTGCAATGCTGACAACCTGGGGGGGGGGTTTGGTGTGTAGAGCAAGGGTGAGTACACATCAACATACTCAGCAAGCATCCCGTTTGGCTGTAGTGGACTAGCTTTATGTGGGGATAAGTCAAGCAGTTGCTTTTAGTTGGTCAGGTTATTACTTACTAGTAGAAAGCCAGGTTTTAACATTAACCCAAGTTATTAGCCCATTGTATCCTTTCCAAACGGAAAGAATACCACTTACCATTACCATAATCATAATCAGAATCATCAATCTCATTGCCACCTGTACCAAAATGTCTCTGATCAAGTATCACTAATCTCTGGAGCTCCCTTGGCCGCTCATAACTGCGAGCACGGCTGATATATCAGTTTCATAACACTCTGCAGAGGTTGCGCACTTTACCCATAAGCCGTGATTCCCTCTTGCCTCGGGCCGATCAAACCCTTAAACACTACCAAGGTGAATAGGCAAGGTCTCACTACGTAGCCTTTACAAAGATTCCCCGGGGCTGTAGCCACCCGTTAGGTTTCCTAAATGTACCGCACTCCTCCCCAAGGGACAAATCAACCTTGGCAGAGCGAGCCGCATACACCGAGCCCCATTGACGACACAACGGCTAAGCGAACTACACCCCGGTTCCTCTAATTATTCAGCTAAGGGCGTCCCATTCCACCCTCATGGTTGCACTGTTTTCCCGGGCGGTCATCCATTGAACCGGTCCTTACGGAGAGGCACTCGAGAAACCGCTCGAGTCCCCTTGAAGGTCACAAATATAATCATAAATAAGAAGGGAAAACAGCGTATCATAGATAATCACATCATGTTCATTGATTAGAATTGAGCAATAGCATCAGACTAAGCAGTAATAATCCGACCCAAATAGGTAAACAAGGACATGGATAACAAAAGCTAGTCAATCCTTAAGTATAAATGTGTAATGCGGGAGGTGAATTAAAGAATGAATAGGACAGAAATAGGTCAAAGGACACTTGCCTCCACCAACCGACTGCTGCTCAGGGGCTTCTCTTGCGAATTCCTCGGGCTCTTCGACCGGATCGTTCTCTATGCGAGCGCAAACATACATACATCCACATATTTAATACAAAAGAACAGTACACCATACAAGGGAACAAGTAAAGCGAATATGCATCAAGTATGACATTCGATGTCGCATTCATTAAGGTTAGAAAGAAACGGGAAAGGGTCTCGCAGGGGGTTAAAGCTTATGCACTAATGATTAGTTACAACTGGTTCTTAACAAAGGAATTCTGTTATATACACTAATGGAAACCTAGTCATTTTAAGTTGATCAACATTGAACGAGATAAACAATTAACTAAATGAATCAACTAGCGCAACGAAATTCTAAATTAAGCTTCCTATTTCAATAACATGAACAATGATTAGCCCACCTAAAATAAAATAACTATGATCATAGAAAGTAAAATAAAATAAAAAAATAAAAATAAAAATAAAAAAAGGGGGGGGCGGTTGAAGCGGCCCTGGGGGCGGTTGAACCGGCGGCTGGGCCGGCCGAGCAGGGGCGGCCGAGCGCGGGGGGGGGGGGGGGGGGGGGCTGAGCCGGGGCGGTTGAACCGGCCCGGGGGGCGGTTGAACCGGCCGGCGCAGGGGCGGGGGCGCGGCAGGCGGGCGGCCAGGGCGCGGCCAGGGCCGGCTGGGGGCGCGGCCGTGGGCGCGGCTGGGGGGCCGGCTGGGGGCGCGGCCGGGCGCGGCCAGGCGGGCGGCCAGGGCGCGGCCAGGGCCGGCTGGGGGCGCGGCCGGGGCGCGGCTGGGGGCCGGCTGGGGGCGCGGGCCGGGCGCGGCCAGGCGCGGCCAGGCGCGGCCAGCGGCCAGGGCGCGGCCAGGGCGCGGCCGGGCGCGGCCAGGCGCGGCCAGCGGCGGTGGCCGAGGAGAGAGGAGGGGAGAGGGGAGAGGGAGGGAGGAGGGAGGAGGGGGAGGGAGGGCTCACCGGGGACGGGCGAGCGACGGCGAGGGGCGGCGGTTGGGCCGGCAGGGGGCGGCCGAGCAGGGGGTAGGGGGCGGCGGCGGCTAGGGTGGGGAGAGGGAAAATGGGAGGGAGAGAGAGAGGGGTAAGGGGTAAAGGGGAGGGGGGTGGGGGCGGTTGGGCCGGCTAAGGCCCAAGAGGGGGCGCGCAGGGGGGCGGCTGGGCCGGCCAGGGACGGCCCACGGCGCGGGAGAGAGAGAAAAAGAGGAGAGAGAAAGAAAAAGAAAAAGAAAGAAAAGGTTTTCTCCTTATTTTCGAAATCCGATCTTCCTAGATGAATGCATTTGCACTTTCAAGCAGTCAAAGAATGCATAACTCGGCATGGTGCATCAAACAACATAAAGTATTTTAGGGTTTTTCTTACACGGGAGTTCCAAACCGAATCCCGCTAGCTTTGGAAAAGGTCAAGGTCTAGCGAGGGGAAAAAGAAAAAGAAAAGGTAACGCCCGAATTTGGCGAGTGAAGAAAAGAAAAAATTCAACTGCAAAAATTCGGGGTGTTACAGGCGCCCACCTCCGGTGAACTCATTCCACTTTTTTGAGCTGATGGCTTCGTTCAACGATCAAGTTGGAGCTGCTTCGGCTCCGAAGCTCCTGTTTCCGATAACAGGCGGTTCATGTTCAGAGCCAGCCAACAAGAAACAGAAGAAGGAAGCACAGAGAAGGGTACAACATGTTGGGGTGCAAGGACCCTTCATCAAGTCGAGATGGTCTCACATTCCTATTACCTTCTCCCAAGAGGACCTTCAACTCAAGGATTACCCACACAACGATGCCATGGTTATCTCTTGTGTTATCAAAGGATTTCTGGTCCACAATGTCTTGGTTGATACAGGCAGTGCAGCTGATATCATATTTGCTAAGGCCTTTAGGCAAATGCAAGAGCCAGAAGATAAGATTCATGATGCTACGCACCCTCTCTGTGGCTTCGGAGGAAGACAGATTGTAGCACTGGGCAAGATCACCATGTCAGTGACCTTCGGGTTCATCAACAACACTAGAACTGAGCAAGTTGTGTTTGACATTGTTGACATGGAATACCCTTACAATGCAATTATTGGTCGTGGTACCCTCAATGCTTTCGAAGCAATTCTTCATCCTGCCTATCTTTGCATGAAGATACCTTCGGATCAAGGACCCATCGCTATTCATGGAAGTCAGGAAGTAGCCAGAAGGGCCGAAGGAAACTGGACTGACTCAAAAGCAATCCATAACATAGATGGAGCTGAAGCTTGTGAACAGTACAAATTCAGAAGGGAGAAAGCAGCTTCAGCAGATCAGCCGAAGCCCATGCTCTTATGTGAGGACATAGCTGAGCAGAAGGTGCTGTTGGGCTCTCAATTATCCGAAGAGCAGGAGAAAACCTTGATAAGGTTTTTTGTTCAACAACAAAGATGTTTTTGCATGGTCAGCTAATGACCTCTGCGGAGTAAATAGGGATGTTATTGAACACTCGCTCAATGTTGACCCATCCTTCAGACCCAGAAAGCAGAGACTTCGGAAAATGTCTGATGATAAGGCCGAAGGTGCTCGTAATGAAGTCAAAAGACTCCTCAGTGCAGGAGTTATCAGAGAAGTAAAGTACCCAGAATGGCTAGCTAACACTGTTATGGTAAAAAAGGCCAATGGCAAGTGGCGAATGTGTATTGATTTTACAGATCTCAACAAGGCTTGTCCGAAGGACGAATTCCCATTGCCAAGGATAGACTCTTTAGTTGATGCAGCAGCTTCTTCAGAGCTCATGAGTCTGCTAGACTGTTACTCAGGCTATCACCAAATCTGGATGAAGAAGGAAGATGAGCCGAAGACTAGCTTCATAACCCCAAGTGGCACATATTGCTATCTTCGGATGCCTGAGGGGCTCAAAAACGCTGGAGGAAGCTTCAGCAGAATGACTGCGAAGGTCCTCCAGTCTCAGATAGGCAGAAACGTGCTAACTTATGTTGATGACATCATTGTAAAAAGCACGAAACAAGAAAATCATATTGCTGATTTGCAGGAGACCTTCGCTAGTTTCAGACAAGCTGGCTTAAAGTTGAATCCAGAAAAATGTGTCTTCGGAGTAAAGAAGGGGAAATTTCTCGGATGCTTGGTTTCAACAAAGGGAATTGAAGCTAATCCAAGTAAAATTGAAGCTATACTTCGAATGGAGCCACCAACTACAAGAAAGGGGGCACAAAGATTGACAGGGAGGCTGGCATCTCTCAATAGATTCATATCCAGATCAGCAGAAAGAAATTTACCATTCTTCGAAGTGTTGAAATCAGCCGAAGTCTTTCAATGGGGACCAAGCCAACAAAAAGCCTTTGAAGAACTGAAGCAATATTTGATAGATTTAACAACATTAACTCCACCAGCGCCAGGGGCTCCTTTGTTGTTATACGTGGCAGCTTCGCACTCAGCGGTAAGTGCAGCACTTGTCCAGGAGAAGCTTGATGGTCAAGTCAAGAAGCAGGTTCTAGTGTATTTTGTATCTGAAGTTCTTAGTGTATCAAAGAAAAACTATACAGAATTGGAGAAGGTATTATATGCTGTTTTGATGGCATCCAGGAAGCTTCGGCATTATTTTCAAGCATACAACATTGTTGTTCCTTCTTCGCAGCCGTTGAAGGATATTATGAGAAATAGAGAAGCTACTGGACGGATTGGAAAATGGGCTGCAGAGCTCAATGAATTTTGCATTGATTATGTGCATAGATCCTCGATCCAATCTCAAGCGTTGGCAGATTTCATTGCCGATTGGACGCCAGGGGCTCAGGATGAAGAAACAAATAAAGATGCCGAAGTGTGGACAGTGTTTTGCGATGGGTCTTGGGGAACCTTCGGAGCAGGAGCAGCCGCTGTGTTGGTCTCACCATCCAAAGTTAAAACTTGTTATGCGGCAAGACTCGATTTTAGCTGTACAAACAATATTACTGAGTACGAAGCCCTGCTTTTGGGCCTTCGGAAATTAAAAGCAATGGGAATTAGAAGGGCCATCCTTAAAACTGATTCCCAGGTTGTTTCGGGTCATATCGACAAGAGTTGCAACGCTAAAGATCCGAAGCTTGAAAAATACCTAGACACGGTCCGAAGAATCGAAGCTTCCTTCGAAGGATTTTCTGTCAAAAATATCCCTCGAGGGCAAAATGAGCATGCTGATTTGCTCGCTAAGTCAGCAGCACAGGGGCTGCCTTTACCTTCGGATGTGTTCTTCGAAACAATAAAGGCACCTTCAGTGGAACTCCTTGAAAGAGCAGTCCTCAATATATCTCCTGTTTATAGCGAAGACTGGAGAACTGAGATCATCTCTTACCTTCAGGGTAAGTTCCTTTCAGATGACGAAGCTTATAACAGGAGGATAGAAGCAAGAGCTCGTCCATATGTCATGATAGAAGGGGAGTTGTACAAGCATGGAGTTTGCGCTCCACTACTTAAGTGTTTATCTAGAACCGAAGGTATAGAGTTGATGAAAGAAATACATGCAGGCCTGTGTGGATCTCACATTGGATCTAGGTCGTTACTTGGAAAAGTTTTCCGCCAAGGGTTTTATTGGCCGAAGGCAGCTTCGGATGCAGCGGAATTAGTTCAAAAGTGCGAAGGCTGTCAGAAATGTGCAAGAGATCAAAAACAACCTTCGTCTTTAACACAGCTCATACAACCCATCTGGCCATTGCAAAGGTGGGGCCTTGACTTGTTAGGTCCATTGCCACCGGCTCAAGGGAATTTAAGATATGTTGTAGTGGCTGTGGAGTATTTTTCTAAATGGATTGAGGCAAAGCCATTAGCCACAATAACTTCGGCCACTGTCCAAAAGTTTTTCTGGCAGAATATTGTTTGTCGTTTTGGGGTACCAAAGGCCATCACTGTAGATAATGGAACACAATTCGACTCCGAAGCCTTCAGAGATTTCTGTGATCAAATTGGTACGAAGATCCATTTTGCATCAGTCAGGCATCCGGAGTCAAATGGGCTCGTTGAAAGAGCCAATGGCATTATAATGACAGGAATAATGAAGTCAATCTTCAATCAACCCAAGGGAAAGTGGCCAGATCAGTTAACCAAAGTGGTGTGGAGCCACAATACGACAACATCAAGGTCTACAGGCTTTACTCCATTCAAGTTATTATTCGGTGACGAAGCAATAACTCCGGAAGAAGCTAAAACTGGATCAATAAGAGTAGTAGCTTCGGCAGAATCAGGTTCTGAAGATGCTTGTTCTGTGGAAAAAGATGCTTTAGAAGGGATCAGGCTTCAAGCTGTGGAGAATATCAATAAATATCAAGCCGAAACAGTCAAATGGCGAGATAGAAAAGTTCGGCTAAAGAATATTGAGCCAGGACACTTGGTGCTTCGGAGAGTGGCCAACCCAGACACAGTGGGCAAGCTACAGTTGAAATGGGAGGGACCTTTCTTAGTAGCATCTTCGTCAAGACCTGGTTCATACAGATTGAAGGACATGGACGGCAACGACGTTCCTAGATCTTGGAATGCGGATGAGCTTCGGCGATATTATGTGTAACTTGATGTAACTTTTTATGTCTTTTTTCATGGCACCCTTTTCCTTTCTAAAGGGGGAGAAAGGTTTTTAATGGGGCCATCATATGTAATTTCCTTTTTTAGTTCTATAAGAGCAAAATCCCCCAAGGAATGTAAATATAAAAGCTAAGAACGCACCATTGAGTGCCGAAAGCTAAAAAAGGCGAAGAAGCTCCAAAGTTGTTCCTAAGGGAATGCAGAGCTTACAGCGAAAAGTCAACGCTGATTCCGCCGAAAGTAAAAGGCGAAGAAGCTCCAAAGTCGTTCCTAAGGGAATGCAGAGCTTACAGCGAAAAGTCAACGCTGATTCCGCCGAAAGTAAAAGGCGAAGAAGCTCCAAAGTCGTTCCTAAGGGAATGCAGAGCTGATGTGTAATTGTTTCTAAGGAAATAATGGCTGAGGGTATGGCTTCGGATATGTGTTTGGACATTCATTCGCACATCACATTACATCATAGCATTTGCATTCATAAACATTCATTCAGGCATATAGGATAATCATCATCATGGCATAAGTGGTTGCTTCGGCATAAGAGAAGAGCTTCTTCGCGTACAAAAAAGAGAGCTTCGGAAGAAAGGGAAATGTTGTTTTCTATGCTTTGCTGTGTACAAAAAGAAGGGAAGGTGTTTTTTCGCCTTCGGCTCAAAAAAGATAATTTCGTCCACAACGAAGCACTTCACATACATCAGTAGAAGGGTAAGAGCATGATACAAGGTATGAACAGAACTCATTAAATACAAGTTTAGTTATATTCACACAAGTTGTCTCAAAAGTTTCCTGAGTCTGTCTACAGTCTACTCCTATTTAATCTTCGAGGGATTTTTAGCTTCGGCGTCACTCTTTTCAATCATCAATTTCGGCTTCGTCATCCTACATGAATTAAGTTGTTGTAAGTCAAAATCGAGCTTGAAGGAGGAGGTAAGCGCAAGGTATGATTTCTTACTGGTTCAAGGTGACTCCGAGCTTCATCTCCAGCCTTTTCTCGCCCGCCTTTTGTCCATATCATTTTTATAAATCTATTGGAAATACTTCGGGCGAGATCAGGGATGTCATCTAGGATTGATGGTGATAAAGTGAAATTGGGCCTATTGACAATCTTTCCATGGTCGCAGCCAGCTTTCAGGAAAGCTGCAGCAGGGCCCCGAGAAGCTACCCAGGCACAGAAGTCACCATGCCCAGCTATAACTTCGTCGAGCTCGTCAATTTCACCCTCAATATGTTCGAAGGTCTTCGGTAAATCTTCAGCTGAGGGGGTGAATTTATCACTGCTGGCTCCAACCGAGTGAAAAAATTTTCTTAGTCGTTGAATGCATTTGTTGCTAAATTCCAAACATTTTTCTTGAAGGTCCGCCAATAGTTTTTTCAAATCTGAATTCTGTTGAGCTTCGGCTTCAAGTTTTGCCTTAAGTTCTTGCTTTTCTTGTTCAAACTGCTTAGATTGGCAAAGAAGCTTCGTGTTCAGTTCTGTTATTTTTGCTTCGGCTTCCGCCAATGAACCTTCAGTTGCCTGGAGCTCAAAGTTTTTCTTCTCAATGTCAGCTGATTGCTCCTTTATTTTGTTTTCTAAATTTTCAATTATAACTTCGTGTTTTTTGTCTTCAAAATCTTGCTGCATTTTCAAGGCCTTGCTCAATAGCATACTCTGCACGAAAACAACCTTCATTAGACATGTTTTCATTATTGAAAACAATAAAAGTCAAGGGAATAGTAGTTCACCTTGAAATTGGAATAAAATAAACTACCAACGATATGTTGTCGTCGGTAGCGGCTAATGTCCATTTCCAGCTTCGGAAAACCAATACTCTTTGATAGAGTACTGATAACTTTGGCTCCAGTTTGGTTTCGGATGCAATCTAATTTTTCATCATCAATACCTCCGAAGAGGAGTGCTCCTGGTTTGTACCCGCAAGATTTGGCATACTCTTTAAGCTCTTCTATTTCGGGTTTTGACAATTTTTCTCCAACTAAATTTTGAAACATGAATGCTTCGTTCTCTGAAGCTTCGTCAGCAATTTCCTTTCCTTTCCCCGACGCTGCGACTACAGCTTCTTTGGCCGGCAGCGGTAGCTTCTTCTGTAGCCATGTCTAGCAGTATTTTATTGATGTGTTCAATTGTGCTTTCCAGGTTCACATCTTCAGTTGAGGCAGCTTCGGCAGCTGCGACCTCCGAAGGTGTGATTTCAATATTTGTTCTTTCCTCAGCCGCTGGTGTCTTCTGAGCCGAAGCTCTTGGTGGTGTCTTGTCAATAACCTCTGTCACAGTGATAATTCTTTGTCTCTTTGCTTTAGTCGTCTTCTTCATTTTCTCGGGCTCCTTTTCCTTCTGAAAAAACTTTGTCAGTTGAGGCCTCAATGGACTTAGCTTCGCAGGCAGGGATTTAGTCATTACCTTCAAAATTTCCTCCACGTCAGTGGCAGAGGGTGATGCGGGGGTTTCTTCTTCGTCAGATATTTTTTGCTTCGGAGAAGACGCTTTCCTCTTCTTCGGAACCCTCTTCTTTGATGGTTCTTTCTCATCTTCATTTAGGGCTTCAGTTGTCCTTTTCCTTTTCTGGCCCCCGACACCTTTGTTCAGATTTTCGTAGTCAGGGTATTCAAACCCCAGGGCGTCCAGCACTCGATTCAGTCTTCGCTTCGGACGGGTGCCGAAGGCCGCAGTCATCAATTGATCTTCTTTTTTGGAGTAATTGCCAAGTATTTCATTGCACATTACTTCAATTGTATCCAGCCACTCTTGACAAGGTGTTTTAAAGTATTTCTTAAACTTGAAATAGTAAGGTAAGCGCACAAGTTCACCTTCTTTCTTCTCCCCCTCTAGCTTCGGCATTTCCCATTCCTTTAAAGTAGGAAAAACCCTGAAGGCCAAGAACTCCTGAACCAGGTCTCTTGTACTGACATGCTCTGCAATAATTCTGAATTCATCCATTGCCTGTTGTGTTGGACCGTCTGGTGTCATGTTGCAGCGAGGTCGGGTTTCTCCGAAGATCAGTTCGAGTGGACTTTGCACAAGCTTCTCCTTGTCGGTCATCAATCTTGACATAGAACCATTCTGATTTCCAGCCTGCCGGCCATTTGCTTCGGTAGCTGATTACAGG